>CAEMYA010002140.1:3124264-3165515 GCA_903131615.1 Diplodus sargus | reverse complement strand
CACTCATGTGGGCTTTGGAGCAGGACGGGCAGGAGCTAGCTGGTTAGCGTGCTAACTTCAGTAGATATCTTTGCAAAACAATACACAGAAACTGCTATTTATTCACATTCTGATGATAATCCGAGTTAATTTTTCTTTAAGATTACTTTTCAATGTGTTTTAGGGAAATACTTCCCGCTGTGAGATGGTCTACATGTTCACACTGTGACCCACGAGTACAAAGTAGATTTATTACCTCACTATGACTTCAGTAGTCAGATCTCATGGTACAGACTGCACTTCTTCTACCTCCGTCTTCATTTCATTGTCACAAGAATCCGTCCACAGACGGAGAGACATGAAAGTTTGGCAAAAAACTCAAAACCGCCTCTGTGTTTCTGTCACAAGGAAAATATTTAGCCATGATGACTCAACGTGCACTCAGACTCACAAGGTGAAACTTATTACCAGGCGATGCTGTCTGGACTATAACCACAAATTTATAGGGGCGGGCCACACCCAGTTATTTTGTCTTAAAGTGATGAAATAGATGTGGGTACTTATAGAAGTAATACATTAAAATGGTTTCTGTCAGTGTTACCTTCAACTAATATGTGTAGGTGCAAGTTCAACAAGGTGGAGCTCGAGAAGGTTGCATTTTAGTGTTTGGTGGAAGCCTGTCGAAAAATAACTGGAAGACTTCTTGTGCAAGAAAATGCTGGAATTAGGAACTAGGTATGAAAACATTAAAGTTGCATGGGGAGTTGGAAAAACAGGGTTTTACACACCACTTAGTTCTGTGTAAGTACGTAATTCTGGGGCAGATTTTGGTTTCTTTTGCCAGGACATGAAATGGATCTTGCATTTGCAAATATCTTGAAAAAGGTCTGATAAGTCTAAAGTTGAACTCGTTGAAACCTGCTGAATCCCTGTAGTTACATTTTTGCCTGTGTTTTAGCTCGGTCACTCTGTTACAGAACTCAAAAGTGATGTATCACATTGAATAGTTAACACAAATCCAGGACTCGAGGCATGTTTCAAATTGCTAGTTTTTTAGTACCAACCAACCTTGAAAAAGTTGCCCTGTTTTTCCCTGTCAGTAGTGGAGGAAATCTACTTGTTATATGAAAAAAGGTGTAGTCATGAACCTTTTTTAGACTGTGGACTGACCAAAATGTTCAACATGATTATTTAAAAGCCTGTTTGTGTTCACTTCTGGTCCCCACAGGTGCAGTACATCGACCTCAGGGATCGCTTTGATGGTGATATCAGAACCTTGGAGATCCTCCTGGATATTGTCAAGTTCATGCACCCCAGCTTTGGATTCAGATGGGTGCTTAAGGTCAGGAATTACTTGTATGCCTTCACTAACCTGCTGTAAAAGTTTCAACAAAGTCAATAATAGGATTTCTTTGGGCTTTCTGTAGGACTTGAAGGGTACGTTGGCTCAAGAGCTGGACTTTGAGAATGAGGCGAAGAATTCTGAGCGGTGTGCAGAGGAGCTGAAACACTTCAGCTTTGTTACTGTTCCCAAAGTCTTCTGGGAGCTGACAAGTAAGGTGAGGATGTTATTGTTAATAGTACCACGTAAATGGACTTCATCGTGCTCTTGGCTAAAGCTTTGTCATTATTTTCTCTTCTTTTCAAAGAGAGTGTTGACAGCAGAGTTCTGCAACGGTTGCAAAATCAACAATGTGGAAGAAATCAAAAGACAAGGATTAAGTTTGAAAGATGTGAGTCGATGCACTCTACACGACACACTCAGGACCGGAGTTTCATTATAGAAAAGCTGTCTCTAACACCTCATCAAATATTTGTTTTCTTCAGACTGCAGATAAACTGATCCGAACATTCGCTGAACAAATATTCTACACTGGTTTCATCCACGCTGATCCTCACCCTGGAAATGGTGAGTATGACAGAAAGTCATTATTAGTATTTAGCATCCGTGACAAGGGCCCAATCCCATCTCTGTCTCCATCTATTTAATGATAGATAAAGTAAGCTATCAGAGGCAACTAACATCCATCACGTCATTCCATGCTAACAGTTTGTTTGTGCTGGCAGTTCTAGTGAGACGCGGTCCTGACAACAAGGCAGAGCTGGTGCTCCTGGACCACGGCCTGTATGAATACCTCAGTCAACGGTAAGATTTAGTCTGCATAGTAAAAAACATTTGAGAATGCTGTGCCATGAGCTCCAACTGTGACCTTTTACTTCAGTGACAGAGTGGCCCTTTGTAAACTGTGGAGGTCCATAGTCCTGAGAGACGAGGCAGCAATGCAAAAGTACTCCAGTGCGCTCGGCGTCAAAGGTGAGGACACTGACCCGCACAGTATATATCATCAGTTATCCGACTGGTGTTGCGGTCTCACAATAAAACAACAGTCAGACTTCTCCCAATCTGCTCTGCAGAGTACTTCCTGTTCTGCGAGATGCTGCTGCAGCGCCCCATCAACATGCGGCAGCTGGGCCTGTCCAACATCCTGAGTCGAGAGGAGACGGCCTACATGCGCCAGATGGCCAGCCACCGCTTCGACAGCATCATGCAGGTGCTCAAGTCCATGCCGCGGCCCATGCTGCTCGTCTTCCGCAACATCAACACGGTCCGAAGCATCAACATCACACTGGGAGCGCCGGTGGACCGCTACTTCGTCATGGCCAAGAGGTGAGTGCAGCACTGAACACACACACCTGTAGGTTAATCCCCCTACAGGTGCTCTAGTTTTGGCTTTGATTTGATTTCTTATGCGTTCATTCTCTTTTAATGTATTTTATGAGTGTGTAGATTTCTTGTCTGTGTTTGGATGAGCTCATAAAGACAAATTCCAATCAGTTGTGTTGATGTGGCACCGCAGTAAGGAATCCTGAATACAGAGCCGATGTCCCTCTTGTCATTTAGTGCGGTGCGAGGCTGGGGAAGGATCCAGGCAGAGCGGACAGGGATGCTGCCCCGGTTCTGGGTCTTCCGCTGGGTGAGGACGACGTGGGAGAGCCTGAAGTTTGAACTGGCCCTGAGGTAAACATCAAGGTTCACATCAGTCATACCAATTATCTTTTGTGATCGGAGCTTCAGAATAGTAACGACACGACTCGTTTACAGATGGGAGATGGCATCCATGAGCGTGACGCGCTCTTTCCTGAGCCTGCTGTCGTACGTTGGCCTCATATCTCTGGACGCAGAGATGTACGAGTACCTGAGATAGCGCAGGCATGTCGCACTCTGGAGGAACAGAGTAGCACAAGTTCATGCAATCCGTCAGCAGGGACCCTTTCAGTTATGGTGCTGCTCGAGTGTGAGCGTGTTTCCAAGCCAAATCACCCTGATCTCAGACTCAGAACTGAACCGCAGGACTGTAAAGCACCAAACCTACTCCAGAGCAAACTTCCTGTTATTTTAATTAAATTATTAGAACTTTTTTTTTTTAGTGTCATTTTAGAACAGCAAATTGTTTTGAAATTCTAATGAGATATTTTAAGTTTGTTTTAAAAAAAGAAATAATGGTGACATTTATTCCAGGAGACGATTATTTGTAGCAGCTGCAGCATTCTGGCTAAGCAATAAATCAAACAGAGCCGATGTATTCCAGGAGTAATATGTAATAACTGCACCTCAGCTGTAAAGGAAAAAAAAAGAGAAACTACAATATAACTGCTTCCCCACTGGAGTAAGTGAAGGTTAAATGTTTATGGGTTGGCCTGACACTAAACTGCAGCTTCAATGACAGCAGTACAGATTCTAGATGCGTGTTCATCAGTCTGTAAAGTGTTCTGTGACACGAGAATGATGTTTGTGTTGGATTAACCCCTCCTGTTGAGTGTTAATCTGATGAAAGCTTCCCTGTCACTGTTCTTGTCTCCTCAGCTGAGAGCAAGAGTAAACTCCTTTCAGGTCCAGTGCCACCTCAACACACGTTTTTAAGTTAATTTAACGATATTAATAAAATGTTCTACCTCCTTTTCTAAAGCGTTCCTGTCTTATTCACTTCAAGCTCAATAAACACACACACACACACACACACAAGACTTGTGTAAATTACTTTTACTGATTTTTGTTTTTATACAAAATATCCTAAGAAAACATGGCTGCCCTCTTTTTTTTTTTTACTTTTTTTTTATCCAACAAGTAAGAAAAACAAATCAGGTTTGCACAAAGAAAAAAACATTTCTCCTTCCGGTATAAAAAGAGCGTTGAGTGGACGAGACGTGGGAATGTGGCTCTCAGAAGTGAGCTGTGACTCTGTCCATCTCCAGGAGGTCATCCAGGATCTGGAGATGAAAGGAGGGTAAAATGAGACGGACGTCAGAGAACGAGGACTGACCTCACTGCATCCTCTCTGCCGGTGTGTACTTACTATGTCCTGAGTGGTACCGATCTTCTTGGCGAGCTCACTGCGCTCCATCGTGCTGAGGTACAAGTACTTGTTGAGGAGTTCTCCATCCAGGATGTTTCTCACAGCGTTCTGCAGGCATCGTCTGTCAGAGTGCAGCATTCTGGACCAGAGACACAAAAAGAGTCAGTTGTACCGAATACAAAAGTAGGTAATCAGTCACTCGTGCTAAATTATGAGTGATATATGATCCCAACAGTGGCTACTGATATGTGCCGAGTGCTGTATATAGATATATACCTGAAGGCCTTTGGGTTCAGACCAGCGTGATGAGGCAGCATAGTGTTGAGAGCATTTTGCAACATCAGCAGACGGCGATAGGTCTTCTCCTGCATGGGGAGGAGCAAACCCATGCCTCCATCCAGGGTGGCTGTGGGAAAACAGACACATACAATACAGGTTTAGTCCACATTTATCTGCAGAGAATATGAAGCTCAATTTCATGATCTCTCTCCAATCCTCTAATTTCCTTTTTTGTTTTAAATGATCCTTTTATTGAGTTGAACCATGAGCCAAACAATGTAAACACTTCCTTCCTGCTGACTGCGCTTATAATACCAAATAAATATCTAACATGACAGCTCCAATCTTTTCATTTCCCTGTGAGTTAGGAAAGCCTCATTACACTAGAAAATGTGATCTTTCAATGCATGACACACACATTTCTTGAAATACACATTATATCATATCTTTTCAGTCTGCAATCAGGTCACATGTCACAGAGCTCTATGTGTTTTTTTTTTGTTGCATATAGAGTTGGGAAGTGAGATTCAATCACAAGTGGTCGCCCGAGATGCATGTCGAGACGCAACTCACTCAGTCGTTGGCTAAGCCATGTGACACGTACCGAACCACGTGATGTGCTTGTTGTCCCATGTCAGAGACTTTTTGCTGCCCGTGTCCAGAGCGCCTCTGCACGGCATCCGCCAGAAAGTGTTAATATTCGCTCCGGCGTTGAAGTCAGCTCGCCTCAGCAGGCGCATTCCTCCAAAGCTCTCCTTAGCTGCAAACACAGACAACGTATCACATGAGTGGATTTACAGTTGATACAAAGTTACATTAGATTTGCATCGCATGTTCCAACATCATCACATACCTTCAGGTAAATACATGTAAACGTAGAGGTTCTTGTCTCGATCGGACACTAAAAGGCAAAGAAAATAAAGGGACATGAGAGTTTTGCAGAAATGTATTGAATTTACTCGTAAAGGCGAAACAAACAATACCAAGGAAGCCAAGCTGGTTGTTATCCACCATGAATTCAATGCTGTAAACCTCCAGGGGCTTTGCATCCTGTCAGCAAAACAATAAGAAAACAATTAAAGACAGATACAGTCCCCGAGACACAACTGAATCCAAACACCCACAGGCAGGAGACACGCCATCAACACTCACTACATCTTAATCAATAAACACTCCACTGTGTTTTCTGCAAGCTGCAGTAAACAAAACACTGAAACCTGATTGTTTGGGTCCAAACTTCTAATTGGAAGAGGGTATAATGAAATGTCTGCAATAATTGAAAACTGCCTTTGATACTGAAGAAAATATAGTTCATCAACAAACGATCCCGTTTACAATCACGCTACAGAAAATGACTGTTTCATGGTGCCACTTCCTCACCCTGCTGACGAGCGACAGCGTCTTGCTCTCCTCCTGGTAGCGGAGCAGCGAGATGCTCTTCATCAGATCTGCGGCCAAGATGAAGTTCTTGATGCTGAACATCTGGTGGATGTAGAGCTGAGTGTCGATGAAGGCCATGCCCGTCAGGTCGTTGTCCTTCAGGACCCACAGGAAGATCTGCAGGGGACATCGAGGGAGTTACACCTCATTTCTACATGCAACATTAGTAACCCCATCCCACGGCTCAAACATCACACTTAAACCCGCCACGATCGAGCTTCTGTGTGCAGTGGGACTGTTTAAACTCTGCGTTTAGACCCTGTCAACTGACTCGGCAGTAGACACAGGTTTTTATCACCTCGGCTCCGATCAGCTGTGACCCGGGCAAGGACGCTTAATATTAAGTATGTAGCACAAAGTATTTGGGATAAATAGGCGAATTTTAGTGGGTTGACTCACGTTTAAAAACCTGTGTAGACCCACTTATTTTTGGTGGAATTTGTGTTTTTAAGGCAAAATTTCACACAAGCTTTATTATCAGTTTAGGGCAGAATTTAAAGAATTTAAACTTGAAGTTATTTTCAAATCCAGCTCTATTCAATGTGTTTTCTAATTAGCGTTGTGTGAGTTCCCAGAGTTATGCTGAGATACCTTCTGTCCGATGGCTGACACCAGGTATCCGTTGCAGTGGCACATAGCCGTCACCGGCCCCTTCTGTTCCTTCTCATACAGCACTTTGAACTTGTTCTTGGTGAGCGGCTGGCCCGGCTCTGGCACCACCTCAATCACATCCAGGATCACAATCTGAACACAAGAATCAAACAACAAGCCATCAGCAGAGCTTTCTGTTTCTTATCGTCGCCCTTTTGTACAAAAAGAAAGAAGTTCTTGTTCTTGTGGTGTAATTGTTGTTATGTGCTGCTCACCCGGCCCCTGCAGGTCACCTCCTCCCCCTGCATCAGGCAGGTCCCTGCTGCGATGTAGCCCTTCAGTCCGGACACCGTCTCCTGACTCCTCAGAGCCACCGTCTTCATACAGGTCACATGTTCCCACTCGTCCAGGTCGAACCTTAATGCAGACAGAGAGAGGACAGCTTATTAAGTTTGTCTTCTTCACAAATGGCGAATTTGACTGACATCTGATTGATCCACATGACATCTTCTCACCCAACTATATAATACCATTATTGTTATTAAAATGTAGGCCCATGGTGATCACAAACAGGAGTCAACCTAATCACAACACATTTCCACTTTTAAAGCAGACAGGCTAAAAGTTGAAAGAGAATAATGGTGTCAGAGAACTTCAAAACATACAGTTGATTGGATCTGTTGTTTCAAGATGGATTCAAGTGCCCCTGAATTTCTTTACAATTGATACAACAAGAATTTATACAATTTATTGCATGCTGGAAATCAATTAAAATGAACTGATAAAATGAATGTGGATGAAGGGCAAACACAAGCATCCTAGTGGAAAAAGTGCTACATGCTGCAATATTTCTAAAGTGACCTCATTATGACTCATCACAGTAAAAAATGGGCATTACACGGTACATGGTCAGCTGACACTGCAGGATGACAACAAGCAAGGAAAAAAGGAGTGGAGGAGAAGATTTCTCCTCTTCTGCATTTTGCCTAAAATAGTCGGGTGGTGCTGAAAGAGTAACGGGGAATATTGAAGGAAAACAAAATGGATGATCTTTGCTCGGGTGTGTCTGTCATATTTAAATGGTTCTGTGTTGTTACAGGTTTTAGAACCAACAGGATGCTCAAGTTAGCAGAGTAGGTAACTACAATTCACTCTGTTTACAAGTGCCAATCCTTTGCTTTCTCAGATTAATAACATCTCAGTAAAAAGAAAGGCTAAGTTAGAGTTAAGATAGTGATGCAGAGTCTACCGCTATTGTTTACATACAGTATTATAATGAAATTCTGCAAGCCAGACTGACTTCAATGCTTCAGCTCCTCACAGAAAACCTCACAGGGGAGGTGGGTAACGATTATGCAGAGCAACTAAATGACCAGGGACTTGTACAAATGACCTGACATTTCCAACTGACCCTCACCGAAATGAGGGAAGGCAGCCATGTGAGACTACACTAATTGTCTACACCTCAGGATAAATGACCCAAGATTTTCAATTAATTCCTACAATTCTTTAGAAGCTACACAAAGTCCCCACTGAGATGAGCCGGTGCAGAGAAAATGAGAAAACGAAAGTGTGGACCTCTTTATTCATAGGTGCCCAATGTCTATTAAAACAAGACTTTCTTATTGATTTTGCAAGGGGCACTCCTGTTTTGCAAAGGAGTGAGCTACATAAAGAAAACAGTTTTCACCGTGTGTTTGGAATGGCCTCCCAGCTGACGGGAGAGATGAGCTGGATGGAGAACCTCTCCTGCTGTGGGTTAATGTATCGGTCATCTGCAGGGTGACAGAGGAGAAACATCAGTAATACACACACACATTTGTGTTCAAGTAGAAAACAGTTAAATATGTTTAAAATGGGTGCAATTCTGGTCTTTAGTAAGTATCAATAAACTACCAGTGATGAAGCACTAGCTGCACAATACATGCCTCAACAACTTGATAACTGCAACACAATAACAACACGCTGGGATTGAAAGTTTGTGGAAAGTGATAAGGGAGCAGGCATTACACATCAAAATAGTCTTTGAAAATGGCTGGTGAAATTAGGTGGTTGAAATAGTTACTGAAATTAATTCATACATTGTTAAAATTGTTGGCTGAAACTAATTGATACTAATTATCTTGCTGTCTATATTTGTACTATTTTCATCTATTTTTTATACTTCTATAGTTGATATCTATTTGTTAAGCTAATAGCTGCTATCCAAGTTTCGTTGTTTCTGAAACAATGACAATAAACAACTATTCTATTCTATCTATTCTATTCTAATTGATGAAAGGTTGCAATGGTTGCTCAGATTACCAGCTGAAATGAAAAGCTTAAAGAAACAAATGTTAAGGAAACAAATAGTTGAGATTGTTTGCTAAAAGAAATGGATAAAAGGTTGAAATAGGTAGCTAAAGGAAATGGTGGAGAACAGTCAGATAACAGAATTAATAAATGGTTAAAAAAAACAATGCATAAATGGTTGAAATATGGAGCTAAACAAAGCATGTAATTGAAATAATTAGATAAAAGAAATGGATAAATTGTTGAAAGAGTGAGCGAAAAGGAACAAAAATAAAGTTATACATTAAATGCTATTTATGTTATTCCATTTTAATTATGTGTTTATATTCATGGCAGGAGGTCTTGTTGAACAGGTACTTCAGTTCCCCTGAGAGGGCTGTGAGTGTGTGGGTGTGTGTGTGTGTGCGTGTGTGTGTGTGCGCGCGCGTGTTCATGTCTAACCTCGTTCTATGGTTTCGTACTCCTTCTCCTCTCCAGTCATCCTGGGGATGCGTGTGCAGAGCTCTTTCACACTGGTGCACACAGCATACACCTAACAGGGGAAAAGCCAAAATCACACAGAAAACTTTACATCAAAGACTAATCCCTTCAAAGTCACCCTCATTGATTTTTTTTCTCTCGCAGTACGAAAAACTTTCAGGCCAGGGGGCTTTCATCTCAAACTTTTTCAAAGCCTCACGATCGATGCGCTTTTATTTTGCATCGCGTTATGCAAGTGGAGGTGTGTGTGTGAGTGTGTGTGTGTCCAGGGAAAGTGTGTCAGCTTGAATTTGTGTCACGTCGCTGCTCTGGTGCCCCTGATGCTGTGTGGGCTGAGTGAGAGGAGCCTTGCCTTGGACTCGACGTGGTAGGAGACGTAGTGGACGGTGCACCTCAGTGGGATCTTTCGGACAGGCCAAGGGGCGTCGTAGGACAGATAGGTGGGCAGGACGCTGATCCTCAGCTCGCCCTGTGGGAAATACACAGACACACACACTGAAAACTGCCTGATGAATTAGAAATGACAGAGAACTCCTTTTCAAATTTGCTGGAGCTCTGATTTGTGTCTCTGGGTTAGCGTAAGGGTTATCTCATGGGAAGCACCTTCTGGTGTGACCAATGATAGAAGCTCCAATTCCACCATGTCTGTCAGGAGGCAGACCAAAGTTTCTCACCAAAGTGAGTTGCATGGGCCAGCCTTTTAAAAACACTCCTGGTGGGTGCTCTATGTGACATTCTTGCTTTCTTCCCTGTGAAAATGATTAGAGTTCCTCAAATATCCCGAAGTCTGGATTTTCATTTATCTGCTCTCCGATGCAGCTGCATGGTGGTCACCAAGCGTGGAGGATTTCAGAAAGTCTAATTTTAGTTTATTCGTGGTTGGTTTAGGTCGATGTTATCGTCTTTCACCCGGCTTCCACCCGAGTCTAATGGTGTTTCAGAGCCAGACAGCATGTCAGGGTGAGCTGTGTGTCCATTATTACGTGCTGCTAGTAGTTGGTTTTTATTTAGCTATGGCGACCAGCTCATCCCCTAAATGGAACGCTGGTTGACCATCTGAGAGAAAGAACCAGTTGAAATACTTATATAACTGTTTTTTCTAATCACATTTTATCTTTTCAGTTCAATTCATAATACTGTGCAAAAGGTCAAAAAATACTTTTTGGTGTGATCTGTTAGTAGTATGCAATCTGATGTCACTAATTATTGCTTTCAAAACTGCACAAAAAGTGGTCAGTGTCTCTACATTCTTATTCCTGCCAGCTGTGAAAGCCCCAGAAAAACAAATAAGTCTACTAAAGTCCAAGATATTACGACTACCACTACAAATAATAATAATTTGATAATTTAATAACATACACAAGTTATAATAACAATAATCTTGCTAAAAACAAGTTATTTTTTGTTTCTCTTTAGAGTGACATACAAATAAATACGCTACCAATACCAAAGTGACGGTATCTCCTCTGTGTACCTGTTTGTTGAAGTAGAGGAAACCTTTGGGGCAGTTGATGTTATGGAAGGGTGAGAAAGACTCGATGGAGCCGTCAATGCTCATGGGGTGAAGCCTCATGGCTCCACGAGACGTGACCAGCATCCAGTGAGGAGACGGACCACAGATAAACACCTGGGGCAATGAGGAAATGTGGACATTTATTAGGCTGATCAAAGAGTATTATTAAGTTCTAATATCTGTATATATATATATATATATATATATATATATAAAAAGTTCCTTACCCCTGAGTATCCAGAGATGTCCTCAAAGTATCTGAATCTGGCGATCCGACTTTTGGCAGCTGCGCTCTCCTCTGTGGCACCGCTCTCTGATTTCTTATCTTTCTTCAGCTTTGATTTCTTCTCTCTGAAGTTTATGTTGTGGGGCACCTGAGCAGAGAGAAAGCAGCACAGTAAAGACTCACTTCATTCAAACTCATCTTGATTTAGTATACCTTTATTGGTCTGAGCGCTTACTTTTTTGAAGCGCACTTTCAGGTTGTTCTGTGGCTGCTGCTGATCATACGGGAACGCCTCATAGATCAGAAGCTCCTGTTCAACGTGGACCTGGAACAAGAAAACTTTTTTTCATACACGACTTTCATTCAATGTCAGTATATTCTTATTTTCTCTTTATGAAGCAGAAAACACTCACCAGTAAATATGGTCTGCTGTGATTGTAGCCGAGTGAAACCAAAGACACCTCTTTGACCAGCGGGATATCTCCTTGACGTGTCACTTCTTCTTTTTTACCGTCCCCTTGTGCTGCTGACTGGCCAGACGAACTGTCCACCAGCACTCTCTGACCAACTGGGAAATTCTTCACCAGGAACACCAGCCGCCAGTCTGGGAGCTGGTAAATCTGATTCAATTAAAACAAGGAGTGTGAAAAAGGAAGTATGGAAACAGCACTTTGACAGTTATTATCATAGTTTACATAATCCTCTGATATAAAATACAGTTCATACCTCCATTACACCATTCTCCCTGGTGATCATGCACCAGTGGCTGGGCTCTGCTTTGCTCCAGCTTCCGTCACTCCCAAAAGCCCCTGCTCCCATGTAGCTGCGGCCAAATTCGTCCTTCGAAGACGCCGCACCAGCGTTTGAGTCTCCATACAGCATTTCTTCCTCATCATCCACTGCGTTACTGCGAACAGATTTAACGACAATCAATGCATCCATTAAGAATCAGGACATGTTGCGACTGGTTGCATGTTTCAGTATGGAGGTGGTGCTCTCACCTGAGGTCCTGGATGATGGTCTCTGCTTCAGACTGACTCCTGATGATGGTGTCCTCTTTGACGGAGGAGTTAGCTTTGTTTTCTGTGGTGAACATCCCACTGACATCTCTGTACGCACACAGTGCGATCACACGGGATTGCTGTTGAACGAGAGGCCATTTTAAACAAGTTCATTACTGTTACAACCTATTGAGAGAATGTTGTGAATCTAGTTTCTGAGTGATGCTGAGCCATTATTGAAGCTGAACAACAGAACCAGCTACTCTCGATCAGAGCTTCAGTTTGGCCAACAGGGGGCAGATTTGATGAAGAAAAAGACTCTATAAGTAGTGATGTTCTGATGGTTCACTCACAGTGGGGATCTGTGGTTTCTGCAGGGCCAGCCGGTGTGTCTTCCCCATGTAGGAATCAGTCTTCAGCACAAACATGGTGACCACGCCATCTGCTGTCATGATGACCACGAAAGGGTCTGCCACAGAGCAATGCACTATGGGAGAGCCCAGGTCCACGGGGATGAAGTGGAGCTGTGTCACTGAGAAAGAGAAAAGAGAAACAGACTGTTACTATATTCAATACCTTTAAATTAGCTTTGATATTATACATGCATTCTGCGTTACTACCTGTTACTGAAACTAGCAAATGTAAAAATGTAACTATCACTTGTTTCACTTTCTTTAACCATTTTTGGTACACTATTTTACCTCCTTCCAGCAGCCGGATACCCATGGGGGACACTTGGATGATGTACTTGTTGTCACCGATATTTCCAGCAAACACAGTTGGTCCCTGGGTGGCAAACCCACTGGTGTCCAGCTCCATGATCTCCTGACCTGTCTGAAGGATCTAAACACCAACACACAATCAGTTTAGTTTATTTAGAAAACACCCCATTAATATAATAGATTTGGTTTAGTAGTTTTCTTTTCCCAAAGATTAAACAGTTGATCTCTGCATTTGGTCAAATCAAATTAGGACATAAGATTTGTATTGTTGTGTGTTTGTACCATGGTTGAATCCTCCCTGCTCAGAATGAGGAAGCCGTGTTTCTTTGTATCATCCTCCAGCTGAGGCTCTGTCTTCTCCTCCACCTCTTTCTCCTTCTCCTCTTTTTCTTGCTCTCCCTCTTCGCCATCCTCGCCGGTCTCCGTCTCTGCCCCGTCCTCTGAATCATCACTTTTTACAGCCTGGGAAAGGAGCGACAACAATCTTACTGCAAAGGTAAGGTGCAAACTATAAAGGAATTAATACCGTGAAAATTAATTAGTGGGAAATACAGAAGCTTCTACAGTACTTTTTTGTCTTCCTTGACTTCATTTGAGATGACTGTCCACATGTCGTGGCAGCCTGGCAACTCAAACGTGGTGACTACTTGGGGTCGGATGCTTCTCTGAGAACAAAATGGAAACAAATCATAACACATTTCCAGGTTTTAGGCGCTTCCATATATACCCCACAACATGCTAGTATTACAAATCACAAGAGCAGTTGAACTGTGAGCATGTCGGCTTGTGTCTGGGGTGTTTACAGGCTACTCCGTCGATCTCTGAGGCAGCCCTGGTAGACCCAGACTTCACTGTAGCACCATCACTGGACCTGTGGCAGACGGCCCTCGCGACCACAGGTTTTAGGATGGTGCGGTAACATTTATCATGCAAACATCTAACCAGCTACAGGTGTATTACAACACATAACATCAGTGGGAGGAATTACCTGGAGCACAGACAGTGCACCGTTCTTGCCATAGCCAGAGCACACAACAACCTCCAGGTCGGGCTCAGGGTTGCTCTGGAACTGTGGGGAAGAGGAAGTCAGAAACCTTAAAATACAATTGTTGAGAGAATAAATGAGACATTAGGAAGTGTTTAACTGTTTGTACCTCTTCAGACAAGAAGGCAGGTTCACCCATGGAGGCCATTGCACAAGGTCCAATGTTGAGTATGCTATCACACACCTGGATAAAAACACAACCCTCAGTCAGCTTCATTCAAAGACATAAAAGGAAACTAAACTTTTGCCATTTATTTATTTTTTTAACCTCAAAGGAGTAGGTGGCCAGCTGAGTGCCTGACTGGGCCTCACTTCCATATACTTCTATCTCATCCACCTCATCTGGCAAAACAAAGAAGCAGAGTGAAAACAGAGGTCGGCAGATCACACACATGTTTTTTGGCACGTCATAAATAAAATCTGACCGTACCTGTCCAGTTGGTGGAGGATTCTACTCGCTTCTTTTTGCTTGGTGGTTCTTCCTAGAATTCGTTAGAGATGATGATTTAGTTTTATAGGAGGACAAGCTGTCAAACAAGATGGAATTCCTTCTGACATTTACTATGAAAACCTGTCAAGCTGTATATCATAATTAATGGCTGCAATAACACAAGAGTAAGGAAAAATAAAGATGGATTTCAGTGGTGCTTCACAAAAAAAAAATCACAAACGTACCTGTTTATCTTTATCCTTCTCCTTCTCTCTTTCTTTGTCTGGCTTTTCTTTGCCCTCCTCAGGTGGCGTCTCCTGAAGTTTCTCAGTGTACTTCAGCAGCAGAGAGTTTCCGAGGCGGGAGCCCAAGAAAAGGTAGCCAGGCTCCATGGTAACCATCTGGAGGAGGAGAGCCCAGAGTGCGAGGCATTACTTTGACAGACTGTCTGTTCTCTATCCTCTCAAAGCTGACCGACTTCATATATATTCCGTATTTAGTGTATACCCCAAAAGGTTCACCAGATATAAGAAACTGCCTTCAGGGTAGGAAACAGTATTTTTTCGGGAGATTTGAGCACAACAAGCTTAGTGCCATCTAGTTCCATTACAGTGGAGAGAAGACAGACATCTTTTGACTCTGGATGGATTAATTACATTACCCATAAAAGAAGAACCTGTATTATTGATTTTGGAGTTAACTGTGCCTTTGAGATAGAGACTTCCTGTCTCATCAGACCCTGTTGACCACTGTGACAGACAGAACTTACACAGGTTGTCAGGACGCTGGCAGCAGCTTTGTCGAAATGGAAAGCCCGAACACTTCTCATGCCGTCAGTAATGAGGGTCAACACGTAACTGTAAGACAACCACAGTTAGTGAAGAATCATAAATTGCCAGCATCGCTCATGTACATTTTTGCAGTATCGACAATAACTTACATCTCTCCTCCTTTCAAAGAGATGACCATCTTGTCATAGGCAATAAAGTCAGACTGTGAACAGTCAAGTGTGATCTTCACTTCTTCCTGTACACCTGGGTAGCCAAAACATGTTATCCAGTGATGAGCATAACAAAATATCAAGATACATTAAGTCCAGATGTCCAGATAGAACTGCAGATGATCACACTTACGCAGAGGGAAGGCTGTCGTCCCGTTTGTCTGGGAATTGAGAGAAACCCCATATGGTGGAACACTCTGGTTCAGATACAGCAATGAATTCACAGCAAACACCACCACACCACCTAAAAAAGATTTGATAAGTGATCAAAGGAGCAACAACACCAAACACTAACAACACAACTTCATCATAATGTACACTCATATGGACACTTTTCTTTCAGAAAAGAACTCCACGGAGAACTGAGAGCTTCAGTGACCGGATTGTACATAAATAGTGACAGAAAACAGAGAATACAGTGAGCTCACCAATTGGCTTGGGGACAGCCATGACCTGCGTACAGTCAAACGGAAGATTACTGAGGGACCAGATGACAGGATGAACCTTCTGCATTATGTTGAGGGAGATGGCGACGATGCTGCAAGTGTCCTGACGCACAGCCACACGCCTGGCAGAGTGATCCAAAAACACGAGTTAAACATGAAATCATGTATTTGTAGCAAACCAATACTATGCATTCAAGACCACATTGTATACATATGTATTATTTTTTAATAACATAAAAAAGGGTTGTGTTTATAGCTAATAAATTGGACTGACCCAGGCCATGTCTGGTTGGGTTCAAACAGGATGAGCAACGTGGGCTCATAATAGCCATGGAGGAACTTCATGTCGATGATGTTGAGCAGCTTCTCATCCAGCTCGCGGACATCAATGATGTAGCTGGGCAGGAAGCTGGATTTAGGTCTGTAGATGCAATAAGAGACAGACATTACATGTACATTCCAACCATGGATACACACAGTGCTACTACAATATTTACATTTGACCTCATCAAAACCAAGATAAGTTTTCAGTCCAACTGGGGAATCAACATGTAAGTATTTATGGTTCAGTGAGGACACTAAAAGACAATAATGGGCAGAGTGTAGAGTGAACTGCAGGCTTACCCTTCTCCAACTCCACCCTCCTGTTCATCAGTTAGAGTGTCCTTCCTGAATGGCAACACCACCAGCTGGGTGCCATATACAAGCATCACAGCACAGCGATTCTCTGGATCTACACGGACAATGGGAATGTGTACATTCTGTACAAAACCATCCTGAAAATGCAATTTAAAAAAACGAGGTCAGATCAGTTTAGAAATTCATTCACTTGAGCAAGTCAACATGTAGTTCGAGTTTTCAGATATTCACTGTGTTCTTGTTTGTACGGTACATACTCTGAGCTCAGGCTCCTCAAAGAAATGCAGAGACAGCGTCTTGAGGTCATGTGTCCCAGGGTCATACTCCACTACAGACAACTAGAGAGAGGACAAGCACACCCAGAGGTCAGTCAAAAAATATTTTTAGGCTTTTAAAAATGCAATTGAACAGTGCACGGCCTGAACAATGATACCTTGGCATCTTTGAAACTGAGAAGGAGTGCATCTCTGTTGGCTCCAACGAGCTGTACACTGGCCATGGACATGACATTGCCAAAGAGAGAGAAGGAGGCCACCTGCTCGAGCTTCTCCTTACGAGATTTGGAATCTGAAGGACGAAAGAGTGAAGTCAGACCACAAATTCACTCTCACATTAAATTAATGACAACCTTTAACAGTAACAGATGCACTTTCAGTGTAAAGTGTGGATGTACCTGAAGACTTGTCAGCTTTGGATGTGCTCTGAAATTATGACAGAAATATACACATCACAAAAAGCCTTTAATGGTTGTATTTTAAATTGACACAAGGAAATATGGAGACCTACGGTTACCTCCACATCGTGGATAATCCTGTAGACAAACAGCTGAGATGTTCCAGCAACGACCAAGTTCTTCTCCTTGCTGGATATGAAGTTGCAGTAGACAGAAAATTCCACTGCAGTGGGGGTGTGTGCTTGTCTGTACACTGCATACATCCTGGAAGGGTGCCCTCAGCATCTGACAGGTGAGACCATTCATGTCAACACTCTTGATTTCATTTTGAGAGCTGCGACTTGATTAATATTCACAGAATTGACCAAACACTTGACATTGTTCTTCCTTCTCAAGAGTAAACTCGGCTAGTGTTAAGTTAACTGGCTTGCAGTGGGAAACAATGTTAAGCAAAGATGAAATTATTCAGTGCAAAAGCATCATCATTCAGACAAAGTTTAGCTTTACTTTATAGCCACATATTATTACTGAATTCCAAAGAGATTCCATAATAAACAAACGCTAACTGGCTTTTAATTTACCATAGGTAACGTTGGAGTTTGAGCCTTGGCAGCTAGTAAGCTATATAATCAATACTTCCCGTTAGCTTAGCTAGTGTATATTTAAAAAGACAATACAACGTTAGTGGCAGTAGCCATTTAGTCATGTTGTTGGGACTAATGTGCGTCTCCGCTAACTGTTAGCTTCAGAAAACGAACGTGTGGATAAGCCGGTAGCGTTAGCTATCTTAGCAACACTCTAACGTTACCATTTGTAGCTAGCATGTTAGCTGGCATGGCACAGCGCCTGCACCTGATGGTTTTATGGCATATTTGTGCAAATTTTCAATTAAACTTGCGAACGTACCTATATGAAACACGTTATCAGAGTCTGCAGCTTTATTGTTCCTTCCTCTTTGTACATTTAAGGTGTCATGTTGTGTGGGTTACTAACTTAAGTTAGCTATGCAATAGCTAGGTAAGCTAGCAGTTAGTTGCCGTGTTGTGTTGTGGGAGCGCCAGTCTTCTTCGTCTTTTCTATTTCCGGCGGACTAGTGACTCAGAGGTCTGCTGCCGCCCCCTACAGTTTGAAATCTTGGTAGAAGCGTGTACTTGGCTTCGGGGCAGGGGCTCATCCCCCTGCTGCATGCCACCTCCTCTCTCACCTTGTTTCAAAAGGCAAAATAAAGGGGGAAAAAAATAAATAAATAAATAAATAAATAAATAAATAAATAAATATATAATTATTTTTTAATTTTTAATTTTGCCTTTTGAAACAAGCTGAGAGAGGGCCACAGATCGGATTCAAAACTGCTGCTGCAGTGAGGACAGGGCCCCTGTACACAGGCCACGCACTCTACCAACTGAACTGCAGCACCCCACTTGCCCAGTTTTATAGAAAGGAAGGTTCTTCACTTCTTCAGCCTTCAAATCAGAAGGCTACATGGAGATGAATGATCACAGGAATATCATAGTCACAGAAATTATTGGCATGTGTTACTTCATACTGGTAACATAAAAATACAAAGTTAATATAAAGCTCATTTTAAAACGTAGAAGTTATTTAACTCATAACAGTAGCGGATCGAAAGGCACAATGCAGTTTTAAATTAGATCTGAATTATATTTCTGCAATACAGAAGTGTAAACAAGTAGTTTAATAATCCGTTACTCTTTTTCTGTTTTCGGTGGCTTGCTGTGTGCAATAATTTCATCCTACAATCTACCAAGCAAATATTCCATACAGTAGGCAAGATGTTTTTAAATGACCAAGATTCCAACAGCCTTCAAAATGTAGTTCTCCGATGGCTGAGCCCAAAAAACACATCCCCAATAAACTCCTAATGGTTTCTCATTTTAAGAAGCTTTATTTTTCTTAAAAATAATGATCTTTCTTGAGATTGGACATTCTTAATGTTTTCGAATTAAAAAACACACAAAAGAAAAAAAAGGTATCTTTGGTAAACACATTTCTGGCCACAAATCACAGACATAAGGAAACCCAAAGATCTGCAAACCATTGCTTAATTAAGAAAAAAACAAACAAACAAAAAAACCACCCAAACAGGCACTGTCGGTCAATCATGATGTCCACACCTCGTGTTATCGCACTAAGTTAGGGCAACTGGAAGTCGACTATCAAGACCCATCATGTGTTGTACACGATACACAAAGGTTAACTTGCAGATTATTTTGTTTTATTAAAATAATAATACACATTCTTTAAAGTGCGCACTAGATGTGATGGACTCACCAGGCGTAAAATTCACAATAGATTACAGATTTAAAAAAAAATCATAATTAGTTGTATTAGGATAAAGAATAATTATGCTTATTTTTAATCTAGGCCTAATTTTTGCTTCTTTTTGTAAACATGGTGATCACCTTTTCAATAACATTTTCTTCAGGGTAGATCAGTGGACCACAGGTCAGGGAAATTCAAAAAGCTGAATCCAAAAGCAAATAAATATATAAATACACTATAGGCCTTATTTTGATTTCAAAACCTATGTCTATGTGTATAGTTTCTGGTCACTATAGTTTGACATCAGAGTAGTTAGCATTGTCGGCAAGCTAAAGAATTACAAATTAAAACAGTTACATTCATATCAATACAATAACATGAGTTGAAGGTTATCAAGTAATATATGCAACATATCCGAGGCTAGCAGATATCCAGATAATGGATGTGTGGGCCAACAGTCTCCCCTCAGTGTGTTGGTCATTGTTTACAGTCTGAATACTAAACTATGAATTTATCAGCCATCGCCTGACACCAATTTAGCTCATTTTTATAACAAATATCTGTATATGAATGCAGATGAATGTTTTAAAAAGCCAATAAAAAGCCACCAACCAAAGTGCCTCAAATGTTACTTGTCAATACTACTCAGATCACAAACAGAAACCAGAACACAATTCTTGTCCCTTGCCTTCAAAATCTGCATTCATATGAAGATATCTCTTTATAGAGATCAAATAACTGCAATGCAATTACTGCTGAGTCACACCTATTTAAAGATGTGACACAATGAGCCTTATTGGGTTTAGCTGTTTGAGTCTCTCTTGATCAAACTTCACTCAACTGAAGAAGGTTTATCAATGGTCATGATGATCAGGAAAGTGAGAATATCAACTGGGCACTACTACACATCAGCCCTTTATAAATCACATACACTTTTAGTCAAGGCAGAAACAATGATGATTATCATCTGACCAGTAATCTCTTTTCTCTCAGCGGTGGATTCTCTGACAGGTAATGAGATATTCAGGAAAAGCCTGTGTGTCATTGAAGATGACAAACATTGTCGGCTTAGTGATGTCATCAGTCACGCTGTCATATCTGAGGGGAATGTGACCAGTTTCTTTCAGCGGGGCTGTCTTCATCGAATGGCAGCCTTTTGTGTAGTCTCCTGTTAGAACCTTTGACACAAAAATAAACTTGTATCCGTCTGCGTTTGGGGGTGAATACTGATCCTGGACAGACAGTGCAGAGTTCACAGCAAAATACACCCCTTGACCATAGACGGTAGCTGTGTGGAGAAAACAAGATGTCAGAAATGAATACCCAAAGATGAGACAAATTGAGTCAGGCTAGAGAACATCGGTATCAAAAACACACCATTCTTTCCACAGAAGCTTCTGTTGAATCCATGAACACAGATCTCCTTCACACTCGACTCGCTCGTGCCATGGTAGAGAGTCTGTTCGATTACCGGATACGTGGCACGCTGCACTACGCTCGCCTTCTTCAACTTGTACTGATTGTACAGCAATCGATTCATCAGCTTCTCCACCTGGAGAAAACACTGTGTTAATAAAGACACGCCATATGATTTGTTCAAAAGATATAGCTCATTATATTTCACCTGAATGATTCTGATTTTGCTGTGGTATTCCTGTATGGTCTCATAGAAGCTCTTCACCACGTTCTGAAATTCATCAGATTCCTCGTCCACTTTGGTTGCCTCAGGTAGGTTTGACAGCAGAGAAAATTCCTCCTCTGTAAACAAAGGATTCAGTTTTCATTCAGTCACAGACGATCAGATGGGTCATCGACATAACCGTTAACAAAAATAACTATTATCAAAATTAGTAACATGGAGAACAATTTTAGGGATTGTACTCTCGGTCTGTAAATGTGATACATTTTGTCATCAGAGGGTGTACACATTGGGTCTGTACATAAAACCATGTACCTCCACTACACTACAACAGGTTATTGAATACATGCATCTGTGGAATATTGAATTTACTTTGAATGGGTGAATGTGTTAAGTGTAAAGTGCTTTGAGCTTTGATCAGTAGACTAGAATAGCACTTTATTCCATTTAACATTTGTTAAAGCAGTTTCTGCAAACCACAGATACATCTTAATGAGTGTCATTTGCTAAGTACTATACATTTGTACTGTGTAATATCCCATTCACATTTAATGTTTATGATGTAATTGTCATATCTGAAGGTGTAGAGGACTGTGGTGACAAGGCTGCCAAGCTGGTGACAGCAGTTCGAGTCTGTGTTTTTGTTTATTTTTAAGCGTGACACCAATGAAACATGACATTTTCCTAATGCTAACCAAGTGGTTCTTGTGCCTAAACCTAACCAGAGCATAAGAACACTGTTGTGGCAAGAGATAAATTAAATCAGAAATTTGCAATATAAAGAAACATAATGTTTTGGCCTATGTGTGATTTTGCAGGAACGTACTAGCATTCGCCAACATGTATTCCAACGACTCGGTCGGATATCTACAGTTGTCTATGTATGCATTATTAGTATAATAACAATAACAAATACTAATAAATATAGCTAACTAATGGAAATTGGAAGCTTTATGTATAAGTATTGTTTGAAATTTAATTTGAGAGAAAACATTAAATGATGCAACTCAAGACAATGAAGTCTGAGAGCTTTTCTGTTTTGGTGTCTAACAAAGACAAGAGGCATGAATCTGAGAACAAAGTTAATGTTATCAAGATAAAAACTTTGTGTCTGCATTAGCTAGCCAACCTAAAATTGTGCGTTCAATTATAATCTTGACTTGTTTGACAATTTTTCACTACATTTAGTTGATTTTGAGCTTTATACGCAGTTCATTTTACAGACAGCAGAAGGTATAAGAACAATATAAAGTCCACTTTACCTGGTACACCCTCAACCAAATCCTCTAAATTAACCAACTTCCTGGTGATTTTCACAGATTTTCCTGAAGCTATATTGTGTTCTTGCATCTTCTCAAAGTTTATGGTGTGGGGCTGATTGTCTAGCAAGATATCAATCTTTTTCAGCTTCAACCTCCAAACATTCTCGATGAATACTGTAGCATCAGGTGAATATGGGGTCGTATCTGAAGTGACCGGGTCATGAAACACCCACTGGACAGCTTTCAGGATTTCCTTGTCAGATACACCATTGGACATTTTCTCCAGCAGGAGCTTTACATCACACAGTGCTTCGGTCACAAAGTCCTTGAAGCCAGAAACCGTGACTATGGTGCCCTGAACTTGAATCTCGACTCCGTGCTTCCTCTTGATCAACTCCAGACAATTCCTGTGGTACTCGGAAATGTTCTTCAAAGTCCTGTTCTCCAGTTTCTCTTCCACCTGCCTCTGGCTGACCTTCTTCCCAAAGGCTATGTCCACCCGAATCAGGTCACAACTATAACCTGCACACACATACAGCTGTAGGGTGTTGGCTGCCTGGATGGAGTCCTGTAAAGACATACTAATGCCCTTTTTCAGCTGATCCGTACTGGTGCCCTCATCAGTACTACCAGAAGATTCTTCACATTGGATCATTTTCTTGGACAACTCTAAGGCTTTTTGCAGCTGTTCCTCCTCATCCTCAAGCGACCAAGGGCCAGACTCCATAGAGTACTGGATGGCTAGAGAAAGTTGGGCATCCTCTTCAATGTCTCTACATGAAGGCTTGGTTGGGGGAGGTCTGGGACCGGGAGGCAGGAACAGATATCCATCCTTCAACACCATCAACCCACTCGTAGTTTCCACAAAATTTAAGGGCTCTGAAGCCTCGACAGTTAATCCATCAGAGCCCTGGTCTGGCTGGCTGGCCGGTTCATCTGCTGTGTACAGGTCCAGGTTATCCATGTCATCAAGCTGGTCTGGCACAGACACACCCTCCTCGTCAACTGCTGAGACGATTCTCTTTGCCTCCTCTAAAAGGCCTACAAAAGAAACAAGACAGATTGTTTGAAACTCCAGAGAAATACAACCCCAATCCTGAAACAGTTGGGACACTATGTAAAACAGTTCAATTACTTGCAAATGAACAGTGTTCACCAACAATGATTATATTAATTGTTCCTGAGCCAGTGTAGCAATATCTTTTATACAATCAGGTGATCCTCATCCCATACTTGCTTGTGAACAACTGGGCCTTTTCTAGGTTGCCCCTTTCATACTTAATCATCATACTATCCCCTTTTAACAATGAAGCAGTTTGCCTGTGGAATGTTCCAAACAGGTGTGTTGTGAGCATCCCTTAAACTTTCCCAATCCCTGTTCCATCTTCAAAAATGAATATAATCTTTACATTCTGGTCTATTCATGTTTAACACAGCTTCGCAACTGTTTTGTAATCAGGGATATATGAGAAATGTTTTCAGTTATTATTGAAAATAATAATTACCTCCGCCCGAAGCTCCATTCTGATCAGTTTGCATTGAATCATCCAAAGACACTCTTTGGAAGTTTTTGTGTGACATCATCGTCCATGCAGCTTCAAAAATGTCCTGAAATAATAAACAGTATGTTTCTGTGAACACAAAATGTTTCTGCCACAGGGTAGCCTGATTAACTTCACATTTCCATGTTATTTAGTAAGTTCTGACATGACACTATAATAATGTATTGATAGTGAACTGTCTATTACCTCTCCTATTTCTGATTTGTAGAATCTGTAAAGTACAACGTGAGCGTAGAATTTGTGTGAATTTAACAATTAACTTCCATAACTTCCAATAACAGAGGAATTTTCAACACTTTGGTCTGAACATTAGTTGGATTTAATGAATAAATGGGTTGATTTAGTTTTTGTGCTAATCATTGGTGCAAATGTGCTGAAACACATTGCTGAAACACATTGGTGATATTTCATTAATACCGCAGAACGCTGTATATTCATTAGGAATCCTCAGTTAGGTTGTGATTCAACTTAGTGTTACAACAGGGCACCTGAAGTGCAATAACTCACAGCCAGCAAAGGACCAGAAAGGGATTAGGCTTTAAGAACACATGCTGCCATTAAGACAAAATGCTGAGATTTTAAGAAATGCTTATTTGTTTTCTTGAAGAGAGAGATGAAATCGATATCACTCAAATCTGTTCATGACAATATCTCCGGCAATGTAGAACTATTCCAAAAAGAAGAAATGGAGTGATTGACACAATAGCTAGCTAACTGGCTCAACACATTAACTTTTATGAAAGTGGCATTTTAATTGTCTGGTGTTCATCGAGTTTCGACAGTTAAAAATCCACTACTTATACTATAACTGAATCCATAACTTCATTCTGACAGAAATAAAACCAAACTAAGTCTACTATGTTGATTTCTCATACAAGCATGAACTGAAACCTGTGACTGGAGGGTCAGACATTGCATTCATTAATCATAAAATGGGTATGCGTTGGAAAATGGCAAGCAATAATGTAGTTACAAGTAGTTAAATGTAGAAAGAAAATAGAACACAATATGTAACAAATGATTAACCTGTCTCTATAATTGCTTTGACGTTTGTGAGTATAAATATTATTTCATACGTGTTGAGCTAGGGATGACAACAAAGCAGCAGTAAGAAAACGAAGCACAGTGATGTTAAAACATCTGGCAGGCAAGACTTGCTGGGGAAACACAATAAACACCAGTGTTTCACTTCTTTCTTGTGTGTGCTGGTAAACGCAGCCTCAGGCTATGCTGGATAAGGCTTCAATTTAGACAGCTCATCAAGATGAATGACAAATGGCCAACTGGGAGGAGCACAGAGGGATGAAATTGCATATCTAGCTCCAAATACACAGAAGGATACAAATAAAAGAAAGAAAACTCTTGCTTTGATCCACCATTACCTGGTGTGGCAGCGGCTCCCAGGGTACATGCTTTGGGTTGATATAGACCTGAAACTTTGTCTCCATCTCTTTTAGGATGCTCTTGCAGTCCTTATCATGTAAAAACCGGGTCACTCCTGGAGCGTTCACTGTGATGGTTCTGGTGCAGATAGAAGAGATGACACCTTGCAACACCTCCTCAGCCATTTGACAAGCAACCGCCTGGCCATGGATCTACCAGGTACATTAAAAACAAGATAACAAACAATAACAAATAAAACAATCTACATGGCAATGTTAAAATGGCACCAGAAATGACTTAAACTGAAGCTTGAAAAGTGGCCTGCAGTTAATAATCTCTGCTTCTACATGTGATACTGATGCAATACATACCCTTAACCCGCAAACATGCTCTTCTTCTAGTGGAAAGATAGACACCTGGTCCATGTCAGCCAGTAGCTGATGACAATGTATCTGGATGTATTTCAGCATGCCTGGCTCCATAGAGAGGACTGTATCCCTTTCAATAGGTGTGCTAAGAAACTCCAGGATTGCAGTGCGCTTCTTACTCTCCATCCCTTTCAGAGTCAACACATCAATATTCCCCCCTCGTTCTGACACCTTTACAGAGGAGAAACCCAGAGCCTTCAGGAACTGAGACCATTCTCTGCAACAAAAAATCCCTTCATGCTGCGGGTCCACCGGCATGCTGAAGTGAGCCACCTGGGATTTCAAAAAACTACAAGCCTGGTTAGCCGAGTTCTGGGATAGGGAGGTTACCACAATGTCACAGTCTGATACAGTGTACATAGTAGGTGACTCTGTTTGATTCACGGTTTGCAGAAGTCGCTCTTTCACATCTTTTCGTGCGAGGAACTGAGCATTTTCCTTCTCAAGGGTGAAATGAGCCTCAACCATTTTGTCAAAATAGTCCGAGATGGAGTGTTCTATCTGCTCAAATGTCTGTCTGTCAGTACCTTCAATGTACACACCATCGTCTCTGATTTGGATGGTGACATTTGGGTGAGCCTTTTCAGTCATGTCCTGCTGAAAGGTGCCAAGATGAAACAGAGCAAGCTTTACTGGCTCAGTGATGGCAATATGGCTTGACAGTTTAACTTCTTCCTCCCGTTGATCATCCATGACTTCCTCTATTGGCTCAGGGGTGGCGAGGGGCTCCGGGGCAGTCTGTATAGAGGACTGGCTGTTTGCACTGTCCAACGGGGCAGGATTAGTCTCCATATCAATCAAATCCTCAGAGTTGCTCTCAGCCATGTCTTGGCTTCCAACTTCGGAGTCTTGTGGTGTTAAACTTTGTATAGGTTGTAGAAAATCAAAGTATGGCATCACCATAAGATCGGAACCTTCCAGTTTGTGTGGGTGTTCAAGGACAGAGCTAATAGCTGGTAAAAGAAATACAGACATTTTGTTACATAAAAAAAAACTACCATGAAAAATATTTTTTAAGGTTGCATAATACAAAACTTACAGTCATAATTGACAAAGGACACCTTGGCTGTACCCTCTGAGAGCATTGTGACCTCCTTCACCTTCGGATTCCCACCAACCTTGGTCTCAAAGTACAATGTGAGCGTATCTGGAGTGGTGCCAGGGTGCAGGTTCTTCACTAGGATGGAGTCAGTTTGCTCAATCTGTTCAAGAGTCACCTTGGCCCCACCAAGTTTCCTCTTGGAGACTTTTGCACTTAGGTTTTGGAAATCTATAAAACAAAAAATATATCTTAACATGTTGAACATTTGGAAATAAAAACATTAGTGTTTTTAAGAAAAAAATAAAATATGTTCCTCTAATGTACCTTTTGAGAGGGGTTGGCTGAGGTGAATGAGGATGAGATCTTTTCCCGGTGAAGGATGCAGAGTGTAGTCATTCATGCTCAGGTTGAGCACGTTCTCCACATAGAGCTCTATCATGTCAGTCATGGTGTTGGGGTCGATCCCCTTCAGCAGCAGTCTACTTGGGTCCTTAGAGGCAGGCTTTCTCACACTCAGCTCTACATTATGCAGAACATGGTGCCCTTTAGACAGCACTTGGGTGGCAGCTGTCAAAATGATTGGAGCAGAAGTAAAGACAAAGTACAAATTTAGTTTAAGTACAATAAAAATCTTTCTTTCAGTAGTGTTTATCTTTTGTAAGTTAAATATTTAATGTCTACTTTGGTGCTTATTAAGGTAAGAAAGACCAATGTTTAAAAGAGTTTAAACTGACAATAAGTTAAAAAAGGGAGCTTACTGTACATACAAATATTCATATATATATACAGACATATATATGTATATTTGTATGTACAGTAAGCTCACTTATGTAATTGATAAACTTAACTTTAAAGCCATCACATACATTATTATTTTTTAACAGATGTGTATTACTAATCCTGTATAGATGGGATATGATTGCTATCATTAGCCCTTTTTAGATAGAAAAGGCGGCACATTTGCTCCATGGTAAGAGCGGCAATTTGCCGGCCCGTCTTTCTAAAACGGTGGCATAACAGTCCTCCTTTTCCAAAAGCCTCCTCTGGGGTAGGCGCAAACATGTGACGTGAAGCTCGAAGTTGGGCTGTGAACAGTGACAACGAATTTGTCTTCAAAATAAGGGCTTTACATTGCACTCTATCGGAGTTTAGAACTGGGTTCTTAGCGGGGGGCTTTTAATTTGAAAGTAGCGACCATTCCTAGCTTGCGCTACAACAACAAGCTAACACAACCAAACAGCCGTCATCTAAATGTCTGTGGATGAAGTGATGGACTGACTGCTGTGATCAGCTGTTTCCTGGTTTTAAAACTACCCGGCTGTGGGTCGCACAACGATGCAGGTCGCTGACACCCCCGCCCACCTCACCCACGGGCCGGCACATTTCCGCCTCGGTTTTAGATAGCAGTCGAGGCAGAAATAAGTGTACCCTGTGAGGCGGAAAATCGGCGGACCAAAACACATCAATATTCCCCCCCCCGTTCTGACACCTTTACAGAGGAGAAACCCAGAGCCTTCAGGAACTGAGACCATTCTCTGCAACAAAAAATCCCTTCATGCTGCGGGTCCACCGGCATGCTGAAGTGAGCCACCTGGGATTTCAAAAAACTACAAGCCTGGTTAGCCGAGTTCTGGGATAGGGAGGTTACCACAATGTCACAGTCTGATATAGTGTACATAGTAGGTGACTCTGTTTGATTCACGGTTTGCCGCCCTCTGTCTAAAACCGCGGACCGAGCCGCCAAAAAGGCGGGCAAATTGGCGACTTGCTGCTCTGTCTAAAAACGACTATTGTTCTATGGCCTGGCTTTAAAAGCCCTTTGTAAACATGAAGAAATGGATACAGACAATGAATGCCATAGAATTTACTTTTATTATCTAGAGCAAAAATACGAACAAACGCAAATCTGCTAACATGAACTCAACGTCTATTGGTTATTCGCTACATGCTGCAAAAAAATCAGTTAACTTGCGTACTGATGAAGAGGCTGCTGGGAAGCACTAGGATCCTTCTTCAGGGAAAATAGCTACTATGTATTAGATCAGTGTAGACTCAAGTGTTCACTGATACAGATCTACTTTTTTAAGCATTAGAGGTATTTCCAATATGGCTATCGATATCAGAAGAACTCTGTTTTTAGGTCATTTATATGTTGCACATTAAAGATTTTAGAGGCAGCTTAATTTAAGGCTAACAAATCAAATGTACGAATATGTGCCCAGACTTGCAAAATACATCAGACAAATACCCTCTATGCTGCCACTTACCCACTGCCTCTTCAAACACCAGAATGGCGGTATCACCCTTCTTCTCCACAGAGACAAGTGGACCTCCCCCAGAGCGCCGCTTATTCTCAAAGTACAGAAAGAGCAGCTCCTCATCCACTCCTGGGGGCAGAGCCAGCACCTCCACCGTCCTGTCCTCCACGCTTACAGCAGACATCCTATGAAACACATACAGGTTATACTGTACCAGATAAAGTGGTTCAAATCATTTGTTTACAGCCTTCTGGCTCTGTGGGAAAGCTATAGCCTGACTTCTGCACACAATCCTATTTTACACAGTGGCATGTAACTGTAAATTGAACATCTTTGGGATTTGTAAAAATTGATGCAGGGTATTATTAGCCATTTTCTGACATATTCTGATCATACATACATACATACAGTGTCATATGTCAAAATTCTTAAAGAAACATATCATTGCTCAGAGTTTCTAATGTTACATGAATGACACTTAAATCCTTCCATAGCTGTCTTTCACCATGTCAGTAATATTTTGATAAGTGTCTGAACATATTAATGACACAATAATACTGTGATAACCACCAATAGTAGTACTACTCATATTTTGTGCAGCCATTGAAGTCACATGCTTTAACACCACTATCGTTCCTCAGTCCTGTACTTGAACTTTTTTTATTACATATGATTTCATTGATAAATTATACAACATTGTGCAATCCATGAGCACTTTAACATAAAATTGCTATTTGAAACACATTATGTTTTAATTTACTTCAATTTAGCATTGCTTTACATACACTACAACATGTCATTGAACTGTATACAGTATAATATGGCCAATCACTAAAAAACAGGGAAATATCAGCCGTTTTGTTCTCTCTTATAACAGAAAGAACAAGTCTTAGTAGTTTTTACGTGTGCATTCTCGTACAGAACGTACTTTTATGACTCAACCACATTTTACAGTAGTAGTTAAACTGTAGGACTTAATAGCAAAACATCACCATTCCCTGTTTTTAAGCCACTTTAAGGACTTCTTCACATTTACGTGGAGACACTATGGAAGTTAGCCTGTGTGAGATCATGGCCTACCTAACAGTCAGGTTCAGAGCTGGGTAACAGGAAGCTCGGCCTTTTTTCATTTTTTTCCCAAGCTACTACACTTTTGCAGCTAAATTTAACGGTGGTGAGCTTGTTACAAGAATATGTTTCCGAAGCAGTTCACAAATAGAGATACTGTCGCACTGTTGCTCTTATTTTTAACTGCGCAGTGAACCCGTAGTTTATGTACGTGCCTAACGTTACATTTCCCCACACTGGAAAGTGAAACCATTAGCTACAGTTGCCATGTTTAAACACTGAAGCTGCAGGTTTATCGCAACTGTATTTTATTCCGGCGACGGAATGAGAAATGATTTTCCACCGAGTATTAACGGGTTTATGGAGCATTACCTACCTGTACTACAAGATAGACATTTGCTCAGAAAGTCGTTCCGTCCAAACGGGTTGAACTGGACTCTGAACACTTCCTTGTTGTGTTGCTTGTTGAACGGCGGGAGGCGTCATCAGCACCACGTGTTAAAAGGGAACATACGTCATCACAGGGACAACAGGTCATATTTATACTACGTTCATTCTGTAACATAATATAATTCAAGAGAATATGACATAATATAATATAAATGCTGTGAATGCTGTATTGTAGATAGATACATTAGATATCCCTTATTTCTTTTCTATAATGTATTTATTAATTAATTAATTTATTCATCGTTTAGTGCCGCTGTTTCAAGGAGTCTAAAATGTCTCTGTTAATACATTTTATTATAATCAAATTATATGCTATTATATCATTTTATTATACTGTATATAAAGTGAATACTATATGTATATAAGTATATTAGATATACCCTATTGCTCCTGTTTTATTAATTAATTATGTATTTATTTATTCATTTATTTATTCCACTACTGAAGATCATGCTATATGATCACATGGACTATGTGGGGAAATTGCTGCTGTTTCCAGGAGTCTAAAATTAACTTTTATTATGTTATGTTATGTTATGTTATGTTATGTTATGTTATGTTATGTTATGTTATGTTATGCTATGTTATGTTATGTTATGTTATGTTATTAAAACAATAGCATGCTCATTACCTTAATTATTCTGCCACTGTTTGAAAGTGGTGGAAGAGGATTAGGGCCACATGTGATTTTTTTTTAGTTCTGACTTTAAAGTCAGAATTCTAACTTTAATCTCAGAATTCTGACTTTAATTGCAGAATTCAAAAAAATTCACATGAGGCCCTAATCCTCTTCCGTATGGTGGAGACAAAGAAAGAAAGAAAGAAAGAAAGAAAGAAAGAAAGAAAGAAAGAAAGAAAGGAATAGCCTTTGTACTCAATTACTGGACTTCTACTGCAATGCATTTCAGAGAGAAATATTAGTATTAGTTTAGTTACAGTAACTAGTTGCTTTGCTACACCTTCATAATATTGTTTACATGTTAATGCATCAATAATTATAATGCAATAATGTATATAATAATGTGCAGTCTTTTGTTCTATATTTTTGTTGTTGATAATACCTTTGACTTTTTCTCTGGTAATTAAAATTCTTCATGCAGGACTTTCTCTTTAATGGGTTACTTTTAAATTGTAGTTCAAAGATGTATGTACTTCCACCAGTTTGAACTTGAATTGCAATGTAAGGAAATGAAAATGGCAAATACTATTTCATAGCTTATAAGATTTTAAGAATTGAATCATTCTGAATTACGTTTCTTTCTCATGATTATCAGGCTTAAGAAACCTGACGGCAGTCAGTGGTGTATAATGTATAAAGTTTTAGGCAGAGGAGAATGAGGCTCTTAGACACCTTTTGTGACTCACATTAAAGTCATCATTGACCAGAAGGCCACTCTGAATTTTTTAAACTACATTGTGTACAATCACTTATTTATAGTGTGGGTACAATGGTAGCAATATGGACTGCATGCATATGGTTGACTGGTATGCAGCTGTGAGCATTAGGTCATTTGAATAACCTTTTGTATATACTGCATGAGGAATACACGCAATATCTGCAAGTCCAACTGACTTCCATGCACTATATCCTACAGCCCTTTATTATAAGCGTATATACAGTATGCATCTGTTTTCATACTGTTCCATATCTATTTTGTATCTCATAAACTATAAATGTTTTCATTATAAGCAGAGTTTGTGTGATTAATTAGTTTTCCATACTGATCTTCTATCTATCTATCTCTATCTTAAAATAAATGGATGAATACAGTCAGAGTGACCTGAGCTCCATAGGCTTTTACAAAATCATATTACTCATTAAATTTAAAAAATCATAAATGTCATCATAATGTGCTCAATAGGAGATGATCAGTGTGCAGTATTGAACATTTTTATAGGAGTGTGTCCGTATACATTGGCTGAGAAATGAATAAAGTTGCAACAAATTAGAGTCCATACAGTCTGATGCATTCTTTATCTCAGTACCTTTTCACGTCATTATAAGGAGCATATACATAGAAAATCAGTCGGCCAAAGTGAGCATTTTGAAAGTTTAATGTGACATGTACTGCATATAAAGGCTGAGCTATAAATGCAATGTGAGTGAGTGGGTCCACAGCCTTTAATGCATTCAGATTCTACAGTGATCTCGTTATGATCAGTTTGAATTAGGTTTATGCTGTTAACAACGGACATGATATTAAAACAACGGATGAAAACAGTACAAAGTGGTTGCTGATCTGGCACATTCATTAGGCCAATTTGTGAAAATGAACTAGTTTCTCCCACAGCAGCCACAAAACAGCTGTACTGTGATCTCAAGCTGTGAAAAACCGAGCTGCTTGATAATAAACAAAAAAAGCAGGGAGCATAAATGTGTAGCAGCTCACATGTGGCCAATTCCTCCAGGATAACAACTGTGGCTTCTCTTATTTTCTCTTTTAATCTAATTTAGGCATTGGATGTAAAAATCAAAAAGCCTGTTGGAGCACAGTTTACAATTCATTACTGAGATAAGAGAATCAACAGTTATTTGTAAGTGGAATAGTAAGGAGAAATAATAACCTCAGGAACCTGCAGGCATTCACATATTTCTTTATGTTTTTATTCTAGTCTCTTAGTTGTAGTGGTGTGGTGGTGGAACAAACTTACCTCATAGAGAGGGGCAATCAAATGAACACCCGCCCCCTCACCAATTAATGCTGACTAATGGCCATGTTTCTGATTTCATCCTTTAAAAGAAAACTATTTAAATTGGTAGACATGAGATGAATATCTATGAGGCAAAACACAATCTTCACAACAGCAGAAACCAGAGAGTTACATTCAAAGTTGTTGCCACAGGGCATGCAGTCTTGATATCTTTCGGAAACAATTATCCTACTGGCTAGAAAACACTGATTTCTCTTCAAATCAAATACATTGTTTATGTATAATTATCCATATTTTACTTTGTCTAATTAAATTATTTAAACTACTCTTAAACTATGTAGTAGAAGGTGCAATACATAAGAATTGACCACCTGTCGAATTCGAAAAACAAATAGGTGGAAGCATATCAGTAGAGCTAACTGCTGAAACTGCTCTTAGCCAGTTAGCTCAGTTAGCTGTGCAGCTAGCTGGAGAGCTTGGAGCACCAGGGAAGTGTTGGTGTTTGCACCTCTAGCGCAGGAGCTTTGGACCAGGACAAGCCGGGGCTAGCTGGTTAGCATGCTAACTTCAGTGGATACTGTATCTCTGCAATACATAAACATCATAATGTCAATATGGGTATTTGTCGAATTCTGTTAATGTTAATTAGCTACTTTTTGAATGTTTTCATTCACATATTGTACATATTGCACCTTTAACTTTCAAACTTTGATGCCTCTAACTCATCTCGACTGTTGTAAAATGATTTATTTCCCCCTGGTCTCCGGAACCTATACCAGTATGCACACGAGCCAACTATCTACATGACAGTTTACCCACACACATTCTGCATAAGCTTGTGAAATGTATTATTAAAACTGAATTAACCCCTTGTCCTTTACAGACATTTCAGCAAGAAAGGCTCCAATTTTGCTTTAGCACTTTGTGGAAGTTCACTAAAAGATGCAAGATTCCATTATACATCTCTCCCACACAAGCTGGTATCAGTGACCTGGGACTTCTTCAGACCACGGGAATTTCACAAAGAATATAAACATTAGATTTTTCTGAAGGTGCTGCTTTAATGGGTTTTACATAACTATTCAACATTAAAGAGCTCAACGGGATGTAAAAGAATAGAAAACAGAATGAATACAGGTGAGAGACAGACTTTGTATCGGAACATTTAACACAGTGAATGAAGTTTGAAAAGTGCTAATTAACACTCAGTCATCACATCAGCCATGTAAAGGACAAATCAACTGATGTTAATACTGATACATGTTCCTGTCCACTAGGTGACAGTGTCCTCTGCATAACAGACGTGTACCACTGTGGTCTTCGGGGGGCTGACATATTTGAATTAAACAAATATTGTGGCTCCTCTTCTCATCAGCCTGCTCTCACGTGGTGAAGAAAAACGATCGGGAGGATGCTGACGATGCGGGCAAACGTCCCATTATGTTTCAAGGCACATGGAGCAAATCATAGCCTATTACAGAAGCACCACCGAGCTCAAGTTGTGACGAATCTGAGATAACACAACATTTCAGATGAGAGATCTGTTGGTGAAAAAATGATAACATGAAGGCAGGATAAGAGCATGTGTGTTTCAGGAAGGCATAAAGCGTTCAGCCTCGACACATCTACAACAAGTTTAGCAGGTGCAGCAGGTAATTTCAAGCATGGACAAAACAACATAGCTGTATTTCATCAAAACTAGAGAGGCAAAGCTGTTGACACACCTACTCAACATGTAATCAGCATTTTGTCCTGTGGTATATACAAAAAAAAAATCTTACTCAGATATACTTAAGATGGCTATAATATCATGCTTATGATTTGTTAAATTAAGCTTGTAAAGGTTGCAACAATAATTATAGTACACTTAACTACAACAATTTGATGGTAAAATTAAGTCTTAAAAAATTCCATTAAAGGCACTTTACACCCACGCTTAATGAACAATATGTCACAATGTACATCAAAAATGTTCAGTACATCATTTTAATGATAAGGCACCCCTGTATAGGCTGTTTCATATATCAGATTCCGGTGATGAATGATCAATGTCGACAACTTAATAAAGAAGCTGGTGTTTGAGGAACACCTTGAGCATTTAAAAGTGTTAAATCAGTTTTTATAACAGAGAGTGATGAAAATCTCATCAACGGCTTTGCTATAGCACGGCTCTTTAAAACAGGTCTCCAGTAGAGCCCTTCAGGGCCCAGTAGACTTTTCAAATCCACCCCAGGCATTGTTATCTCACCACCGACTTCTCACTTTGCCATGTAGTCAAAAGCATGTAAATTTAAAAAAATCCATAATATTAGGTTGTTAAAACAGTTTTGATTCTGTCTGTGACATTGCCTCAACAATGTGCTGATAGTTGCAGCCACAGCTTCCATGTTTAGCTGGAGCTGGAGGGAGTTTATATTCCATAATTGAAAACAGGACTTAGAATCTGCAGCCATGCTCTTTTACCATGGATGTATTATTTAGAAGTGGATACTGTACCCAGAGATGGCGGCTATTCTTTCCAATTAGAATTGCTCCCCTTGTGCATGAGCCAAAAGTGTTGTCTGGCTTCTAGGTTTAATTCCTGGTTAGATTTTTACATTGTGATGACTTCACAGATTTTTAAATTCATATCCTTGTCCCAAGGACAATTTTAGATATATGAAACCTCCATGGATCAAAAATTCATAATAGAGAGAGTCATAATGAACCTTGTTGCTGTTTGAGGTGTTCTGTCAACAGATATGGGCCAATGAGGAATTTTTTTTGCTGCAATAGCGCGAATGGCCACTGGGCAAAATTTGAGTCAAGGCAGAGTGGCGACGCAGTATCCAGGTTATTCATTGTTCATCCAATACTGTGACGAGCTAAATGCTAATAATGGCATACTAACACGCTCACAGTGACAATGCTAACATGCTGATGTGGAGCAGGTATATTGACCATGTTCATTAAGTTTTGCTTGTTAGCATGCTAACTAGCCTCAAACCTAAACTACAACAGAGGCTCATGGGAATGCTATTAGTTTTGCATTGTAGTTTTGAATGTCACTAGTGGTTTGGTGATGTAATGGATTAGTTACACATTTTTGAGCTGATGATGGAGTGTATCAACTCCATCGAACACTCAGTAGTTTTTGAGATATTTCGATCAACACCCATGATGTCAACCTGCTGGTAACGCTGGAGGAGGCATCGGGATCAGGAGAGTTACTGAGATTCATCCTTTGGGGGAACGTAAATGTTTAGTTGTGCGATTGACCAGTCGACACTGCCGTCCCACGTGCCACGCTGCCAGCATGGCTAAAAATGTGTACAAGGTGGGAATTTGGGGGGCTGGTCTGAGTAATTTTAGACTCAATATGTTCAAATTTGACAACTCTCGCAGCAGAGGCTGTGTTTAGTTGTCAGCCTAATTTAAATTCTGGCAGTGTGGACAGGCCTTGTCAAACACCATTTTGTCAGTCATGTTGAGAACAATTTATCAGGAAATATCTGTAATTGAAAGTGTGGTCAATAGTTTTCTGAGAGGGGGAGACGCTCTGACCTGAGCATTTCTAAAACTCTGGCTGAGGCCGTGTGGGTAATTTATAAACGCCGAACATTAGGGCTGGATTTTGGATTTGATTGTTAGTGTCCTTTGGCCTTATCAAACTATATTTTACAGCTCAGATCAGACAAGCAAGAAACACGCAGCTCTGTAGTGCAGGCAGTTTATAAGAATTTGGTCAGTATGATGAAAAACAGCTCTCTCTCTCTCTCTCTCTCTCGGTCTCTCTCTCATACTTGCCATTATGGAATGTAACCCACGTTCTCTGCCATTTGGTGATAATTTATTCTGAAGTGAAATTTATGGCACAGCCAACACTGTGTGTTTTGTTGTGACGCTCATTAAGATGCTCTTAAGTATGTTGTTCGTCAATTTGGACTCAAACGGCCTCCCATATACACCAATTAAACCGGCAGACAATGGTTATAATTCTGAGATGCTCTTCCTGCACGGATGACAATGATGAACTTCACACAAAATCCCTCTTGCTATGTCTATAAATCAGCAGAGTAATATGGCACTTTGTCTGACTGCTGCTGTCAACAGGACTTATTTTGTGTCAATGGCCATTAAGACACAAAGCTCCAGATAGCCTCAATGCTAACCATTTCTAGAAAAAGCGAGTACACACAGACAATATAACCAAAGCTTTTTTTGTATAGCATGCTTGTTGATAAGACATCCTGTCCTGTCTCCTTTTGTTCACTCCCAGACACTCAGTTTCTGGAACAAGTGGCAGTGTTGCGTTTGCCTTGTCTGTTGGTTTTGTCCATTGTAGTGACATTTCTTAAACAGTAGCTTCAGTTGAAGAATAGAAAGAATTTCCGTGTCTTTGGAATCATGGCAAACATGTTCTTCGGGCATGAAAGTAAGTAAAAATAGACATTAAAAGGTTACTGAAGTTCATCTGATGGCCATTCCAACGAACATACAAGCTTGGTATCATCTGCCTTTAAACATTTGGATTTTGTGCTTGTCGGCCAGCAGCAAGGTGACATTATATTCATAATCTCCATCGTGTACTCCTGTGTGTCGGAAAGCTCCAGCCAAATGGTTCTCCTCCCAGTAGTGGTGCCAGTTTCCATACTGGTCTGCACCGAATCCAAACACGCTGACCTGGAGCGGACGAGGAACAAACGCACAGACTTTGACATCACTTCAGATGCACATATTATTCGATTCTGAATCCTGGTTAAGTTATTCCAGTTATCTACTGTGGAACTTCAGTATTGTACTGCAGTACAACTCACCTCATCGCATATGTGGATAGCGAGCAGTAAGCTGAGGAATCCGGTGGAGGGATATCGTCCATGACCCTCGAGCCACGACTCGTAGACGTATTTGAAAAATGTGGGACTGTAAATCAACACCTGAAAAAGAGTCAGAGGAATTTCTATTTATTGGTTCTTTACGGAGGCAATATGTAAAGATAAATGTATTTATAATGAAAAAAATGTATAAATATAAGAAAAAAAGAAGTTAAAATGTGAGAGCTTTAGCCTGGGCTGTTGCTAATGATTTGCACTGGGCAATTTCAGCTCAAATTAAAAAGTAAATGTTACAGCAACACCAAGATTGAAAAAACGATGATAGTATGCAACACTTGTTTTGTATGCTGTAAGTGATTCAAGCGAGTATATAATTACAAAAGCAGCCATGGTCAGTAGAGGACAAGTGGCATGCCACTTTCATTTGGCAGAGCAGTGACATACAGCAGTGATACATCCCTGCAAAGAATCGCCATATGCTGGCAGTAACGTTATGTGTCAGTGACAAGCGCCATATGCCAGTTTAACTGCAGCAACAAATCACTTGTCAAAATGAAAAATACCTAGATCCTCACTCATTAAAAGTAGAAACACCTTTGTGTAAAAATACTCATGTACTCTATTTAACAAGTTAAAGTCCTGCCCTCAAAATGTTACTCAAGTAAAAGTAATCATGATATAGAAACTTTATTTTAGTGTTACACTATTAATAATACATTATATAATTGGATAATATTACATAGTGTTGTCATTTGAGTTAAGCCTACGTAGTTTGTTAGTAAATTGACAATAAATAATGATAATGATAATTTATAAGCTCATCACATGTTTTGCACGTCAAATCTGCTGTACTTTCCACCACTGGAAGCACCACTGAAAATCGGAATATATCTGTCACACTGCCGTCAGTATACACTGATTAATGCCCATACTTTTAAAATGAAATGTTCAACAATCACAGATGCGGTTGTCCACACACTTTTGACCATGTATTGTACATCAGATTCATTTAAGTTATTTGTAATTTTTGAAAAAAAGTCCCAATTTAAGTAAAGCCATGTTTTAAAAAAAAAAAAATACACAAAAAAATGACAAACTGTTTTGTAACTCACCTTATCTTTGTTTGCCTTTATCCTGGACGTGACAGGTATATATGTCCTGTAAACACAAGAGAACACCAGGAGCCTGAAATGTGGGCTTTACTTGCCTAAAGAAACCCTGAAAGTCTGTTCTTACACGAACCAATTCTGCTTGTTTGTCCCCAATCACTGGTATCACATCCACAATCTCAGTATTATCCATCTGTTTGATCTCATTTTACTGAGGAAATGTCTAAAAATAAATGTACCAGCGTCTTTCCTTATTACAACTGTATGAAAAGAGCTGATTAAATATCATGGGCAGATTTAGTAGTCATCACATTAACATATGCTCACTGTCAGTTTCTCTTTTTTTTTTAGCATTCTGACTCATCAGATAAGAGCCTGCAGAGCGGAGCTGATGTCAGTCTGCACTCAGAAAAATAATTTGCCTTAAACAAAGCGGACTGAGATGGAGGGTTGGATACAACAAAGCTGTGGTTAGATGCACAATATTTCCTCAGTCTGACTGATTGATTAGAGATTCCATCTTAACTGTTTACATGGACTCTAAATAAAGTGATCCCATGGGTTTAGCCTTCAGGCTGCGAAGCATTTATTCAGAATATAATATGTTTGTCATGCATCAGCTGTTTAATATCATGGAAGAAGACATTTTTCCCAAACTTTATTGAGGATATTCAATTGGTCCAATCATTAATTCATGAATTCATTCACTGAATTACTTTGCCTGTTATACAATTTTCAAGATGGACCCACATCCTGTCATTAGAGGACTGTTACAGTTCATCAAGAGCCATTTCTCAATTTAGATTCCAGCTCTTATCATTTCTTCAAACACTCGTTTGAACTCATTGTTTCGAGCCTTTCAACCATCAACAATCACAAAGTCTTTTAAGATCTCCAACACAAAAAGTTTTATCTGCCACCACCTTCTGTTTTGCCACCGCGAAATATCTCCTGGAAGAGACGTCACCTGATGTAACTCCCAGGCGAGGCGAGCATGCACCGAAAGAATGTAAGTATTCAAAATTAGTAAGAATCAACCTGATCATGCATTTAGATGGTTATTAGGCTTTCATATTTTCAGGCCAGATCGAATCAGGACAAGTACATATTCAATTCTATTCAATAAATTCAATCTGAACCTCTCATTCAATTTCTTTCTGTCACATTGAGTCAATAGGTGGATTTGTGATTTATTACATGAGACAGAATAACCAGAATGTGAAATGCACAACAAAAACACATCATGTTTATGTAGCACTTCCTGAACTTTAAATGCAATAATTGAACAAAAACACAGTTTACTTATGCATTAATTTCCATCAAAATCCATTAAATGTAACATTTTACACTGAAGTTAGGTAAAAACTTTTCATTAAAATACTGTCTCTGTTTTAGGTCGGTGATGAAAGTGAAAAAATTGAACCATAACAACGTGCGAGGCTCTTTGCACAACGGCGTGTGCCGCTCCTTGAGTTGTCAACACTCAGTTTGCATATGAAAGTGTTTTAATTTTCATATGCAATTAATTCATGTTTATGCCATTTTCATGATTGGAGGAGCTACAAAAACAAGCACAATGAGCTGACAAAGTGTAAATTTGAAGCCAGTGTCGACTCTACACCACGCCCGTGCAGACTTGGATGAAAGCGTAATAATAATGACTATATGGTGAGATACAAATGTTTCCAATTAAGTGAAGGTTTATCAGGGCTATTGCCTCTGCAGCTATGAGTCTCATTAAAATTCAGAGATTATACAGACTGGTCTAATGCCATTTAGAAATGTGTGCTGTACAGTAACTGGCTCCACGGCAGGTCGTGGCAAGTGAATATGAAAACTGTCTCTCATACATCTGGTGACTTATACAATACACTACACCCTTATGGAAAAAGAAGTACGTCCTTTAACACACATAAGCTTGACATTTTTGCAAAGACAAGTGCCTTATTTAGACTGTGCACTATTCTAAGTCAGTCCTGTGTCCCCTCACACAGCTCTGCCCTTTCACAGAGCCTCATTTTATTTAACAAGACCAGGAAATGTAACAAAATATTTCACAACACTCAGTTAAGATCTGATGGCTGTTGGGCTAATGCTGACATTACTGCCAGTAAAATGAAATTTAATGGTGCATAATGATTGCTTTGGCAGAGTCGGACGACAACTGCACATTTATAGGAAACATTTGTT
>CAEMYA010002140.1:3090378-3124201 GCA_903131615.1 Diplodus sargus | reverse complement strand
AAATTTACTGGAAGATTAAAACTGAGTGATTATCCTTGTTATGGCAACCTGACAAATAGCAGCACTGAGTGAGTGTGATTGTTATGACAATCTGGTATTTGGAGAGGGTAAATGAATCTGGGAGTGCGGCACATGCATGAGGCATGGTGATACATTCACAGCCTGTCTTGGGACAATTCAGCTCTCAAACACGCACATTTTTCAGTTAGTTTAAAAATCGGAGGGCCTTTTGTTTGAGATACATTTAGTATTACTTGGTAAAATACCAATAAATTGATTCTTTAGATTCAACTTAGAATTGTATGTGACATGGCCTGGTTAGGATTAGACAAAACAACCCCTGAGTTAATATCATCCGAACGTTAAAATGTCAACTTATATACAGTATAGGTTATGTGAATGTGATGTTATTGTATAAATGTTGATATGATATCTGCACAAATGTAAAATGCCAACACTTAATTCTGCAGTTCTGACTTAAATCATTGTACTTATGTACTTAATGTATTCTTGATAAATAGCAACTACCACACTCAGACGAGGGCTTGAAAATTGTTTCTATTTTTTCTTTTTTACTTGATCAACGGTGACATGTTGTGGTTTCTTTCTTGTGACAAAGCCTAAAGCCTAAGGTTGCTTTGGACAAAAGCATCTGCTAAATGCCCTAAATGGAAATGGAAATGGCTGTGTATATTTACATAACATGACATAAACATGTGTCTAAATAATGGCTACAGAAACCGTCTATGACAGGACAGTTAACAAAATAAATTATAACTATTGGGGGAAAATCAAACGTATGCAAACATGTTTAACTGCCCCCATTGTGTCATGTTGTTGTCTGTTCTTTTTTAATTTTCTTGCCATTGTCTCTTCATTAATATCGAAGCATTGCTGTCCAGCTCAGTGGTAACAGCATAGAACTTGTCCAGGCACTGGACCGCCACTTTGAGTGTTGACTGTCGGTAAGGCATTGTGAAGCAAAATCTCTGCATTTCTAGCAATGGGCATTCAAGCACTCATGCTGTATTTTTTAGCAGGAAATGCATTTACGATTAGTTAAAAATACTCTTTTTCAAATTTAAGGTTTGTTTAAGTTGGCAAAAATAAGTATTTTAAACATGGCCATTCATGCCGCGATTTCAAACCTGCATTCACTTATTTAGTTATTAGTTCATTTAGTCGCTTAGTTACTTGGTGGCAGTGCGACTACTTGGAAGACAACACTGTCACACCATGACCTTAAGAAATTATACAGAACTATAAGTTTTCCTTTCCTTACATATTTGCTGTCTACTTTGGTTGGAAGTGAGGTTGATGAGAACACAGCAGTCACAAATCACCCTAACAACACATTCAATTGGCAGGTTGTAAAATCAAAACAATACGCTGAAAGACGCTAAAACACAGCAGGGGAGCTGCAGAGTCAGGTGATTATTCTTCACGGGTACCGTCACTTCTGCATTAAATCACAGTCATTTAATCACTCTCAATACGTAAATATAGATTAGTGCAGCTTTAAAATTTGATGGGTATGCTTACTGTTTAATGGTACCCGTGGTCAGAGCGCTAACGATCCACTGCAGGTCCAGGGTCTTGAAAGGTATCAGCACCAGACTGGTGGTGTTGTCCAGGTCTATGGCACTTTCTGGATACATGACATGATGTGTTGTTCTGGCGCCCACATCCTCCTCAAAACCAGAGGTGGGAGCCTGGTTCATTCTGCGGGGACAAAAAAGCAGCAATGTTTTTTTCTGGGATATTTATATCACGTCCCTCATTCCCCTTTTTTTTGTTGCTTTGCCATCTTTGTCTTTTCCAGCCTTTTGTCGTACCAATAGCCATTATCTATAAATGGGCTTGTTTTCATGAATTCCCCAAGTCAGCCAAACAACATGGCACTGAGACGTGGAAATCCAGCCATGTTTGCTTCGTCAAGAAAAAAGAATTAAACATGTAAAAATAAAGACAGAGAAAAAGGGACAGCACAATTTGTCCTGCTTCGGCATGTTTTGGACATCCAAACACCAATTCAGTACAATCCAGTGTCCATTTAGAGCTCAACAATTACCGCTTGGCAAGCCAGGCGATGCGTCCCTATTATTATGTCCGACAATACTCACTCAAGCTGGAGCAGTAATTGGCAGGAACATAGTTTGACAGCGGCAGTTGCTTTTTTGTCAGTGGAAGGAGGTGACACATTGAGGAAGAATCCCCATGCTGACCCCCGGTGCGACGAGCATCACCTGTTTGGGCACTGCGGTCTGAGCAGTATCATTCTCCTCATTACTGATTCTGAGATGACAGCTATATAACAACTTGACATTTCCAGCCTGAGCCTGTCAGGACTCAAAACGACCTCCTGCAAGAGGCATTTTGTTTCCAGGCTTCCTCGTCGTTGATGATTTTACGTGTTGTATCTTTCCATGATGTGGCTTCTAGGTTAAGAGATGACCACGACCTTGCACAATTGGAACATCCTCTATCCTTGGATTGAATTTGAATAACCCAAAAAAAAAAGATATTTTGTCCTCGAAGCTGATTTTAAAACATTTTGGCCAATCAAGGGCAAACATTTAACGATCACGTTGAATATCTCATTGCCAAAACTGTAGCCCAGATGTTTTGTAAAGAAACAGACCCAACTTTTCTTTAAACCGCAGGACAGTATAGTGAGACAGTCATTCTATCCATGAAACCCATACACTCAGCTTATCACTCTGCCCTCAGATTCATTAACGGAGATCCTTCTGACACTCACAATCGTATTCTGTGTAACAAAGTTGGTCCTCTCTGGCATGGGGGTGTGATAAACTCTGGTATCTACTGTATGTTTTCATCCACAAATCCCTTATTAGACATTCATCACCATGTATAACATCTCTGCTGCAGGGCCCTGCAGTCCGGTAGCTCAACTAACTGTCTTATGCTTCACGTCTCACAGCTTTATTCCAAACTTAAAATCTGCCTTAAGTTTTCTTGCACTGAACACATGGAATTATTCGCAAAGCTTTCTAAAGATCAATACTCATTACCTCTGGCCAATTCAAGATGATGATGATCTCTAAACACTTCACCTCAGTGTGAGATTGCTTTCGCAGAGTGTTGTTTTTCGGGAATGTTTTAACATCATTATAATTTAGCTGAAAGTGCATTTTTATTACCTCTACCAAGGAGGTTATGTTTTCACCCATGTCAGTTTGTTAGTTAGTTTGTCAGCAGGATTACACAAAAACTCCGGGAAAAATGTTCACAAAACTCAGCCCAGAAATGACCCCATGAACTTTGACTATGTGTCCAGATAAAGATCCAAGATTGTTTTTCTCACTTCCTCTATAAGTCTGAGATAGGATGTTTTTCAAAAATGTTTTAAATTTCTCAGGGAATAATTCATGGATCTTGATGAAAACTACAAATTATTACTTTGTTGCACTCGTATGCCTCCGAGCTCCAGTCGAGCAGTGGTTCCTGAGCTTTGGCACTGAATAATGGCCAGAAGTCTTTTCGCAAAATGTTCTGAACACCAGTTGTTGAGTAATGGCCAAAAATATGTTTGTCTGAGGGCACAGTGACCTTTGACCTTTGACCACCAGAATCTATTCTTTTCATCCTTGCATCTGAGTAGGTGGTTGGGCCAACTTTTAGGTGAAAAATTCCCTCAAGGCGTTTCTGAGATATCGCACGCATGTGAATGGGACGCACGACATCGCTGCTAACTTGACCCTAGACATTTGACCACCAGAATGGAATCAGTTCATCCTTGAATTCAAATTCCCTCAAAGCGTTCTTGAGCTATAGTGTTAACAAGAATGGGATGGGTGGACAACCTAAAAAATGGAATGCCCCCAGCCATGGCTATTTCCTGCACAGTGGTAGAGAAAACAGGTGTATGTATGAGTCTAGTTTCTAAGTGAGTACAATTTGATGCAGTTCCTAGAACTGGTGATCTTAAGCTATGGTTCAGCAGTTACGGGAGGTTTGAAATTTAGAGTGAAACAGAGTGATTGACTTTGATATTGGATCAGGCTCGATTAAATTAAAAGGGATCGTTTAGCCTTAGTGGAGGTATGCGCTCCACTTAGTGCCACTCTAGTAGGTTTTTATTTCGTTTAATTTCTCTATGATTTGCTATTTGTGCATATATATTATACAGTATTGTATTTTGTGAAGCACTTGGTCGTAAAGTCGCGTGAATTTTTATTTATCAATCGCAATCTTATATGACTGCATCAACGTTCAAGTCTATAGCTAGCAGTTATTTACAACGTCATGAAGGGATGATATGTCAGAATTTTAGTTAAGAACATAAACAATAGTAACTGCAATCATCCACAGAATGTGAAGGAATAACAGTTTTCGTGTTTAGCATGCTAACCAGCTAGCCCCCGCCCATCCCGGTCCAAAGCTCCTGACCTAGCAGTGTAAGCACAAACTCTCCCCTGGTGTCCCAAGCTCACTGTCTGGACTGCTAGCTGCGTAGCTACATGAGCTCACTAGCTAAAGGCAGCTACAGTTAGCGGCACTTAGCATTGACTATGGTTATATGCTACCCCCTGCTGCCTGTCTTTCTGTATGAAGTTGCCAATTCTTCCATATTGCTTCTATATTTTATTTCATTTTTTTTTTTTCTGGCCATCTGGTAAATGTTCTTTCGTAGCTTTTATTTTTTACTTTTCACCAGCTCTTGACAGAGACATTTTGTAGCACTTTTAAAGCTTGACTGTTCGCCAGCTAGTCACTAACTTGGTTTGACTGCTGTTTGATGCCGGGCAGGTAGCTCACAGTGGGTTTATCTGAGTTTCCCTTTGCCAACAGATGTGAGCTGCATCTCGAAACAAAGCTGACGAGAACAGTGAGTGGGAATATAACCCGAGTTGAAAGGTTGATATGTGAACGTAATCTAAAATTAGGCCTGAATGAAAAACACATATTGAATTAGCTTATTAAAACAGGAGGGACATGGAGGCACACCGCACAGCTGTCTTTGATGCAACAGCTGACCAAAGCAATGCTACAGCTGTGAAATGTTAGGAAGGCCACTCGGTCCCACAGGAGAGGAGTGTTGTGTCATCACCACTGATGAAGCTGCTGCACCAGATGCGGTTGTTATCAGCACAGTAATTACTATTGTGATAGCGCATCATCAGTCGCGGCATTCTGAGGGAAAAGAAGCGGTGGAGAATAACGACGTCATTTTCTGTGAACACATCTACAAAACTCACAGCACAGACTGTTCGGCCCATTTTACATCTAAAATGGAGAGGAGGTGCAGAAAGAGAAATTGGTTTACTCTCCATTAACAAGCAATGCGTACTGTTTCCTTCGAAGCAGGCCAGGTTTACAGCACTGACTAAGCTAAAAACGGCAATGTATGGAAGAGGAGAACTATTGGCTCGAGCTTTTATGGGGCAATACCTCAACCGAAAAGAACAGTTTTTGACAGAACTACATTGGCGGATTTCTCCTCTAATGACAACTACAGCTTCTGGGAATTTAAGAATTGGTCGGCGAATGGATCCCTGCCGTCCGGAGCAGATGAAAAAGTATGGCAGCGAGGGCAGAGGAGCAGCATGCCACATATTAAACAGTATAATGTGAGGAATCCATCACTTCTGCAGCACATCCAGAGATATTCTACTGTAACTGCACATCACTCCGCATTAGCGCTTGCAGGTAAGCTTTCGTTGGAGTAAGCTTTGATGGAACCTCGCGTGACGCTCTCATCAACTCACGCACAGTAGGAAAACAAAACTGGACTCTGCCTTGTTCTCTTCATCTTCTCTTGTCGGCTTTTTATTCCCCTAAAATGAACAAATCATATCCCATCTCAGCTGGACATAAAAAGAAAAAGGGCAAGGCACTTCTGTGATGTTGAACACAGGGCTCCAGACTAACGCGTTTCACCACTGACCTGGAACTGTCCTGAAAAAAAAAAAAAGACTGCAAACCATACCAAAATCTATTCCTGATTTTTGTGATTATCATCCGTAGTTATTAGTTAAAAGCATAAGCATTTAAAGTACTTTTACCTTCAAATTGTTCTAAGTACTTTGCATCTATTTACTGTTGATAAATGAGACACTCCATAGAATGGGCAGGCACCCAGTGATAGTAACTGGAAACTGTCAAACTGTACTGATAGATTGCAACAATTATGATCAAGCAAACTAACTGATGGAACAACTAAAACCTGACTCACAACTAACTGGAAAACACAGTATACATTGCAGAGTCTGTTAGGAAAGACATCATGGAAAGTATACAGTCTTCTAATTCATTTGGCTACTTGGCAACATTATGTAGAAGTTTTCAATTACTGAGATGGAGACACCATTCACCCTACTACAAAACACTGTGCCATCAACATGATTTTGAAACTGTTGTTTGAAGGTAAAAACGTTAAATAATCATTACTAGAGAGGAGTTAAAGTGAAATTCTCACCAAAAGGCAACCTAGGTTCTTTTTGTGAATGTACCCGAGTCAAACGTTTGTTTAAAAGCATAATTACAATGAAAGCACCCCTTTTAAGATTGAACATATTTTCGTTTTGGGGTCCAAATCATTTTCAATGGAGTTCTACGGGCACTTTTATGTTAGCATCAAAATCTCTATTTTTAAAACTCTAAGAAGGCTCGACACATCATGAAACTTTGCTCGTAGTATCACCAGGGTTTTTTCACATGAACACGGCATTGAGAACATTGTCTGTGTACGCAGAGTTTACTAAAAAGAACGTTTTTGAACAACTTACATCAGCAGTTGTTTTTCCGCTCGCCACCGTCCTGCCAGTCGATGTAACATGGAGGAGAGTTAAGGTGGAACGCTACTGTCTTCCGGCAACAACTATCCACGCGAGATCTCACGTGACTTTTCCGGCTTTTGATTTTAGTATTTTGATTGCGTTCCACCTTAACTTTCCTCCATGTTACGTCACATTCGGAGACTCTCGACTTGCAAGACGGTGGCGAGCGGAAAAACAACCCTGGTGATACTAGGAGCACAGTTTCATGTTGTGTCGAGCCTTAAAAGTGGTGCTGTCGTCGTAATTATGCTTTTAAACGAACGTTTGACTCGGGAACAATTACAAAAAGACCCTGGGTTGCATTTTGGTGAGAGTTTAACTTTAATTTAGTTTTTTTCCCTACCAATCAACTGCTACAATCCAGTGCAGTAGGTGGCAGTAATGCAACTATACGCTGGTTTGCCAGCCATAATGAAAACTTGTTGTTGTTGTCACATTAAAGTGCAGTTGTTCGGCGTTTCACGTTCCTCTGAACCAAAACTCTCAGTCCTGCTGTGTGTTAAGCTCGGTAAGCTGTTGCTCATAAGATTGCGTGATATGGGAAAAAATCTGTTGTGTCTACTAGAATAGTTTACTATTCTGTTTGGATATTAATGTGTCACGTTTTTTCTTAAATCTTGCGGCAAATAGTCTGCCAGTGACTTTAACTGGAACTGACAAGCGCTGCAGAGAGAGATAACTATTAACAGCTTGACCAAACGTGCTCCGTTGTCGTCAGCGCTTGGTTCAGTTTGTCATTTGCTAATTGATAGTCACAGTGTTCACATATGACAACCCCTTTCATCCCGGAGGCAACCCAGGGAATATCTCTCTCTGTCCCCAGGAAGACGGGACAATGGTAGTCCTGACAAGAAATTGTCATTTTTGTACAATAGAAAGGACACTCTTTACCTTACTTATATTTTGCCAGCTTTTTGTCTTTGTCCTTAGCTGTCCAATCCTGTGTTAATACTTTAAAAACAATGATAAAACAGTCAAATGAGTTGTATTCCTTGTTTGTCTGTACTTGGTCAGTAAAGCTGATTGAGACATTACTTTGACCTGTTATTACCCAACGTGTGACTCAAAAGATTCCCTTCAGATCTGCAGAAGACTGCATAGATCATCTCATTACTCACTGCAGAGGTCAATGCTACAATAATACACCTCTGTAAGGCCTCTCAAGAAGTGAACTTAAGTTGCTGAATGGATTCACTGGGCTGCCCGTTCACTTAATCTTGTGGGGGCGTGTGGTGTCAACCGCTCTAAGGCGGCGAATATTTCAGATTGGTCTAATCAATATTCAACTTCTGCTCTAAGTCCCCTCTGGCACTGGAAATTTGTACCAGATGGACTTGAAACAAACTGGAGCAGATGTACTGAGCCTTTGAAAAAGCCCATCTCACCAACAAGATGGTCTGCATAGGAAAAGGAGGCTTTCTACCTGAAGTACACAAACAGTCAGAAAACAGAATACAGAAGAATGTTTCAAGATATCTAAGTGGAATCTTCGGGTTCAATATTCTTGTGTATATCAAACATTATCTGATGTAAAGATGCTGATGTGGCTCTCCATTCAAACAAATCTGGAGATTTACTAAAGCAGTGTCTGTGTGTCTCCACAGAAAGTCTGAAATCCAGCACCGATGACTCATTCTCAGTGGAGCAGTGAAATTCAGAGTAAAGGTCTTTTCGCCGATGACAGATATCTTGACCAGGGCTTTCTAGCAGGGCTATATTGAGGCTACAAGTATAAAGTGTCGGTACTTTGAGCATCAATCAACTTCACTCAGCTTAAGTGAGTCTTATAAGCTCAAGTTGAAGGTTTTCTCATTGCAAACAGCAGCAGTCCAGTTATGTCTACAGATATTTTCAGTGTTTTTATTTTTATTTTTTGTAGTGCTTTTTCAGGATTTAGCTGTGAGTGGGTGTAATGCTACCAAGGCTGCAAGATCACAAGGATTGCAACCAAAAACATCAATGACTTCCCTCCAGATAAAAGAAGACACAAAATTAATGAAACATCACCGAGGCAGGTATTTTAATTGTTTAACAGGCTGGTGTGGGCCTGATATTGCAGCACATCTGCCAGTGTGGCTGTTGTGATGTCTATGCAATGCTTGATCTATTACATAGACATCAGGCCTCAGTGCTTGGTTATTGAGAGATAAAATTAAACAGATGGGCAGCCGCTATAAGGGACCTGAGCTCCCCTGAAAACAACAAAGGATCCAGTTTGGGGGACTCAACTGATTAATTATCAACTATTATACACAGTGAATACTAAAATAAACGAAAATAATTTCAATCAAACGAAAGTTAAATGTCCTGCCATCCGTAGTTTTAAAGGTGAGCAGCTCTGCCCCGGTCAGTGTAGCTGACTTTAACTTTACTTTGGTGAATTGTTTTGTGTCTTTGTGTGAATTTTGCGAGCCAACTACTTCAGACAGAAATCTCCTCCCCTTCCACTATCGGCATGTTACCATCCATTTCGTAAAGGAATTGTTGTTTCATCCTGGGCATAGTGCCATCCATGACAATTGTGATTTTGATAATGATTGATATAAAGACATACAAACAAGCCAAACTGTCTGTATCCCCAATAGAAATTGCGAACGGGCTCAGTTGAGTGGAGCAGCAGCAGGATGGTGAAGAGGTTGGTGTGTTTACAGGAGAAACACAGATCATACATTGCCTCACATAATAAGGTCTATGCTTTATTCAAAATGTGAACTCAAAAGCCATTCGTCCCTCATGAAACCAAGAAAATTGCTTGCGGAACACTGCTGAAAAGAAAGATTGTTTGAAATAAAATGTCACTCCGGTCTAATCGACTGACTTTATCACTCTCAGCTCATTTTCATCACTTCCATTTGTGTCATTATTTTTAACTTTCACCCTCGAAATGATAAATTACATTTTGTTTTCGTTTGACGGTTCAATATTGAATGTAAAATGTGGTAAATAATAAAACATGAACTTGATGATCTTCATCATATTACAACTTTTTTAAATAAGATTGATTTTAAATTAATCAACTCACTTAAAAATGTTTCAATCCATTTTTGATTTCAATGCATATTATCACCTCTTTTATTTTTGTTACTTCTAGCCCTTCATAGTGAGTGTGTCGGGTGAGGAAGGCGAAGTCAAGACCCGCCTTACTCTCTCCTGATTGGCCAGTATGAGAAGTGAGAATATATTAGTTAAGAGTATCAATAGAATATCGGTGAACGACAACTCATAGAACTGGGATGAGCGATTCTGGAGTTGAATTCTAAGTGTAAATTATGAGTGTTAATGTCAGGTGTCCATTGTATCCCGGTGTGCACCACAAGATTGTTTTTTGGTCCACCAAAAAGTTGATTGTTGAGTCTTATTTCCAGGTCGTCAAATACCAACTGCGGTGGGATGGATAAATCACTTGCTGCTGATTGCTTAGTAAAACAAAATAAACCTAACCCCCCTAAAAAGAAATCAGCTGACACGAACACAAAATGTCAAGCTGAATAATTAAATTCAAACAAAATGGCAAAGCAGTCTGATTATCAGACTGTTGATCAATAGGTACGGGTTTAAAGATTTTGTCTGTGTGGGCTAATTAATTGAAAGCTACACTACCGCTGTGTCCGCCTTCATAGTTTCCATCAAATGGATTGCCAGGTTCGACATTAAAAAACACCGTCTGAGATTTCAGCCGTGTGCACTTTACTCTGCGGGAATGTCTTCCTCTTGAAAATTGAGACTGTGATGCTGATAAATGATTAATGGCATCTTTAATGCCAATGCCATTTGCCTGCCAGCACGCTGTGGTGCATTATTTGTCTAATTATTATTCACTTGCCCTCGAAAACGCTTAAAGCCACGAACAACAGTATTCTACAATACGGCAGAGTGCTTGGAGGTTCGGGCAGATCTCGCAGCATGACAAAGCCCAGGAACACTTTAAAGGTCAGCGGTGTTTCAGGTCCGTCTCATTTCAGGCTCACTTGTTTGCAGCTGTTACCACTCCTCTCCTTTGTAAGCCTCGCCGTCTGTACATTTTTCAAAATACCTATGCAGTTCCACCTGACTAATAGGCATGATGAGGACTGAACGCTGTGTAAATCTTTATCGGGTAAGAGAATCAGACTGGGCCAGAATGAGGCAACAGCTTCATATGAGAGAAGAAGGCACGGTCTCAGGTGTGGTTCAAAAGCTGGACACTTTGCAATTAACAGGCCAAATACTAAAGCTGCACTTCATGTGGCACTCAAGGTTGAATTGAGAGCAGTGTGGCACTCTCTGCTTGTATGTCGCTATAGATGCCTTGCAGTAATCCGGGAACCACAAATGACATTAACCACCGGGTTTCTAAGTGTGGACTGATGGAATACCAGCAGCCAAGGTCTGTACGCCAGGAGACCAAGAGACAGGTTGCCCTCATATACTATATGCTATTTACCTATACCTCATACAGATTAATAGCATTGGAAGGCTAATTAGGGTGGAAACACTTAAATATAACGTATTCAAAAAATGTTCACGCCCCACCACCTTCACACACAGTGACACTCAAGCTACTTGTGCCTCTCTTGTCACAGATCGTGTATCTAGGCAACCCTCCGCACAACTAGTCATGTACTCAAAGACAAGTATATCCATAAACCTATGGCAAGAGCTGTTCATTGCAGTTGCCGTGGTGTCAGAAAAACATCAGTGTGAACAGTGTGCACGCTTGGTGCAGCCTGTCCTCATCATCGGGAAAGATGACTGTATAGTTCGACTGCGATAACAGCTCATCACAATCTGTACTGACGTTGGATTGAAGGTGGCCCCCTCTGACGGCTGTGGGAATTATTAAGGCAGCAGAGGAAGTTAGGTGAGGTAATACAAAACGTAACATCAGTACTTCCGTAACTTTCGTACATTTCCAAAAGTATCGTAGTTATCTAGCTTTCCTAAACCCTCACACAACAGTTTTAGAGCATAAGCTTAACCAAGCAGTTTTTGCCATGGTTTACGTTTTTGGGTTAGTTATTGTTTCCTGTTTAATCTTGTAAGGTTCATGCTCACGTGTCATGGTGTGCCACTTCCGTACACTTTGTCTCGTTTTCCTCCCTGTGATTGTCCTGAATAGTTTCACCAGTCTCTAATCTCTCCTCCTGTGTATGTGGTCTTTTGTGTTTTCCTCCTCTCATTGTCTGTTTTCCCTGCTCACCTGTGTTCAATTAGTTATTACTCCCTGTGTATTCAAGTGCTTGTCTTCGCCTCTCTCTTTGTCAGTTTGCCCGTAATGTTCTCCCCATTTCAGACCAGTGTTCCTTGTGCTCCCAGTACTTCCCTTGTCTTTACTTTGTTTTTGTATTTTGTTACTTCCTCAGTTCTCTGACTCTGACTGACCCTATCTGCCTCTTGTGTTTTTGCTGCCTGCCTTTTTGTTTCTTGCTGTTTTGGACTTTGGACTTGTCAATTACAGCTTACATTATTCATTTATAAGCCTTTAGTTCCTCACCCGCCCGCTGGTCTGTCTGCATTCGGGTCCTTGACCTTTTGCAAAACTCTGACAGTTTTTCTTGTCAACACCTAACCAAACGGGACCGTACAACTAAGGTCATGTGCGCCGCAACGGTCATGTTGTTTTGGAAATGGTTTTATGTTGTCTTGGGGGTCACAGTGCCTATGTGCACGCATTTCAATGACTAATAGGTATCCAAATAAGAGCTGGAAGAGTAGACCTTGTGCAGTTTCATCAAAAGGCTAATGTTTAGCTCTTTATCTAACTGCCAAGTGAGATGGCTGGCAACAATGAACGTCCTTTCCTGACTGATTATGAGCAGCCCTCACCATGCCTTACCTCACACAGCTTGCTAAAGAAGCCCTCTTTAGTAATTTGGAAACGCGTAACGATCGCTCCCACACTTTGCAAGGCTATATCGCATTCATTCGGCATTCACTTGATGAGTTTGTCGATAGTTGGGCAAGCACACGTTTTGGGTGCTCTCACCGTCGCTTTCATCTCCAAAGTGTCGTTTAGTGCTCATTTGTAGCTCTGTGGCTGTATCTTCTGTGAAAGAATGAATCGTCAAAGCCATAAAAGCTATTTGGCCCAGTTTAATGAAACTCCCTTTTAATAAATAGTTCATTTTGTAAAATCTTGTGCTTGCTAGAAATCAAACAGGCTAATCAGGCAGTTTCAGCTGCCATTCATGTTTGGGTTTGTCTAATTCTTGTTTCACTCTGTGTGGTATGAAAGGAAATCTCATTATTGCACACATTAAATTGCACTCCGTTCCTCGACCCAGCACCAGCGAGAGGAAATAAAAACACACAGCGAGAAATGATCTTCACTGCGACGCCGATACGTTCCTGTCTCTCTAATTACAATGTTAGGTGGGTGAGCAGTTATGCCGAGCTTTGTTTTGACGCAACAAGATTTGAAGAAAAACAAATAAATGTCACCTGAAAATGATCTGCATTCAAAATAGGCAATGACTGGAATTTGTGTCACAAGATGGGACTTATGATGGATGCTCTCAAGTTGGTGTGGGTAGCACAAGTGGCAATCAAGCCACTGAACTCCATTGTTCTTTGTGTCACAATAACAAATACGTGAGCAAAGCGCAGGGGCTGATTGCAGAGTGGCTTGTGAACACAGTGAAGTGGGATCCAAATTGAAATTCTAATGATGGTGGATCTTTGAAAGCGCTATTCCCATCCTGATAAAATAATAATAATAATAATGATAATAATGCAAAAACAAGCTTCGACACTTGAGCTGTGTTCATGCTTTGGGGCACTGATTACAAACACAAAGTGCAGCTTATCCGTCCTTACTCAGAGGTTGTTGGTGTTAAGAGGCACTTTTACGTAACGTTCCGGTCATTTGTGGTGAGCCCTCAGGGACGTACCGCTATGGTAATAACACTGACTGAGGAATGAAGACGTTCATTTTCTGAATCTTGTGAACAGGTTTTTAAAGGACATCATTACTAGTTGCTTTGCAAACTCAGATGACAGCTGACGCTGGAAAGCCTCTGCGTGCTAGTCGTGTGAAAATCCTGGTTTTGAAGCCAATTTCAAGCAGGATATAGGAGTCACAAATGCGACGTGCCCACTGATTGCATCTGCTGGCTTTAAGATCCATCTTAATGAAGTTATTTGCAAGGGCTTACATCATGGTGTAGAATGTAAGCCTGACTGATCCTCAATTCAGCTGAGTAAATATGAACGATGAGACAATCACACATCCAGGACAGCCTACTTCTTTTCAGATTTAAAATATGCTGGAGCGCCCATAGAGCATTAAGAGGTACTGAGGGAATATGATTGCATTATGATCAAATATTCTGTGTTCAAGAGAGATGTGAATGATTAAGCCCAAAAAATAAAAAAAATAAAAAAATGGATTTGGAGAAACCTACATCACATAAAAGTGTACTCTGTAAAAAAACTTGTGCCCTCAAGCATGTTTCCCAAGTTTTGTGAAATCTGTATTCCACGCGTTAGTGTTAAACCGTTGCCCTGGTGTAGCTATGGTGACCTTTTGGCTCAGCACCAAGTCTTCCAACCAAGCATGACTCGCTGCTCAGGCTAGGATAAATAAAAAGAAAACAGTATATTACTAGAGCATGCTTCTGCAGAAAACTATTCCGCTAATAGTATTAACTCTTGTCTTTTTGCTGTTCCTGCCACCCGTTAATTGAATTGGGTAGACAATGCCATGCTGTTGTCACAGCAGGAGCTGGCAAAGATGATAAGTGCAGTAATGTGGCTTTCTACAGAGGAAACATGTCACAGCAGGATGACAGAGCCATGCTGTGATAAATTAAGAGCCATGCAACAATACTGCGTGAAATTTGCTTTAGGATGTTTAAGCAGGGCTCTGGTTAATGTCTTGAAAGGATCTTCGCATCAGCCACATCATCACGAAGCCCATTTGCCATTAATCTTAACAGTGTCAATGTCACTTCGCTCCCGGGTGACAAAATAGACTGAATTTCTCAACTAAATCCAGCTGTTTTTCCCCAACACTGCCAGATTGATTAGAGTTGCTCACTCATTGCCAACCAAACATTCCCACGGCAGTGAGCTGTTTAGCCTAGCATGATGAGAAGCTCAATCCACTTATTGTAGCTTGAAGAAGCAAAAAAGTTGATTTAACCTTTATGTACTAATATACCTTAATTCTAGAATTAATCTGATATCATGGTAAATGGACTTCATAATGGTGCGTTGCTGGAAGTGTGTTGCCAGCAAAACTGCTGTCTTCCAAATGCAAGTTAGCTACAACTAAAAGCAGCATTCACACATAGATACATTCATACACTGGTGGCAGAAGCCATCCTGCAAGATACTATCGGCTCATAACCACTCATATGTAATCCATCCCACACCAACTGAACAGCAATCAGGAGCAATTAGGGGTTCAGTATCTTGCCCAAGGACACTTCAATATGCAGCTGGAGCAGGGGATCAAACCACCAACCTTCCAATTAATGGACGACTAATCTCCCCCCTGAGCCACAAATATATAGACCACCCAATTAATCCTGCACTCATTCCAAGCAATATTACACACACAAAAAAATATTCCACTATATATTATATTACCATATAACAGCACTCGAAAACTGTTGCAAAAGTGGAAAAAATCCCTTCACCCAGATCTGCACAAAAGTAAATGTGGTCTGTTTTTGGCTGAGAGCCACCCTCTATCCAAGTTTCATGGAAATTCGTTCAATAGTTTTTGTGTGATCCTGCTAACAAACCACTGATCAGATTACAGTTACAGGAAATTATTGTTGGAGTGGTGCGTCTGTTTACATAACGGCTGGCTCTGTAAAGGTTCGGTCCAAGTCACACAACGAGTGAATTCATCTGTGGAGTTGCACACAAGCACAGTCACTAGCTTTGTTGTTTGTTGCTCTACATTATATTACAAATCTAATCTGCTTCTTCTGTAGGTCTGATGCTATAGGAACACACAGTTTTAGTTTTGTAACTCCCCTCACCTTTAAGTTGCACTTTCCATTACACATAATTGATCGCGCTGTGAGACAAGCATCTACCAGGCCAGCTCTGCTTGTTGTTCGGTCCAAATTGCCCCCCCTTATCTTCACTATGTGTCCGAGTTACTGGAGTAAGTGCGATTTCACTATCTCTGTGTCTTCAACTCCATAAAGATAGCTGTATTTTCACATTTACTAGATAAAAGTATCGACGTTGTGTCTTAAATGTGCTTTTTATCTGCAATCACATAACAACTAGAAATGGGTATGGAGTGTACTTTTAAGTTTCCCAAAGATAAGATGTCCAAAAACTGTGCTGCTGGCAAGCCCATGCATGGGCCCTATCAATTAGCGTGTCTGAGAGGAACAAAAACATCGTTCAAATCTAATTTGAATAAATATGACGTTTTATTAGTTCTTCAAACAACACGGCCTTAAATAATTCATTATTCCAGAGCCACAGAGCTCATTTTTGTCCGTCAGAGGCAGAAGCAAAGGCTCTTTTCATGACTCAAATCTATTTTACCACTTCAATCTGTTCAGTAAACAAGAGGCTTTAGCCGATAGGCCAATGCTGCTCAATATTCATAATAGTCCATAAAGGAGGCTTTAGAAAATCTGGGAGAACTCAGTGTGGATACTTGAAAGGCATCGATTTTCCGTTCCTGTTCACGCTCACTGGACTGTCTTTCCGTATCATTTCTGAGCTGATATCCAACCAATGGTTTGAAACATTTAGTTCTGAAATTAGCGTTATCTGCTGTTGCTCAGGATAAGTATCTCCTACATCATCCCACTGCCTCCTGAAGGCAGTCATTTCTGTGCAGACACAATCTGTGGATACTGATTGAATTTTTTATCTCCAGTAGATAGTGTGATCTGAGATTGTAACACCACTTAAAATTGTAATATAATAATCAAAGAACAATGGAAGAAATGCCACTCCACTGTTCAGGGATTTGCTTAGTCTGCTCCTGCAGCCCCTAACCAAACCTGCAAAAAAAAGCAGCCAACACTCGAATCTGATTTATACAGCCCAGAGATACGGCACAATCACTGAACTGTCTGAGTGTAAATGTTTGTTTACCCTTTGACGCGCAAATTTGCTTAATTTTATCATAAAGCAAACAGTTTTGCAGCAGAACGCACACCCACACCCCCTCCGAGAAAATCTCCTTGTCGTTGTTTTCCATCTTTTTCAATTCATTCTCTGCAGAGCCGCAATTGGTGTGACAGATTACAAGGAGCAGCAACTCCTCCCTTGTTTCCTGCCACCCTAGGACACGGGGAATAACATTTGAATACTCAAATGCTATTGTTTTTATCTGCTGCTTTGTTAAGATAATTTTTCCGAGTGTTTATTGAATGCTGAACAAGGATCCGTGACGGGTGAACTGAAATCTGCTACCACACCTCTGAGCCGAGTGCAGGCTGGGACACGGCGGAAAATAACGGGAGTGCGACGGATACACAGTGAAACAAAGTGTTTTCTCTCCACGGAATTAACCGATAAAACAAAACACAGCAAACCATTGTTATATCATGTGACGGATATGTTGCAGCTGATTCGTTTTTTTAAAACTGATCAGTGCTACAGGAAATGGAAAAATTAAAAGCACACTCACCCTAACCCTATGATAACCAGCTGCTGTTCCCAGTAAATACTGTGATCAAAGTGTCAAAAGGACATGTCCATTCATTTTTTGTCACCTCACGACTATCCAGATTAAAATAAAGGCAAAAATATCAAATAAAACAACTGGTAAGCATATGCTTAGGATTACTCCTGTATATTATTGGTTTAAATCACTGGTTGTCTAACCTTTTATGCCCAAGGCATACAAAAAGGGCCGGTCAAAATCTCAAGCACACCTGTTTTCATATCAGAATATAGAACAATATATTGAAGATGCACTTTGAACTATTTCAGGTGGCGCTTTATATTTGACCTCCAACTGACTTCATCATTAATCCCAGAAATGTCAAATAAATCAGCAGATTACTAAAATATAATCTCATAATAATAAAAACAAGCATCGCATGCATCTGTGGTTTATCACTTATTTTGTCTTATTTTTGTAGATGTGATCATTATTGCTTTTGTAAATATAGCAGCGCTGACAAAGTTAGTGAATGAGTCATAGGAATGAGGACTGAAAACAGATTTAAAACCCTCGGGCCAACTAAATTTATTTGGAAAGGCTTGTGGTAGAAAAATGACTCGCCTGACTGTGTTGTAATCATGCATTACCGTTTACAGACTGATTCCAAGTTTTGACTTTGACCTACTGTACTGTACTCGCTGTACTTGTATGCATACAAAGTTTCCTTCTCCACACTGAGGGGAGTAATTTTATAGAATTTCCAGTGGTCCTTTAACATGTATTTTTTTTACCTAAAAAATGTTGAATGATGAAATATTAATCATTATTTTAATAATAACATGAGTAGCCTTTAACAGCTCGAATGCACAGGAAAAAAGCAAATGACATGACTCGATGGTGCAGCCCTGAATAAGGAACTAATATTGACATTTTAGATACACGTCACTGCAAACAGATAATCATTTTAAATTGCGGGCTTGTTCACAGCCTGATAGCCTGACAGTCTGATCGTCATCCTGGTGCCCTGTCTTGCGTTGACACTGTATTTATAAGATCTCAGTGTGTACTCTTGCAGGAAAAGTGTCATCATAACTAGCTGAAGTTTAGCCACAAAAATTGGACCCAAGTTGGGAAACTGAAATAATGCTTTAAACTAAAATAACGGCAAAAACAGTAGAAGAAAAAAAAAATGAATAAATGTCAAAGCAAATGTCAAAACTGTGTGTCTGTTATTCTCAAAATAACACCACAGATTGAAGTGCTAACTGACCTTATGATGAAATCACTGGAGTCGATGAGGCCGCCGTACTGGGAGCCCTTCAGGTTGCCAGAGTTCCCCACCACGGCGCAGGTCCTGCAGCGCTCGGGGCTGGCGTCCATGTAGAGCACCTCATCAGGGATGACTTGGAACAGCTCCTCCACCACTCCACTGAAATTGGCCGGCTGCCTCTCTGACTGCAACCACTGGTGACACAGCAGAGACAGGCCTCAGAGAGAGAGAGAGAGAGCCACGGCTCCGGGGCCACTTTAAGTAGAAGTGATTGAACAAGGGCAGCGGAGCTCGAGACACCGAGCACATTTCTGAAATAACCTCAGGGGCGGCTTAGCTGCGTCTACGGGGGCTCTTTTGGCCTGGCCTTCTTCTGGTGGCTTTGAACTCGGAGAGACAGCAAATAAATGCAGGAATGTGTGTGCGCTGTATGCTGTTACATATTGTACTGTGGCTGCTGGAGACAGAATGTTCTGCAACAATATCTCACGACTTTTAACGCTGATTTTAGCGACTCATGGTCCAGATATTATCGTGGAGGCTTTTCCACATTGACGATACAATTCCATTTAACACATTTTAGTTTGATCTGGCACTATGCTATTATTCATTGAAACATTGATTTTTATCAACAGACTATACAAATTGTTAAAGAAAAAAAACAGATTGCACATGCACATTTCTGTCTAATTAGAAACTCTCCTCCACAGAAGTTGCATTTCGTTGTGTAACACGTAAGCCTTGACGTGAAAGAGCCCGTGTACACCTGAAAGGTCGTGCCCTTGCCTTGCAGCAGTGCAGCCCGAACCATCTGGCCAGGCTACTGTTGATATGTGACACTTTCCTCATCAAGCTCCCTGTGAGAAGCATTTCCTGGAACGAGTAGTGACAGGAGGCAACCTTGCAGTAATTTTTCTATTCTTGCCTCTAATTGGACGCGGTGTGAGGTGAATGCGGGAAAACCAAAGGCACTGGATGCCTTCCAGACAAAGGTAGGATAACTGTTTGACATACGTTTTGTGAAAAAGGCTTTTTTTACTTTAGAGGGCTGTACTCTCATTATGGGGAACACAGAAAGTACAGTTTATATTGGCTGGATATAATTCAATTAAAGCCAGCACGTGATTAATAATATAGCTAACATGAACTCTTTTTGTCATCCCTGTGGGTTGCTGCCAAAAATCAGGTGACATTACATCTATTAAGGTAGTTCCAGTGGAGCTCAAATAGAGTTTGATATGAGGAAAGGTGTTAGCTGCACTAACAGTAAAAAAAAAAAAAACAGGCTTTTTGTGTCAGTCACTCTGAATCCAAAGGTTTTTCCCCTCGGGCAGCCATTTAACAGTGACACTGAGCAATCATACAGGTGACAAAATCCATCATGGAAGGGGCACAGATGACAATTCCTGCACTGACTGCTGTGTCAGGTAGTAAAAGCTAGACCAAATTAGTCTGGCACTCCATATCGGTCAGATATACGTTCATAGTTTTTCAACAGCTTGCAAGGAAAAGGTTGAAAATGCATTAACATATTAGGTGTAATTGGAAAGGGAATTTTTCATTAAGCATGACCGGTGTGACCATGTATATCATAAATATATATTGTGCAAGCTTTAAAGTCGCTACACGTGAGAATTGCCCACCCGTCAAATTCACCCTCCAAACAATTTGCGGCATATCAGCACACAGGGGCGGTGTCCATCCTTAATGTAAGGAACAGGAAATGCACAGTCCTTCCCATAGAGTAGATCTCTTTTAACAAACTGCCCCACCTAACAAACATATTAACACTGTCTGCAACATACAATTAGCTGTTGCTAGCATTGTTAGCATTAACAATGCAGTTTGTTGCGAAAACACACGTCTTCATCCTCGCATGTTGGACTGAGGCGCTACAGCGCTGGATGGGGCTAGGGGTAGCTGGTTAGCATGCTAGCTTCGGTTAGCCAGATATCTCTGCAGCACTCCACAAAGATGGTCTTCGTTATAACTAACTACACTGTATTTTTCCTTCATATTCTGTTGACAATGTTGCAATTAAACTGAAAGTCTTACCTCATTTAAAGGCTACGAGTCTCCATAAATTGAAAGATCAATTTAAAAAACCCAGGGGTCAAATTTAAACAGCAGAGAAAGACGATATCCTCAGAGGTTTACTTGCAGTCCCTTGGATGGATCCAATACACTGGATCCTACCCATCCCATAATGCAACACAACACCATCTTGTTAACCTTCCCTGACAAGTGAAAGCCCAGCTCTTTTAACTCCACACCCCAAGTTTGTAACACAGGTATATCAAATTTTGAGGCTGATGACATCTGGGTTGAGATTTAACTGAGTTCCTCCAGAGCTGCAGAAGACAGATTAATACTTAACTCATCACCATTTGTAAAATTGCTGGAGAGCTACACTGCCTGCTCTGTAAACATAAACTTCTAAGAGACATAACAGGACCGCATAACTACGTGACAGTGTTTAGCTCAACAGCTCAATACATCAATAACACCATCCGCCTTGTATAGTCGAGTATACCATTAAAAGAATGGTGAAACGGATAAATCAACATTTTGGTTAAGATTTGCTTTCCTGCAGTGACCGATGAGCAGATCGATACCACGGAGGGGTACTGAGCTTCTCATCTAACTTTCCCGCAGGAAAGCAAACATATATTCCAAGTCAAATCAAAAGAAGACATGGCCATGGTGTAGCTCATCAAATATAGAAAGCCTAACACAATGTCAAAATCAAGTCATATGAAACCCAGAAGGGATTGCAACATGTTCCTGCATTTACTTTAGGCATTACAGGACATGCTGGTGAGGCAAGCAGAGAGAAGATTAGCAAACCAAAGTAGACCACTTTGTGAAAACAGCGATTTGAATTGAGAGAACAGTTGGAAGTTGGTGTAGTCAAGGCACATTAATGAACTTAAGTGTCATTTTTGCATAATGTTTGCAGCGTATTTGCATTATTCCCGGAGGAACAAGCTCGGAAAAGAGTGATTCCGGGACGGTGCACGCTATGTGACATCACCTATACAATTAAGATATGATTGTATAGGCGATAACAAGGGAGATGGTGGATATGGAAATTGCATTTACAATGGTCATTCTCACCATTGTAAATCTCCCATTGTAAGCCATCTCTATCTTCATCTATAGATGAAGACAGAGATGTACAATGGTGAGAATGAGCTGTAATTTCCATAACCCACATCTCCCTTGTTAAATGTGAACAAATTGTGCGTGGGAGTTCGCTTCACAACTTGATCCTGGTGACGATCCCATGGATTTGAAACAATCAATGTGGCACCAACAAACACTTCTTGGGAGCATTACAGCAGCAGTGTGTGATCTGTGTTCTTTATTCATGATCTCTCTTTTCAGCACCTCATCTGCTTTCAGAGGGCGATCGTGGATGTTTTTTGTTTTTTTTTCTCCTCCCAATCCTCTGTGACATACAATCACAAATCCCCTAAACCCATCCCATGAATCTTACCTGCCACCATTTAAAGGTTTCCTCAGAGAGGACACTGTTCTCCCTGGTCATCAGAGGGTGGACGGACTGATTGAAGCGCTCAGCAAACCAGGGGTCGTCCTCCGGCTCCGTCATGCACTGTCGACAGGCGCACATCCCTTTGGAGAAGAAGTTGTCCGACAGGCGAAAGGCGTACTTGAAGAAGTAGAGCGAGGGGTCCCGGAAAGTGTAACTGAACAGGAACGTTGTAAATGTGATGACACAAAACAGCAGAGCAAAAGTCCTGATTTTCCTTCGCTTGGGTAGAGACATTTCGCCACAGTCACAATCAGTTGGCTGGGAACTTTGGGAGTGCAACGGACAAAAATAGCATCATGATAAATCTAGAGTCCCAAAGGTGTGGGAAAGACGCAACCTTGTTGACCACATGGTGCGAGAGGCTCGAATATATCACTGCTGTGGAATGAGCATATGCTGTTGTTCTTATTTTTCAGTCAGTGCAGGATTGGGTTTTTTGATTGTCCTCGATGTAATCCATCAACGTGGTTTCTTTGCGGATTCATCTAAACCGGAGGACGTTAAATCCACTGTGAGTCCGTCAGCCTGATGGCTCCTGGTTAATCAGGTTCAGTCAGTTTTACTCAGATGTTGACTCTGCGAGGTCAGTGACTGATGTGTCATCCATTCTCTAACGATCCACCTGGGGGGCAGATAAAAAGGACATTTTTGTGACACATTCTGGGGGAAAAATGGGGTAAACACAGAGCTCCTCTAATACTGTTTGACTTTAAATACACAAGGGAGAGTGAAATATGCACAATTCTGTATTCTTTTAATTTCACAGCACTAATAGTTCCAAGATTAAACAGTTTGAGTCTCTGAAGCATTACACTACTATTTTCAGTGCCTGTGAAAAGTGTTGCATTTAAAGTGTTTTGTTTATGGCTCTGTTTGCGCTGCCAAATTACACAGGATGTGTTGCGTCTCTGTGTGTCTCTCAGCTCTTAAAGAGACCATCAACGACAAAAAGTGCCTCGATTGATTGCGAAAATGATTACAGTTCTCCTGGAACAAACAGGCGACAGCCTTAATCACCCTCCCGTCCCACTGTAAGGAATATGTCAATAACTGGACCCAGCTTTTGTTAACTGAGATAAAATGAAAAGTCCAAATGCACTAAGCATTGATCACATGGGATCATACCAAAATGAGTCATTGATCCAGTGGCATAGTCACAAATGTTCATTCACAAAGTGTGCGTCAGGAAAAACAGTTTGCAGTCATTTTGCTATTTCCTACTCATTCTGGGCTATATACTGTATATAGTGCATGTTTTTATGGAGCAAGCTTAATGTCATGAATAAAGGAGCTCAAATAAGCTAGGTAAATGGATACTAGTTAAGAATAGTATAGCTACCTTACTAAAAAATAGTAAGGGATACACAGTTGAGATAAATGGCTAAATTCCTGCAATCTACATTTACTGTTAGCCGTTATTACAGCAGCAAAGGAGGAAGTCGGGTGTTGTGTTATAAAGAGTGACCAAGTCTTCATGGGTTGAGGTGGATGGATGAGTCAACGCCGGACTTTCACTCAGGAGACGTATGAAACTGGGTTGCATTATTAATGTGATGGTCACTGTTTGTCCCCCGGGTGAAGTAAATGTTAGCACTGACTTATCATTTGAACCCAAACCTTGCTCTATACCTTATTCTAACCAAGTAGTTTTGTTTCCTCAACCTTCCTAGATTATTTTCTCACCTAAATCTAACCAGATTGTTATGTTGCCTAAATTAGACAAGTTGAGAATGAGACTTGACAATCAGCTATCTTACAAATTGGATCCTTTAAGGAATAAAAAGTCAACAAAATCTTTTGACAGTGTAAGGGGCCACAAACTGTGGTTGCCTGTGTGCAAATCCCATCCAAGATCCCTTCATCAAGATCATCTTAATAATCATTTGGCCTTCAACCATCTTTATAGCATTTCGCCTGACTTTCTTGAGGCCTTCTGGTAGAAAACTTCTCACAAAACCGCCTAAACCAAAAGTTAACGGTGTGTTATTTTAACTAACTAATTCTTCATGTGAACAACATTAGTGTAATTCATGTGTGTAACCTGCATTCTTCAGTTAAGACACATAGACACCATGCTTAATTCGACCCAAACCAAAACTTTTCCCTAAACCTAACCAAGTTGCAAAGAAACTGGCAGTCAAGGGTGTTTAGAATTAACGTGAGTGACATAGCTAAAGTCATGGATACTGCAAATAGTATGATTTAGCTCAATGAAACATCCAGATTGTAGATTCTAAAAAAATATTCTGAGAATATACACTTTTATATAATTAGTGAATAAAAAAAACATCCACACACACACACACACACACACCCACACACACACACACACACACACACACACACACACACACACGCAAGATTTGGAACATGACAGGTGCTCTGTCTGTGAGATAGGGCTGTGGGAATACATCTGACAAAAAAAGTCTTGGGACCCACGGGTACCAACCGCGTGCAAGCTACTATAGAGTATACTGCACAGTTTGTCAGGAAGCTGCCAGTGACAAAATTCCCAGACTAAAATAGAGAAGAGGGTTTTTTCAAGACCCGGGCTTTTCATGACTGACAAAGCAGGCAGACCTCCTGGGGTTTCATTTTCAACATGAAAAGGCCACCTCTGCTTTAAACAGGGCCGAGGGTTTCATTCTGATGTGCAGCTGTGTTAAGGATTCCACAAATACTTCTATATTTAGCGAACAGCAGATCCACGCAGGAGATTATCCGCCATCATCCCTACCCAGGGCGAGAGATACATCGGGAGAAAAATAAATAAATAAATAAAGCCAAGAAAACATGCCACCTGCCCTTTGCTCTGAACAATCCCTGAGTGAGCCCTCCATATAGGAGATTTGTGGGGAACTCCATTACGACGAGAGAAAAGGCTCGGGGTCTTTCCTGATTAGAAATTGATCAGGTCATTCAAATTCCACCCTGGAGGGAAGCAAAGAGGATTGGGTTTAAGAATGGCTGGGAAAGACTTCGCGGCGACGCAGCTTGCCTGTTGATTTCATTCTCACTATCAGAGCAGAGAAAACAAACTGTACAGCCGTTTATCAGCAGCACTGACACAGGCCAGTGCACAGGACGGCTTATAAGTGATCCTGCTGCTATTCGGAGCTCCGTGAGTCACAGCAGACTGCAGATTTGCATACAGCCCAAGGTTGGTTATTGTCTAAGCCAGGCAACGAGTTTGACAAGGATACCTGGGGACACTTATAATGGACACTTCAATGAACTATAAAGCAGGCTGTTGACTCCACTCAGTTTGAAGCCCCTTGGCATCAAGGGTCCAAGTAGATGTGAGAGCGCGCAGAGTGCATTCTCAAACAGGTGGCGACGCCCCACTTTTGACAACGCATCGGCCATCATCTCGTTCCCCTGACCTTGTCCGACTGAAGGCTGGCAACCCCGCGCTGATCAAAGTTCGCTAAGCTGAGACAGCAGAGCGTCTGTTCACACTTCAGAGGGGCGGGAGGGAGAAAAAAAGAGAGGGGGTGAAAAGCAGCAGCAGCAGCAGCAGCAGCAGCAGCAGCGTGTGAGCTGTGATTTTCACCCTAATCTTCAGTTTTGAGAAGTCATCAACTTTGCAGGGTGTAGTTACAGTAAAGTGTTTCGAGTTTGTGTCGTGTGGAAATTGTTTTTCTCCCCGGCTTACCTCGGCTGCTTCTGAGCAATTTGAGAAATCAGAATTCTGCAGTGTTGAAGACTCCTACGCTTTATATAAACACTTGAGAGAGGCATTTCTGCTGAGCTCAGATGGTACGTTTGCTGCGGTTGAGCAGAGCCTCTCGGCGGGAGTTGACTCCGGAGGAACAGCCTTGACTCTTGACACAGGCGTGCAGGTCGTCACGTAAACGGGGACGGCACAATTCAACACGCCAGTCATGTCATGGCTTCCAAGAACCTTGCTCATCAGCTGAACCTCTGCGTCGCGCTGGAAGTTACTTTATCTAAGCGGATGACGGTGTCTAAACTGACGTCAGATGCTGATGCTTACCGAGACAAGGCACACGAGAAACGTGCAGAAAGGCACATCCTTTGAACCGTCAAGGAAAATCCGACTCCAGTCCTTCACAAAGAAATCCGCAGCCCAGCAGCATGAAACAACCCAAACAAATCATTCACAGGCTTGTGTAGGCAACCGAGAGAGACGGGGAAGGTCTCATTTTTTCATGTGGCCAATAAAAAAGTGATTAATACATGTCAGCAATCAGGGCGCAGATTCAGATTCAGTCTGACTGCAAACTCTGTAGGCTTACATGTCTTTGAAACATTAGTAAATCTAAGATAAACAGATCCCATTGTGTTCAGCCTTTTGGTTTTTTTTTCTTATCACCCAAAAGTTCTATCATCACATCCAGCGAGAAGTCCTTGCTCCAGCAACCGCATAAAAACACATTCTTGAAAGTTTATTTGAACCGAGCATTGATTGAAAACAGAGTCTGGGATGTATTGTTCCTTGATGTCTACTGCCAAGGTTGATCGTGCAAAACCTGAGAGACTATCCACCTGGACCCATGCTATTACACACATTTCTAGGCCGTTCTCAAACACAGCTTTTACTTTAATAGCTGTGTTTTTCCCTGTCTTTTTCCTCCGGCACAGTGGAAATTGTGTTTGTCAGCCCAATGTAAAACGGCTGTGAAAATGAAAACGAACAAAACTGTACCGACACCGTCATGTTAATGCTACAACAGCCTGTTGCTTTCCTCACAGGCAGCATCGTTGCTCTTCATGTGTTTGAAAGTGTTACCAAGGAATCAAATTCAATAGCAGCCAGAGTCCACAGCGGACAGAAAACAACAGACAGCCATCATTATTAAATGGTCGTTTAACAATTTTTTGACTGTGAACAAGCAATGGAATGCTTTGTAAACCACATTTAAGCAGTAGTAAAGGTTCAGCTTTATAATGACCATCAAAATAATGTTTATAGATGAACTACACAGAATTAAAACCACTTACAATTCAAGTACACGCACATTTAAGTATTACAATAAATGATTACTGTATCTTTACAATAAACAATTGCTTAATAAGTAGAAGCACGTGCTATTTCTAACAGTGAAATAACTATTCACGAAAGCTGACCCTGTCTTCTTTTGCTGGCGGCCTCTGTGTAATCATACCCCACTTCAGCAAAGTGCCTTCATACAAAAATATGGTGACCTTGTGACTTTTTGTGCAGGGTTAACATCAGTCTGCACATGGCCCCGAAGCACAAGGCTGCATGAGGAGAGCTTGCATCAACAGGTATCTATGTCTGAATGGCAGTAGTTTAACAGACAAACATATTCTCTACTATGAACAATATTATAGCAAAGTCTAGAATGATAAAAAGAAAACTTGATTCTCTGCTATCATCAGCATTCAATATCTGATACTGAGCCTGACGGGATGAATAAGAAGAGATGTTAAAGGCATCACAGGAGAGCTCCAGAGGGATTTTCTGTGAAATATCCGCTCCATAACTAATAATATCACTCACAGGAGGGGGGGGGATGAAAAAGCACCAGATTTTTACATTTGATGGCATCACATCTGTGAATCTTCGTGCTGTACTCTCTAGCTTTGGTGAGGAGTATTTCATTTGCTCAGATATTGACTTTCAGTCAGTGCTTTATTATGAAAAAAAAAAAAAAAGGGTATGCCCAGTTATGTTTCTCGCACATAAAGAGGATTCTACAGGCAGTGAGGGATTGAAAGGTGTGGGCAAGGTCTTCTTAAAAGATTGAAATAATCTTGCTAAAAACTAAAAACATGTTTGCTATAAAAAAAACCCCACCTAACCTCAACTGAGTGCTGAAACAGCATGTGACCCCCTGCTTTCATGAAACCTTTTCAAAATCCAGAGGACAGAGATGTGGAGTGGTCAGATTTAGAATGCGGCTGACATTTTGAAGGTGAGAGATTTCATTTTTGCACAACAAAGTGTTATTTATATATTTCTAAACTGCCATTGTGTCCTTTGCTAGCCATTGATGTTTACACGCCTTGATTTGTGTATGTGACCGGCATCCTCGCGCAGGTCATCAGAGGGAACGGACTGCACTTTCTCATCAAAAACACCATTTACTCTTGTTTTAATTAAGGTTGGAGACCACTGCAGGTGCTTATTATTTGTTGAAGGGTAAGGCTAGTGATTTTTTTAAAATTATTTTTTTTAATGTCAACAAATCTCATTAAAAGACCATAACCACTAAAACTGATTTAGCCAACACGAATCATCTCTGCATCAAAAGCCTGTTTTTTGACAAACAATTCAATGAGTCTACAGCCGTGCTAGCAGCTAGCAGCTATGATTACACACGGTAGTAATTTGAGCTGAATGCCAAAATCACAATGGAGGTGTTAACAAGCAGAGGTCAGGCCGGGTTTCACTGGGTGACGGTGTTTATTTTCACTCAATCACACCAAACAATCACAGTAGGTAGGTAGTGCACTAAATGTGTATTAATCCGTACCTGAAAATAGTCCCCAAAAAGTGCTCCATTTTCTCATGTTTTGTAATGTTTGATTAAAAAAAACTACCATCCCCAGCTGTTTTACGAAATTACTGAGCCCTTTTTATTTTATAATTAATACAGTAAAGTACATTATTCATTAGTTATCTTAAAGATGTAGGTCTTCAGTAGGGGATTAATGGGCTTAGGTAGCCACAATTGAGAATCTGACTAGCCCATTGTCATGATTGATGTCATGATTTTTTGACAACAGGAACATGACTGAAGCCACAATCGGACCGGATTATTGTTCCACGGGGTGGTGGAAAATGAAATATTCACCGGTAATTACAGTACTGCATTTTAACCAAAAGAAAATGTCATTAAATATTACAAAGATATTTGTCGTAGACATAGACATTCCACTGGATTACAATCAAAATGAATAGTTTTCTTCACATCTATAGTGACATTGCAAACAGGAACTGCTATAAGGTTATCTGGCTCGCTTTTATAGAGTGCTGTAGTCCTGAACCATAGAAAACAGTTAGCATTTCTTGCAAATCTGATTCCCTTGTTTCAAAGTCAATGGCTACAAAATTACCTCATTACCTCATCCCTACAGCACTCTATTTAGTATTTATATTGGTTTCCATTAGTAACACCAGCACATACTGTAGGCTGAGGACTACGGTATGTGCTGGTGTTACTAATGGTTTTTGGGAAAACATCTCATAGGCTGTACCACACTTGTACATAGCATCAGGAGTTCATCACTGATCTTTTCCATTTCCGTCTTCCCTGCTTCTTTCATGTCCTTGTTGCTGCCCAGGTTTACTGTTATTAACATAACTCCAATAGACCTTTCCTCAGTTGCCCTGGCACAGCAGCTTATTATATCTAATTTTATTATTGTATTATCCACCCACCCTGACATTCTCTGACTGCATTTCCGCTGATTACTGCAGACTCTTATTCGTCACGTCCTTCACACCCATCCACGAACCTGTAGTTGCCAGGAGCAATAAAGTTTCCCTGGTGTGTTAACTCCCCATGAGGCTGCCTTATTCACTTCAGGCTGGTGTCACTGAATGAAAGCACAGTGCACTGCAGTCTGAAATGAACCTTCACTCTATTATTCTGAGCAATTCCACCTGCTCCGACTTACCATTTCAACCCCCCTAAAATACATGTTTACCTGTTTTTCCCTTAGATGGCTTTAATTTTGGAAAGATCATCTCAATACACTGTCTGACACTATCATACATATATTCTTGTATATAACCTTGTTCCACCTTTGCATATATGATGTTGAGATATATTCATTCAGATGTATTCAATCAGACTGTGTTTTTTTACAGCTGCACCATTCCACCAAGTTAAAATATTCCAAAACCTCAAATTCAGTCTGACATGTTTGGTATCATTGGCATCTCCACTAGAATTTAAAACACAATTCTGTCAGTTTCAAACAATGTTTACATGCACAGCACAAGTTAGTAAAGACCAACCACCGGTGGGTCAGCGGGGTTGAGAGTTTTGTTTATCCAGGCTTTAATATATGCTGATCCATAATGTACTTCGTGCTGTCAAGGTGGAATCCATGTTCTATGTATCTGGGAACTTAAATTGTAGATGTAATTTAAAAATGCATTTACAAATACAAAATGCCATTAAAATCATGCTCTGCGGTAGGGCTGAATGGTAAATCATCTTTTAATCAGAGTCAAGATTTGAAAAACTAGGGTTTTCAAATCCCAACAGCATATGTTTAAATCGTACCTTAACCTGATTCACAAGCTGAAGCAGGTAAAGTTTAAGGCAGCAACTGTTGAAAGCAAATGTGCTAAACTGTTGTTAATAGTTAATTCTATGAGTTAGTCAAGCAACAAAAATAAATCATGTATTTTGCCTGGTTAACTTACGCCCTGCATGCTACTGTCTATTTGTACATGGCCAAAGATGGTTTTGTAGTTAAAAATCATCCTCTGTATCATTTTTTCATTAGTGCTTGTCTTTTTGGATAGGACCGGATCTATACGATCACATTCATTTTAGACTAGCTAGCATAGCTTGGCAGCTAGCGGGTGTAAAATATAATTTCTGAATCTTCTAGTTAACTAATGCCATGATTATTATCTGATTCTATAGAAACAATTATTAATCTCTTTTAATTGTCTCGTGTTAATGCTTGGTATATTTCATATCTTTTGTAATAGGCTACAATGTCGACCAGAAATACAGGCCACTAGTTTAAATACCTAAAAATGATGTTAGCTGCAATCACACTGCAGAGTTGCTCACTCTGCTCTTTGCTAGGTATCTTTGACTGTACCTAGCTACCGGCAGCAAATTAGCTCCGTTAGCTGTGAGGCTAAGTGATCATAGTTTACTGGACTCTGCCTGGACTGTGACCTCAGGCCAAGCATTTAACTGCTGACACTAGACTGGGACAGAAAACAGCCTCCGCGATTGCCGGAAGTCAGTTTGAAGACAAAAGATACAGTACAGAGGTGATTTACAGTGGCTCTGAACAGGACAGTGACTCAAAAAGACAAAAGACATGGCAGGCAAGGACAGCAGAGGCTTGCAGTGGCAGAGGACCGAGAGAAAGTCAAGTATTATAACAGCCGGTAAAAAACAAGCGTGTAGACCGGGAATATATTCACATCTTACGCTGTGAATTGAGGACTTATTTTGAGATGATTGTGGAAGAAAAACCAAGACTCTTTTGGGGAGTTTTATTTCATTTATAAAGAGTATGTTTGCTTGATTTTCTTAGTTTGGTAAGAAACATAATTTTTTATTTTGTTTATTATTTTTTTGGCCTTTTATGGCTTTATTGATAGTACAGATGAAGGATGACAGGAAACAGGGCGAGAGAGACGGGGAATGACACGCAGCAAAGGGACCCGGGCCGGGATTCGAACCCGGGTCCGCTGCAGAGCCTAAGCACATGGGGCGCGCGCTCTACCCACCGAGCCACACAGCGCCCCAAGAAACATAATTTTTACCTAACATTTTCCTCTTTAGTAGAAAAAATGGTGTAAAAACATTTCAAGCCGGTTATAGCATGCAAACTCTGGCTGATTTCTCTGCAACACATTTTTGTCATAACATCAGAACATTTTTTTCTTCGCACCCTGTTTATAATGTTGGTTCTTTTTTGAAGGTTTTAAAGTAAAATTCTGACTATATCTTACAAATGGCCTCTCTAATTCTTTAGCCCTCCTATGTGCTGCATATTAAAGAGAAATGCATAAAAAGGAAGGAAAACAATCCTTGAATATAATGAAACCAAGAAATGTAATACCGATAGCATGAGGCAGGAAGGCACAGTTTGCACAAAACCAATTGCTCCAGTTCAGATTTTCAGATAGAAAAAGCCCCTGATGTAATAAAACCAAACTCAGGTAAAGGTAGCTGTGGCTCCAGCTTCCCCTGAAAATTGGTTTTGATGTTTACTCTCAAATGGAAAATCTCCAACCATTTTGCATGCAGTCAAACGTTTTTTTTCCCTTGCACTTCTACCGATAGCAAGGTGGACTGAATGTAAAGCAGCTCTGATTACTGATGTGTGTTGTCAGGCACAATCTCTGTCCAAAATGAGACGTCTGTCCCATTAATCATTAACAGAGCAGAAGACCAGGGACGCATGTGATGAAATGAAATGGGTAGTCCATTTGCACATTTGTCAACACAGACTACGTGTTCCCATGATGCTGGTGATTTTTTTTTTTTTTCCCTTTCTCCCAGTTTCCAATGTTTTTATCTCTAGTTTTTTGATGAGGCCATTTTGCATGCAGACAAATGTTTTCCCTGCACTTCCACTGATAGCTAGAAGCAGCCAGGAAGAGAATGTAAAACAGGCCTCAGTATTAATGTGTTTTGTCAAGGAAGTTCTTCATCCAAAAGGCGAAGTCTGTCCCATTAATCATCGGCAACGTGGAAGGTGTGGGCAGCCTCAAGTGAAATAAGCCAGACCATTTGCATTTTTGTCAACATAAATATGTCTGCCATGATGCTGATTATTCTTTATGTTCACTCTATTTGGTCATAAAAGCTTTTTTGCTGCAGTTTTACACCAGAGGCATACATTTTCCACTTTATGTAGATGTGAAAATACGAGCTACGAAAGGAGATCAGAGGGCGAAAAACAACATGTTTACCGACGGCTTACCACACATGCTAACAAAATAGCTTACAGTGTGGAAGGATCCTCCGAGGATCGCAGAGATTTGGCACACAAATGCGAAACCTGGACCTGAAAGCAGGACCGTTTCCAAGTGCACGGGCACGCTCTCTTTGTCCAGTTTCTCACTATCTTTATTGCGAAGATATGCTGGATATCAGATCCAACACAATCGTTCATTAACAGGGTGTTTATTTTTTTTCCGTATTAGATGATTTCTCTATCAGTGTCAGTCAGTGTCCACTGAGGACTTCAGTCTGCCTCTGATCTTGTTCCAGATCCACTTCTGCATTTGGAAAAATTCCACTTCTGTCAAGAAGAACATGAAAAGCGTGCTGTCCTCTCCAGAGATACACAGCATTGGTTGTTTGTTCGAGCTTAAAAGAACCAATGTTTATGTTCAAAATCATGGCCCAGCAGGAAGATGTGTGATGTCCTTATAGCGCCATGAAAATCAATCATGCGGAGGTCTGGCTGGATGGTTCAAAGTGTTAAGAGATTGACGCAGAGGACTGTGATTTGCATCACGTCTTCTAACACTCATTAATATTTACCCTCAACAATCTAAAGTCTGAAATCCCAAGAAGAGTTTTTGTTACCTGAACATACCCGAAGCCAAAAAACCCAACATAAATTCAACAGCATATATTGTTGTTCAAGTCTTACCACTTGAAAGCCTCCCCCTGACAGTTGTAGATTCAATCAGCGCAGTGATTATAACGCAGTGCACCTGCAGGGAATTGATATGGTTGTTGGTCAATACCAATGTCTCGGTGAATATGAGTGTGCGTGCTGACAGTTCTGGCATTCACAGCTCTCTTCCTAGCTTGTGTTCTGTTAGGCGAACAAAGACTCCCTGCCCCCCAATGATCCCAATCTTCTCTCCCACCCTGTTGGCAGCGCCACAGCAAGAGATGGGGCCATAAGTGAGTAACACATCAAAGCTGTATTTGTTAAAGCTCTTTGAAGATCTTTTTTTTTTTTTT
>CAEMYA010002140.1:3075825-3090356 GCA_903131615.1 Diplodus sargus | reverse complement strand
TTTTTTATATTGAATCAAGTAATGTGAAAGGGGTTGCTAACACTACTGAACTCGCAGTCACTCAACACTCTTGCAGCATGCTAATGTCTGTCTGTCCGTCCGTCTGTCCACCGCCTTGAAACAGACCGAAAGGTTGTTTATTTAAAAAGAAACAAAAAAAAACAAACAGTTGCATCGTAGTAGTATCATTTTTGACTAGAACTGTATTGAAGATCGAAATTCTGATATCATGACACCAGATATGTGTATGGGGATTTCTTTGCTTTTAATCTTAACTAGCAAATTTTAGCATGCTAACATTTGATGGTGCAAGCATGTTTGCATGTTTGCATTGTAACTGTGAGCATGCTTGTACTTTTGTGCCTAAGTGCAGCCTGCCCCAGCTACTAGCATGGCCATAGCCTTGTATACTGATACTGAATAAATAATTCCCTGTACTTTAAGTGCTGCTGACCCAGCTGAGAATCAACACCATGCTCTGCAGCTCTGTGCAGATCTCAGCCACTCTTTTGCTCATTGATTTGTTTTTCCTGGCAGTCGTTGATGAGTTCTGATGCGTCTCACCTGCACGCCTGTATCAAAGTTTGATTGGTTGGGGGCTAATGTTTCTGCAAACCACTGATACATTCACATTTGTGTGTGTCATGGGTGCTCTATTGATGTTTCTACAATACATGTCAATATACGTGACATGTCATGTTCAAATTGCATGTTTATGACCTGGCTATCATATCAAGAGGTCGGGTGGAAGGGATTGTGGCGCAGTCACAGGCCAGTGACCACTGTTCAAGACTTCAACATCTGTCTTAAATCACTAATTATTAATGACAAGTGACTGCTGCATTTTAATATAAGTGTATATTTTTAAGGAGACTTTCAGGACATGGTTGTGGTGTCTTTTAAGCTAAGATATTATCTTTTCCTTGCCCAGAAGTGTTTTTTGTGCCTAAACCTTACCAGACCATGAGCACCGAGTTGTCACATTTAACCTAAATAACAATACAGTTGCAATTTACAGAAATGTAAAACTTGAACATATCTGTGGTTTCCAGAAATAAAACTGCCAATGCTTTTTCTGGCAGTTTGGTTAGTCAATATACAGTAAATAAGCGTATTACAATTTTAGCAGTATCGGTGTGTATATTGGCCAGTAAGTAACAAGGCAGGTCAGAACATAAGAGTCAACACTACGTTTTTGCACCGGAACGCTTGTCAAATACAAACCATCCAGTTTGGCTCTGTATCAAAGTTGGGGAATAAATCTGCATTTACTTATAAACACATGCAGACTATGTTATTAAGGCTCATTATTGATTAGCTGCAACACTTCCTGTGCATGTTTCATGACTAAAGACCTTCAGGGGAGTGACTGTATTCTGCCATCTGAACAGCTTTTTGACATGAAACCGAGGAGGGAAGCGTTGAGTAATAATGACAACAGGGACGTGAGCAGTTTTGACATGACAACTTGGAGCCCGAACAATGACAGTTGGGCTTCTCATTTAGATGGGCCTTAACCTTCTGCCGGTCCCAAGCAAAATACAGATTCTCGATTCAAGAAGATTTTTTTCAGTTGTGGTGGACTTCACGTGCTGCGAGCTGCCACTGACTCCCCACCACCTATGGATTTGTAACAAACAATGTCTCCAGCCAGGAATGCAAATGCCGAAACAGTCGCAGTACTTTGCATGCTGACCGAGAACTTTTGGTCGGGTCTCTGCTGTTAACTAGCTTCCTCGTCTCGTCTGTGATGAAAACCGTGCCAGTGACAGAGGAGGCAGGGATGGTGTGGGAGGAGATATTTTCTGTCGGCGTTGTTACAAATTGTACTCGTCCTCAAGAGAAACGGATCAGAAACCCATACAATGGTTAATGGACTCATAAATACGGGCTACAGTATATATGTCTGGAGACATCACGTTCAAATGATTGTTACTTCACTGTGGCATTAATCTCCACAGAAAAGCAGAAAATGATCAAAAGCTCTTTTATGCTCGCCTTTATGCTCCCGTTCAAAATTAACGACATCAAGGGACCTCGACAACTTTTTAAAAACTTGCGGAACTTTACTCATTCAGGAAGCCTATGTGCAGGGAACAGATGGACTTTTTTGGCAGACTTTTACAGTGTGTGGGATTAAGACAGGCTGCATTAAATAACCCGAACCTCCCCTGGAAGAACAGCCAGCTCTGCCCTGTCTAATCTATTGCCACAGTGTTATCGGACCCCTGCAGGATGTTAATAATGTGAACCCCCCAGGTAGTCAGGACCGGCTATGTGGGATAGACTCTACGCCTTCTGGCTATGTCAGAAATCCTCCACCAGCTAGTTTGTTTTATTCCCAGCATGGCGGCGGTGCCGTGGTCAGTAAGTGGTGGAATCGGTCCGTGTCAGACGGTAATAAAATCAGTTAGTCAGGGTCCAGGAAACAGTGCGTTGCTATCCAATATAGCATTTTTACCCACCAGTTCCAATCTCAGCAACATTATTGCATCTTATCCCCCTTCAATAGATGACTCTGGGCTGAAGCACAAGTAAACAGGCTGCTATTATTGCAGTGAAATACCACTCTTGCTCTCTCTGGCTCTTACAAGATTTCAATTTTTTAAACACTTTTCTGCCAAGAAATATGCCCTGGAGATAAAGAGATGTGCAGAGTGTTAATAAAATATTCATCAGACACCATTAAAATAAAAGTTATTACCTGCAAAAAAAAGTCTAATTTAAAATGTAGAAAAACAGTCCACCAACGTCTGAGCCGTGCCTCAGCTGCTTCACGTTAATTCATCTCCATTAACTCCACATGTTCTGTCAATGACAACTCAGTGTACACCCTTTGAGAGTGTTACATTGCTATGTAGTAAGTGTAAGTGTAGTACTGTGTATTTTGCAGTTAATCTACTATGACTGTATACACTGGAGTTGTTATTACTTCTGAAAGATTTCATTTGCACCCTTTATAAGATGGTATCTTCACCGTAGCTGCTTAGCTAAAAGCGTTAGCGTGAAGTGGGTGCACAAGCTTGACTTCACCTGACTTTCCATCAGCATGGGGCTGAAAGGCAGGATTTTGGGTGAATTCATCCTTTAACCATAAAACTGCATTAAAGACATGAACTTTGAGCCTAATAATTTTTATTTAATACTTAACTGATAATGGCCTGTTTCTGGCGCGTCACTCTGTTGCCAACCTGACCATTTTGTCAACAATAGCAAAGGAGATACTTGAAAATGCGAAAAGAATGACATTTTAATGTAAATTAACTATTTCAATGAAACACTTTTGAGCCAGCAGATGCGTTTGAATCCTCACAGTTTCTTCATGTGAAAAGCTTCTTCTTCGCTTCATTGAATCCCTGCAGGACACATACGTTGATAAATCTGCAGCCTCTGAATCGAGAGGTGTTGCACCAGAGCGAGGCAGCATTACATTCTGTCTGCACTCTGTCCGCCGTGTTTACCCGAATTAAACGACGTGCAGATGACACCGTGCTGCTACGACAGAACAACGCGCACCTCGACACACATCAGATGGAGACGACAGAATAGGTGCGCTCGTTAATGCTGTGTGTCACAGCCTCCCTTTCACACTTTTCAAAAGAGAGAGAGCAGTTTGTTTTATCCTTGAAATGCATGACAGAGCGAATTAGGCTGCGTCACATTATCATGAGATATGACGGACTCATTTAAAATGTTAAAGTCGGACACAGATATTATGAAATGGATGCATAACAGCTCAGCTACATAAACTGGTTCAACTGTTTCTGAACTGATTTCTCTGTCTCCACACTGTCTGCCTCTGGCTTCACGTTATGGTGCCGTGCGTTCACATCGCGCTGCTCGACAATATGACTTCTCGGAGAGGCCGTTTCTTTAATTCCTGAGCCGTTGTCGCCGTGCGTCACTGCATGCGCCTCAGCTGTTTCGCGTGTCGCTGACTGAGAGTGTTTATTAATCACCACACCCTTTCCGATTGATATTCCTCTTCGTCTAGACCTTTTTCGTTCGCTCTGCTGCACCTACATGAACCAAAATAGCAGGTGTGCTGGGAGACGCCCGCGCACATCACGAGTAAGTGTCATCTTATAATTATAAGGCGGAAAGTAAAATCTGCTCAGTTTGATATCTCTGCCATACCTTCACATGCATACTGTTATTTTGCTCTCAAAGCCTGTGTCAAACCTAATGTCAGACTGGTGATTCAGGACTGAATAAATTCCATATTTAAACATCTGTCAGACGGGGCAACGCAAACATCTCTGCTTCCACTGACAGTGAAATGGTATTTATTTTGACTCTGCGGTACGGGCGTCGTTGAAATGTTGAAACTAAGGATGCACTGATTTATCTGCGACTCATTTATCGTCAACTGGCCTATCGGCAAATAATACGACGACGGTTGCTGTTTGACGAGGATGTTAAACAACGTGCATGAGCCGCAAGTGAAGAGAGTGGATGAGACGCATGTTTAAGTAAATGGAAAAACCACAAGATAAAAAGGACACGAACACAGGAGGTACGGTCCTCTCCGCATGACGAGTATGAGGAAAGTCTGGAGGAAAACATACCAGAAAGTAAGCAGTTAAGTATGAGGGCACTGCAACTTTAAAGTTTCCTTTATATTTGATTGCTTTTCCCACCACTGTTACATTTTCCACAAAAAGATTGTCCTTGTTGGGCTGAGTACTGAAAAACCCTCCTTGTCGAGGAGGCAGTTGTACGGCAGGCTAAAAGGGTTTTTGAAGCAGTTATGTTTCAAAAAAAGAATCTTTTTCATGGGGAAAAGGTTATATTAAAGGTTAGTTTATAAATGAGTGTGATCACAGACAGCATAATGAAAGAGTGAATGGCTTTCCAAATGTTTTTTTTTCTTTTATGAGGAGGATCTCTTAGTACCCTTCATACAAAAGGGAGAATACAAAAATATAACATAAATCGGTGCAGCCCCACGTAAAACCTGTCAGTGCTGAATTAGTCGATGCAAATAACCGAAAACTGATACTGATCAATAAACTTAACAATCCATTATATAGGTGGTACATAGCATGTGTGGAGGATTACATGTTTCCTTTAAAAAAACTTACTCTACTTCACTTCCTTAAATCAGCAGCCAAGGAGAAACTTTAACAACAAATGATAAGGATTTATCGACTGTTGCTCCAGGCACCTGAAGGTACATGCCAATATTATTTTCAGTTATCAAAAGTCAACAATATTCTCTACTATCTCTGATAAAAGGCACTCAAACAAACATCCCTGCACTATGCAGGATGTACTGGAATAACCTTCAGGGGTGCAAAATGCAAAATGCAAGATGTTTTTCCAACACTCCTACACATCCCGTCGCTATAGCTTAAAACCGTTTTGTGCTTACACATACAAAATGTATAAAGCCTCTCCAGGTAGTATTTACCCAAACCCAAACCACTGACACATCAAAAAATGTCCTCAACAGGACACAATAAAGAGTGATTCTGCCTGGAGTATCCTCTCTGAACCCCATCAAATACGTTTCTCACATTCACTGTTCGAGCAACACCTACTGAAATGTGTGTAATTATTGCAGCTGCACAAGCAAAAGGTCACGGTCGATAATGAGCAGGATTACTGAGGGCTGTTACTTTCCATTTGGGGACCAAACCTTCAACCACTGGATTTATTTTTTTTAAAAACATAATTCACAGAAATGCTGATTTTCATGGTATAACTATTACTATTCTTCTAAAAAAAACTATAAGCTTCATTAAAACACAAGGGTCCACCTGTCTGGACCCAGGTTGGGTATTATCATCAAGACATGCATATAGAGATATATATCAAATATTGTGTGTGTGTGTGTGCGTGGGAGGGATTTTATGGGATAGTGAAAAGAAATGGTAGAGTATCGTGCATGATGTATCAAAGAAAGGATAACACGGGGCCAAACAGTGGTCCCACTGTGGGTTTGTACAGGTTTGAACTGCAGTAGCATCCTTTGTCTCCAAGCTTTTACACTCAGACCACATTCAGAGGATATACATGAGAGATGTAAATGATCCCAGCAGAGGTTCATCTGATTTACATAAGTGCAGCTAAAAACGGCCCGGTGCGCGTTGTTTTTTCTTTTTGCTGGAGAGTAGCGTCACACAAGAGAAGCTGCTGATGAACTTGGAATGGCGACTGAAGACTTGCAGTACGAACATCTCTCACGGCTCATCAGAAGACCAGAAACGATCATAAAGAGACGCAGAGTTATGACAGATACACCCAAAAAATAAGACAAGAGAAAGAGATTCAAAAATCACTCGAAGTAATTGTCACAGCGCTGCCTTTTTGTCTCGTATTGTGCTGACGGTAAAACTAAAATGCATTCGTCTAATTTTTTAATTTGCCTGATTTGATTTTTCTTTATTGCTTTAATTAGAGCATTTTCATTGTTGAACAAACGAGACATTCTCACAGCTTCTCCCTCTCTGTGTCTCTCCCACTCACTATTTCACAATGGTGGAAAAACTAATCAGATCTTATACCCAATTAAAAGTTAATTACCATAGCCTAAAATACTCTTGGACGAGTAAAAGCATTCAAAGTGTTCCCCAAGTCAATGCACAGAAGTTTTAACAGCAAAAATGTACTAAAAATGTGAAAAGTAAAAGTAGTCATTGGGCAGGAGGCCTCCTTTCAAAGTGTTACATTATAATTTTATAAAACATTATTGTAGCAAATCACATCTTTTAAATGTAAAAAAGTCACTACCAACAGCAAAAACAGTGTTAGCAAAATGGCTACCGCTAACGTCCAGGCTACTGTCCAAAGCAGAAAAAACAACTCTGAAATCCCAATTTTGGGAACCAAAACAACTACACTCTGTGCCACTGGGTTTTCTCCAGAACGACGAGTCAAAGCAAAAAGTTGTCTGTTGCCAGTTTAAGTTATGGTCTAGGTCAAACTTATCCAACAACAGTCACCTGTCTCAGCTGCATGCAATGTGGTAGCCCCGGGGGGTTGTGTTTTTAATTTAAATGAAAAAAGTCCCTGTGCGCAGCCACTTAACAACATAACCTCCAAGTGATGCATTTGAGGAACATTCGTAACTCTGTAAACTGCAGAAAATAGCCTGGGTTACACAGTCCTTTATCCACTAAGGACAAATTGACAGTTCGGTATGGCAAATCCTGAGTAAATAAAGAAAAATACCCTATATATGTACATTGAGTTGGAGCTGTGACATCAGCTGTGTGCTGCTAACAATGCAGCTGTGATATCACTGATTATCTCAAACCGACAGCTCATTTGTTGGAGGAAGGGGTCACTTGATCTCTGTAGAGTGACTCCCTCCTCAAACATGTCCTCATTCATCAGAAGGCGCGGTGCCTCCGCAGAGACAAACGCAGAGGAATCCCACCTGACAGCAGACTTTAAAAACCATTCAGCCTTTTAATCACCAGTCCGTAGGATTATTTAAAACTGTGTTTGACATCCTGCTACCTGGATGGCGAATATGAATGTACACAGATCTTTCCTAGGTGCCCCCGTGCATACAGCTGGTGCCCTTTTCTATTTCTTTTTTTCCACCCCTGTCCTTCAAACATCCCGAGTCCACCACTGCCCCTCTGAGTGTTTCCCTGTTTTATTACTGTTAACGAACACAGCTTTAGCAACATGGCTACCGCTAACGTCCAGGCTACTGTCCAAAGCGTAAGACAACTGTGAAATCCCAATTTTGGGAACCAACAAACTACCCTGTGCCATCGGGGTTTTTTCTCCAGAATGACGAGTCAAAGCGAAAACGTTGTCTGTTGCCAGTTTAAGGAGTTAAATAGTTGTTATGTTTATGCGATAAAAGCGCAACAGAGTTTACATCTGCTTTTCCCAGCTGAACGATATCAGAAGCGCTCTCTGCTGCGAAAGTGTTCAGCCTCTGGTGACACACAAAGTGCAGCGGCTATGTAAACATATTTTCGACCACACCGCTCCTATTATGTGCCTCTGAAAAACTTGCATTAACATACAAAAGAGCCTAAATTCAGTTTTCTGTAACTGACGTGAAACCTTGCCGTGACATCAACTGCCAACAATGCAGCTGTAACATCACTGCTGAGGAGATGATCTTAAGACCGACAGCTCATTTGTTGGAGGAAGGGGTCACTTGATCTCTGTAGAGTGACTCCTTCCTCAAACATGTCCTCATTCATCAGAAGGCGTGGTGCCTCCGCAGAGACAAACGCAGAGGAATCCCACCTGACAGCAGACTCTACAAAGCATTCAGCCGTTTAATTACCAGTCCGTGGGATTATTTCAAACTGTGTTTGACATCCTGCTACCTGGATGGCTAATATGAATGTGCACAGACCTTTCCTAAAGTCATCCCCGTTCTCATCAATGTTAAACCCTGTAACTGAGGTCTCATCCGAGTGAGTCTGAAAGGTGGGAAGACGTCTAGCTCAAATGGGAGATAAGAGGACGAATGAGAGATAACAGGACGGCGCCTTGGGGTGGCCCCTGGAATGGTACCAAACGCGGCCTGTGGGCAAGATAGTCTGTAATCCAGGACACCGAGGGGGCAGGCACCTGCACCGCCCCCGGCTTATCCCCCTGCACAGCAGCAGTGTGCTGTTAAAGGCACAGGGAGGGAAACGAAAAAGATCCTTGCAGTGCTATCACAGACATCTAAACGGGGAGGAATATCTGGGGATAGCTGGGTGATGGCATCATCATCTAGGAGGACTAGCATGGAAGCGGGGTCCAGAGAGGGTCTCAGGAGGGTTTGAGATGGTCCAGGAGAAATGCACCGCTGCTCCATTTGCACCACTCAAAGAATCAATGTTAACCCGATAGAGCAAAGACTCTGACTGCAATATTATCATTTAGATTTCTTTATCTGAGCAGTTTAAACACGGTAAGCAGACACAAATACTTCAAAGAAATGTCTTCAGTCTGGTGCCGTCGCTAAAAGAAAAAAGAAAAGAAAGAAGAGAAAGTCCCATTAGAAAGACAAATCAATAGATTTTGAAATTACACTGATTCTCCCTTTGTTTGTCCAAATCTAGTGAAGGACTCATACAGCGAGCCGGCTCACCGGAGATGTTTGATGCCGCTGTTTACAATGCAAGGTTAAGAGCTATTAAGATTCCTCCACATTGTATTTTGTTCTATCATACTGATACAGGCTTCCTTTGGTTTTCTTTCAGTACAGCTTGGGAAATCAATCACAGCTCTTTTCTACTGCAGGAACCTTTTTTTTCATTAGCTTCTGATTTTGTTTCTATGTACTCCACCTGCTCTCACAACAACTTTTTCGCGAACTGAATTATGGCGCCGCTCGGCAGGTGACAGTAAATGCAAGTTTCAGGTTTTTTAAGGGTCTTTCCCTGCTAGTTGTCCATCATGACCAGTCAAGCAGCTGTGTTGCGACTTCCTGAGGACAGCAGCTACGCACGCGTCTGGTTTAAATGGAGATTCAACACTCAGCACCTTTGACATCCTGGGTGCCGCCATCTTGTGCCGACCCCAGCAGTTGCCTGGAGTGTTCTGTCAATCATGTAAAACGCCATCTCGTGTTTATGTAAGCATGAAAGAAAATCACTGACAGTCCCACGGCCACTTCACTGAAAACTGTGTGTAGGCTCATCTGATGTGTATTCAACGGCATTCAAAGGTGCAGGGTCTGTACAGTGGTGTTGGAAGTGTATCCAAACAGCCACAGCACCTGGTCTGTTCCACATCCACTTTCAGATTTTAGGGGGAACGTTAAACTGAACTGTACACTTCAGTGTTTTTGTTAACTTAGAATGAGCCTTTTACATCTACAGAGGGAGCAGGTTGTCATCTTCGCCATCTTCGACAGCTAAATACAGCAGCACCACTTGGACAAACCACACACAGAACTGCAGTAAACTTAAATGTTTGTAGTTCATTTGTGATTAGGATTTGCTGATTTGGATAAATTTTACCTTTATGCTTTGGCAATATTGTTCTTATCGCTTCCGTGTTGATAAACTTGAATTCTAGTCTCATAGTCACATATTATAATGTCACACAATAATATTTGTTGCAGCTTATACATATGTATGTAACGAACAGGACAGAAAGGATACCAAAAACAAAACCAAGCATGAGAAATAAATGATTATTTATATGATTATTTCTATGAAGAAGATCTAAAAATGAAAATATACCTCATTTATCTTAGAATTTCCCCAATTATTTGAGAATAAAAGTATGTCTTGTTTGTTGTTATCTGAGAAAATGTGCAAATGTAATCGTAAATGTAAACTAACTGAACACATTCCCACTTTTACTGAAGTTTTTTGGTTTGTTTATTGCATGGTTCATTTTGTAGTTATATCCTCCTGTGTTTTCATGTCACTTCCTACTTCCTGCTCACCTGTGTTCTGTTTCCCTCCTGTGCTCCTCCACAGCCTTATTGACCCTGCACACCTGTCTCTCATCAGCCTCGTTAGCTAAGTTTGTATTTAAGCCTGTGTTGTTCCCTCACTCTTTGTAGGTGTGTTCTGTTTTTCTATTCTTCGCAATGTGGGATTTTTACATTTTGGACAGTAGCATTAAAGCTTACTGTTTATTCTTTTGCATGCCTGCCTCTGTGTGTGTCTGTGTTTGGGTCCTTTTTTTTTAGCAAGTGTGACGTTTATTGCAGTTCTGTGTATGTTTTGCCCGAGATGGCAGATGTACTAGCGCATGTGCTACCCAGGGCGTGCAGCCCCTCACATCGGGTAGTGACAGAGCTCCTGTTTCTACAGTAGCCCACAGAAGCCCAATCAAACGCTGATTCCGGGGAGAGGCTTTCACATTTTTAGCGCAGGCGAGGGGTATTCACTTGGTTTGTCTGGAGCCACACACAAGAGGCCACTAAATCTTACCCACGGAACCTTCAACCTCACTCTCCAACTAAAGAACACATAAAAATTAATGCATTTGGTCTACATTGTACCTTTTCCATGAAATGGATCTGAACAACCAATATTTCAACACACTAGCTACAATATGAAAAATGACATCAATCCCTCTCGCAAAACAGGGAGACACAAAAACTGCTCCACTTTGCTTCAACTACAACGTCCACGGGGAACCTTTAACCATTAGGGTGCCAGGGTGACCCCAATCTTTAATGTTATTAATGTCACAGAAGCCGAACCTTGAGAAAAAAGTGAACTTACAATCAATGATGAATGAGCAGACTCAATACTTCGCATATCTAATACAATGCTATGACAGCCCTCAGAATGGAAATTCTAGTGTCAGAGGTATTTCACACCGGGTGATTATGATGAAAACACAGCCTACATTCAAAGTTCTCAAATCTAAAGGGAGCTGCTGTGACACACACACACTGGAAACATCTTAACTAGAGCTGAACGGCAAGCGCTGCAAAGGGCCACTTGCACAATATCGCTGCCTACTCTTTTCTCTGTTCAGATGGAGCGCTTTGCATTAATGTCAGACCAGAAGTCAAATCAATGTGTTTTACGCTGTAGCAAAAGCTCTCTCCTTTGGCAGACGCACTTCTTCCGAAACATGGGATCAGGAACCGGGCTGATGACTAAAAAGGCCAGACATCTAAATGTTGCATGTGTTCAAGGCCAGTGTGCTTTTTACGCATGCCTGTCTTACACACTCTGCTCTCTTATGAAGCAAATGTCCCATTACCTTGACAAACAAAATTATTCATGATGAGCTGCTTCAGAGTTGGTTCCTGTTACTCCGGTTTGACTAAGTAATATTCAAATGTCTCCTTTTTAAACATTTCTTTTTCATAAATGTCCTGGATTCTCTCCTCTCTCGTCCTTTAAAATTTCAAAGTGCTCCGCATAAGTGGGAGAGCCCGATGATGATACACAACACAACACACATACAAATAATGTCTGTCTACTGTCTACCTTTGCATCAAAATCCCCTCAAGCTGTCAGCTTTTTGTCTGCCAGGTTAAAGCTTGCAAACCCTTATGTTAATAATTGTGAAATATTAAGAATTGCATGAATATTCAAACTGTGTTGATAATAAATGAGAACTTCATTGTTAGTAATAATAATGATGAACTCTCTAAACGGCTCCAGGGAATGTGACTGGCTTCAAAAGTCGATCAAAATCCATTCATCGATATCAGCTTAAAGGCCAACAGACAAGCAAATGAATAAATCCATCACCTGTGTCTTTTATTTATAACTGTAATACTGCTTTTTATGTCTAAGTCTTATCCAACGGACAAATTAGCACATTTCCAGAGTATTAGCTCTGCTCTAATCCCTCTGGGTAAGTACCTTCTTGTGCGGCACATTCTGTGGACATGTTGTACTCATCACACACACCTCGGATCAGCTGCAATTTAGCTGTAACAGCGGCATACAAATGGTGTGGGGAACATCCAGCATGTGGTCACAGCTCTATCGCTGTACTCAGGGGCTTATAGCTGTGATGGCAGCGCAAGACGAAATGTATAATCTCAAATCGAACACAGAACAATGTCTGTCAGATTCACCCCCCCCATCTCCTCCTTCTCTCTTTGTGTATCTAACATGATGCCTTCATGTGCCCTGTGCACACTACACATGACAGCTTTATTACACTTTTCCTGCAGCCCATGAAATCAAACGCTACTCCTGTGAATAGCACCCGGCCCTGTGTTTGCTGTGTGTCAGTTGTGATTTAGACCACCCACAAGTTAAAGATATAACATGTATGAATCCTGCATTAAATTGTCTGAAAGCAACTGTGCCTTTATTTTATGTTTATTTTATGTTACGTTTGATAAGGACTCCCATATATTAGTTTCAAAGTATCATGACCAAAATACTTCCTGAGTGGTACATTTTAAAGTTGCTAACTTGACCTAAATGCTAATGTCATCATGCTAACATGCTCACAATGATGGGGCTAAAAATGCTGATGTCTACGTCTCACATCCGAATGCTAGCATGCTAACAAGTTACAACATCAGCTGGTTAGCACCAAACACAAAGCACGGCTGAGGCTGATGAATGTCTTCACCACCAAAGCATTAGAACAAGTTTTAATGGCGCTACATGAAAAGTTACGGGGCAACAAAAGTCATCCAATAGCTGTCAAGACACTTCACTTCAAACCTCAACTGTGAACCTGCTGATGGCACTGCTAGAGGGAGAGCCGGGGGTCACCGAAGCCATTAACCTTAATCCTCAAGGGACCATTTATTTTGTGCCACTCCATTTAGTAGATTCAGAGATGTTTCACCAGAAATGTGAAAACTCGAACAAGAGGGAAAGTCAGGGGATTCACCTGGAGGTACATTGTGTACGAACTTAGGCTTAAAACAGTCCCCAACCCGTCCTGTCTCATAATGCAACTCAGAGGCCCCCATCCTGTACTGTAGCTGCATAGATAACTGAGCTAATGCTAGCTAACAGTTAAGAGAAATACTCTCCTGTAAACAACATATGAGATTGCGATTTTACTATGCTGGAATTTCTCATTACTTATCAGCTGCCACACACACTAATACACTTTGCCATAAGCTAATATCGGTGGATACATTGGCCTAGTACACTTTGGGATGCTAACTTCAGCTGACGTCTTTGTTAAGAGATTCTCAGCTGAAGACTCGGGGTTGGGTGTATATTTATCTGGCATCCCGTCCTCTGGTGAAATGCAGAGCACAGGGTGGGTGGCCGTCTTTGTTTTGATTTGGATTCGTCACCGTGCGCCGTGCCTGCAGGGGGTGCTACATAATTCTTACATAATCTACCTTTGAGCTGGAAAGGGGAATTTCTGGGGATTTCTTACAGCAACAAAATATCGACTCCGAGTGAAGGTCTTATCCTCCGGAGAAGACAGCTTTTAATATTTAGCAGGAAATGCATTTCTCTTTTCCATTTTCTGTCAGCAATCTCCATCTGGCATGCCGTACCTGCCTGTAGCTCATATATCCTGAGTAAACCTATCCCTCAGTGTGCTCTAAATAAGTAGGCTGCTTTTCGGGCCCTTCAAAGGTTTAAGCGGGGGGGGCTGTGAAGGTTCCAACAGGGACCCTCTGAGGCTGCTCTCCAGTTTTTTGAAGAATGCTTTGCCTCTCCGCTTGCCTTTCCACTTACATTAACTTTTAATACGCCTCCAACAGGAGGCGGAAACACGTTTTAAATCTGTGGCGCTGTGTTTGTTTGTATGGGTTTCCAGTCCCAAGCAGCCTCGGCTTCGCAGCAACGCATGCTGATGATGTATAGCAGCCTCGCGGAAAAAAAAAAAAAAGTTGTACCTCCTCTGTGTTTTAGGCCCTTGTCAGAACAGAACAGGAAAATATTAACCGCGGTTATGTATGCTGTGGTTTCATATTATGAATCAGCCTGAAAAGGTGAGCAGATTGGATCCTGCAGATAGAGCCTGGGTTAATTTGAGTCTACAGCACACCCCCGCCACCAGTATGCACAACACTTCAAATCACTCTAATGTGCAGCCATGCTCACACAATAGCGCTGATCAATAAGTTGTCATGGGCAACAAGGAGCCTTTGACAGCCTTTGATCATGCTACAGTTTTTATGATCATGCCTCGCGTGCGTGTGG
>CAEMYA010002140.1:3060334-3075811 GCA_903131615.1 Diplodus sargus | reverse complement strand
CCCCTTTTTTTTTCCTGGCCATGTAAATTGACCAATTAGCATTGGTGTGATTTTGGTTTGTTGAGCTTCCCCTGAAATCAAAGATGAGGTTGAATCTTGATGAGGGTTACTCGCTCTCGCCTCAACACCCGACCTCTCTATGTGGATTAGACTGATTAGCTGCACTTGATATGTATGCTTTTTAATTGAGCTATTATGCCTTTAAAAAATGGACAAGGCCGCTTTTGAGGCACAGCATCTCGAGCTCGGCAGACTGAACATTTGCATTCATCTCTCACGTTGTTTTCTCGCCTATTCTCTTTCAGCCTTATTTTGTAGGTTATTTAGACCTCTCTATAAAGTATCGACATCCTTATCCTTTAACTCACATTACACTTGAATGAAGCTTGAAATATTATTTTTTCAATAGCACTTCTATGTTAGAATCAAAATCCGCAGATGAGCAAACGTGCACAGTTTGATAACCAGTAATTCTCATACCACTGTATACCTTGAAAACGGTATATCGCTGCAAACATACTGTGTGCAATTCTACTTTGAATGGAGAGCAAAAGGCAACAAGACTAAGGACCTGATGGATGCTGTTCAGATGCAGACAACACGGTCTGTTCTGTAGCGATGCTCAGGTATTTGTATCAGTCAGGACTACAGTTGGCCACAGCGTGTAAGATGCTGCGTATTAAGTCCAATTATATTCAAACAAGCTCACTAGTTCAGCCAACCCCTTGGCTGGATGAAGTTGTCTCCTAGAAATTGCCTTGCACCAGCCAATGCCACACGGATTACCTTTTCCATCAACATAATGAGGAAATGTTGTTAATTACCTCCGCTTGAGGTAAGCCTAGAGGGGATCCTGTGTATGCTAATCTTGAATACTACTGAACCCATCAGCCTAATAATTTCTGTGTGTATTTATGCCTGTTGGTTCAAAGACCTTTTGGTGTTGCGGTGATTCCCAATTTAATTTAGTGTTCGTTTTTATACCACCATTGTCTGCTGAGTCCTTACTTCTCTTAACTAGCCTGTAGGAGACACAAGTGATCAGCGAGCGCATCAGTTTACCATCAAACACTTGTCTTAATATTGTATGTGACAAGTTGCAGAACGTTGACACTGACAGTGTTTCCCACACATTATTTTTTTTTTACTATTGTAAACCCATTTTAGCATTTTTTTTTTTTTATCTTTTTAATCCATCCAACACCATCGGCGATTGATAAACTAGGTGACCTCGCTCTTCCCCTCGCGTCTACTGTCAATTGTACATGCAGAGAGATAGAAGTGCTCTCTGTTATTACACCCCTCCTGTTAATACATTGATTGTGATATGACCTCTATTAAATGTAGGCCTACTACTTGTAAGTGCACCTGGTTGATGCGATGTCACTCTGGACTAGCGCCACTAGTACACAGCCAATCTTTGGGAAACACCACTGAACGTATCAGTAAAGTGTTAATTCGTAACATATTTCTTTTTTGGGGCTCATCATATCATCTTTGTTTTTTCGGCCTAAAATTATTCAGTCTTACTATACAATATCTGTTTTAGGTTATGGAAAGAGTGGCACCATCCACCCTGACTCTGAAGAAAGGCTGGAAAGCTTGAAACCTGAGTTGGAGTCAAAGTACAGTTGTCAAAAAAGAACTTTGACGCTTATATAGTTGATACCTTTGGCAAAAAACAACGTGATCTCATGGCATGGCATATAAATAGCACAACACTTTCACGTCTCACACTCGTCATGTAAAGCAGCCTGTATGTGTAAAGTGATGGCGTTGCAGGAAAGGATGGATCCAGAGGACCTTCATTATCATGGAAATGATAAGAAACACAGAGTGCATTAAAAAGGCTTGGATAGGTTTAGAGGCATATGATAGTAGCCATATAAAATTACACTGCACATTTAAAAGAGGACTTTAGAAACCTCTGAATTACCAAGTGATGTGTAGACTATTAAATTGAACGAGTTAAAGAGTTAAAACTTGAAACTGTTTACTCTGTAATTTGGAGTTCATCGGTTTCTTATCAGTAAAGTCACTTTGTCAGATTTTACAGTGTGTTATGTACATGATTTATTGTAGATTAAATACATTATGTAAGTTAAGTTAAGGAGTTAAGTTAAAAGAAAAGGTTAATGGTAACTACTGGTCCCACAAAGGGCACAAACCCATGTCTTTTAGGCAAAACTTGTGTTTGACCTGTTCATCCATCCCAGCCTTCTCCCAACATGGACTTGGTCATAGGCTGTTAATACGGCATCACCTGACATATTTTTTCCCATTGTGACTAAAACAGCATGCAAAAAGCTATGGCCGACTGCATTAAATCAAACACGGAATTCATAAAATGGCCAAAGACATGAGCTGGATCTCATGACCGATGCTCTGTTTTCACTGGTGACGACAGCTCTGTTTTGAATGCACAAACAGGTTCGGTAAGAACATCGCTTCGATCGTAATCCGCAACCACAGAAAAGTGATTAATCAATGCGAGGTTTATAAGATTTAAAGCAGGGGGAAACCTGCTGGGAGCAGAAGGTGCTGATACATAACAGATGTGTCTTGGAGGCTTTTTATTTATCCGCGATCACTATGCGAGGGAACATGTAGCACTCCTCAGAGATCGACTCTATTTATATCGCAATAAAACGAAAGAATGGCATTATTTTCCGTTCAGTCAGCCCCATAAATCCTCCACATGTCGATGCGAGACTGATTCCATCAGTGTCGATATATTCATTGTCAAAGTTATTATCATATATCACGAGACAGCCGCTCGCCCTCAGGTCACGTTTGAACGGGAGGGCTTGTTTCGCGAGGCAGGTAAAGCTTGACTGACTGGTGATTTCATTTTGCTTACTTCCCTCACAATCGCTCCGCTGGATTACGACAAAATATTAAGTCTCTGCTTTTGATGCACTCTGGAGGCAATGGGAGCAATAAAATGAGTTAATTCCAATTTGCGGGGAGCGAAGTGAAATCGCCAGGGTGGCTACAGGAGATCACTAGCCACTGGAGATAAGGAAAAACTCAATAATGGCGGTATTATCCTGTAAGCTGATTACCAGCCCCTATGAGGTGTCAAGGCCTAATCTGACAAAGAGATTGTGTGTGTTTACTTGGATGATGAGAAAGCTAGAGGTGTGATTCACATCTTTGCCGGAACCAACAGTGAGGAAACTTTTTTTACTTTTTTTTTTTATTTCTGAGGACTCGGGTCATTTGATTAACTGGAGGTGAGGATCCGTCTGTTTCATTTCCTTCCCTCTGTGTTCTTTTTCTGCAGCGCGGCTTTGATAGCAGCATCGGTGACACAGACAAATTTAGCCGTTTGATCAATGAAAATGAAAGCCGCACAGTTTGAAAGCCACACAGGCGCTAGTTTGTGCCTCCATTTGTAAGAAATGAGATGGAGTCTGTCACGCTGTGAAGCTCAGCGGGTGAATCTAGCACAACAGTGAATCAAAGGTGGAGTAACACAGCCAGCCGCAAAAACCAAATCCTACATCTCGGCTATATACCACATACTGTATATTTGCACAGGGATATTTTTTCCAACTATTTCTGGCCATTTTATTTGAGGTTACGTAGTGTTTGAGACCGCAGCTTGTAAACGACAGAACCATTTTGTTATAGCTACTGTTTAGATTCTTACAGGTACCAGCACAAGTGTGTAAATACAAGGTAGGGAGACAAGAGGTTAAGGAAAAGGTCATTGATAGGAACTGTCCTGTAAATATTCATACATTATAATATTACAATCCAGATGTACAGTGCCCCACACCGGGTTTTTATCAAGGTGCATGTCCTATTGACAACCCTAAATTCTCAGCTGACTCCCGGGAATGAAATGTATTTGTTTGGAGCCAGAATGAATACAAAAATGAAGCTTAGCATAAGTTCAATCAGGAAGAGTGTCTTTATGCTGCTCATCATTCATTTTTCTCCCACTCCCTCTGTCTCTCTCCTCTCCTGTTTCTGTCGTGATCAGCTGACCGTGGGTGTCACTGCCACCGTCAGCTGTCATTTCTGCGCGAATCCTCGCAACCCTCCTGCAGCCCCGTTCACCTCGACCGCCCCAGGTTTGAGCTCGACAAAAAAAACCCCCTCTTCCTCCCTTCCCTCCAAGTGTCAGCCATTCTCTTCATCCAGTCATCTCCACCACCACCAGTGTCTACAACAGAGGGGCATCCTATAAACACTATTATTCCTATCATGGGGCCTTATTTCAGGAAACATATGTATAGTAGTAGATGGTGACAGACAAATCATTCTCCGATCCTCTTCGCATTGTGCCATGAACCACACACAACGTTTGTCAACTTCAAAGATAATTTTTCCACTTGAGAATGTTGTTTATTATTATAAAACTGAAGACTGTGAAAGCACGTAGCTGGAACAGCTCAATAGGTGACGTCTCATTTAAGGCTCACCAAAACCAATAACAAAGTCAGAGAACGTTTTGTCATTAGTTGTAAATGTTTTGTGTTTGAAAAGAGAAAAAGACATCCCAATTATTAATGGGACACCATTTTATAAATAAAGGATTGAACAAAAATACCATCCACAGATCCATTATCTCCGTGCAATCATGTCGTGATGGAGTCTAATAGCCAAAGATTATTTCAATTTCTCATCTTTATTGCCGACACGTCAATAAATACTTGTTCACTGGCAATAAGTCTCTCCTGATTGAAGTGAAGGCTTGCTAGAGAGCATTATACACAGGGAAGCAACTACAAGCAATTTCGTTGTACCCCCCACAGTACAATGACAATAAAGGCTATTCTATTCTATTCTATTCTATTCTATTCTGTTCTATTCTATTCTACAAATAATGTAACAGCTCACATGATATCTTTAGAAAATTATACCGCTACAGAGTCATGCCATAGTCTTCCAAGGCTGGATTATCTATTTAGCAGCTGTTCCAGGGCTCATCATCAACTGCAAATTTGCCGGGATGTGCCTTTACCTTGCCTAACGTTTTGGAGATACTGTCCTGCGTCAAAATCCAAATTAAAATAGATGTGTTATTCAACTTTACAGTGTGCTTTCAGGGTGCATTCTCCTAAATTAATTAATTCCACCAAACCAAAAATAATACTGGACATGCAACCAGTGCTTTGCTGCAATAATGGAGTAATTAATGGGAACTGATTATACACATTGCACGGCTTCAGGTGGGAGTCAGGAGGGACCCGACGGCCATTTTTAAAATTTCACTGACGGAATTAGTGCTGCATTCATGACAAACAGAGTCAAGAGCAAATCAAAAACAGAAGCAGGTCAGAAAACAGGGATACCTTTAAGTAAAATATGATAAAATAAACTGGGAAAAGTCTAATGTTAGTCAACGCCTGCATATCTCTGGAGTTTGGTAAGGTAAAATAAAAAAGAAGACAAACAGCAGTATTATTGTACCTCATAATGTGAAACTTTCTTCCTCTGTTTTTTCCTTTTTTCTTTAATCACAATATAAACCATTGGTCCTGCACTTTAATTAAAACTCGGTCTTCACACATCTTAACTATGCAATTATTTAAAAGGCTGAGTCTAAAAGGGAAGACATAAGAAGATTTCCAAGTGAACTCAGCCTGAAACACAATGAAAACTGTAATCACAGACTGGAGGTGATACAGCGGCAGGATCTCGCCAGGATCAGGAGGCTCCTCCGAGATGAATGACTGCGCAGTAAGAAGCTCATCGGGGAAGCGGGGAGGCCGGCAGCATTATTAGCCGCAGCTGTACGCACAGTGCTGTGTGCTCCAGTCTTCCCGCTCCGTGGATAGATGAGCTCATTTGCATGTTTGCAAGGTTTCTGGGCTGTGTGGTCAGGTGGCAAAGCAGACGCTCACTTTCTCCTAAAAATAACATTCAGTTCATCTTAATTATGCAAGGACATGCGCTCAGAATGATGTCAGGGGCAACCAAGGGTCGCACGAAGCTGGAGTTTGAAAATTTTGGGTCTTAATTTTGAAATATTTGATAAGGAGCTAAAATCACATTATACTGTGATCATTTTCTATGTCATGAGCTGCTATTCTCAAACTCCTGGCCTGCTTGAGAAGTCCACGCACGACTAAGTAAGATACATTTGTACCAAGCATGATGACTCATTCTTCTAAATAAAGAGCGTAAGATATAAATATAATATATGATGGTTGTTGGGGAGGTCCTTGAAGGGAAACAAAACCAGTTTGTCTAAACCAAATCACCTGAGTAAATGCTGGCGATGTACATTTCTGCAAACAACGGATATGTCTCGAACAATAACGTTTCCTCATGTTAATTTCATTCAGTTTAATTTTGTGGTAACATGCTCAAGGTCTGGTTGTGGTTAAGAAAAGATCATGTTTCAGCTTATAATGCCTGGTTTTGTTGCCACCAACATGGCTGATAAAATCGTCCCATGCTCACAGATGTTGGACGCCATCTTGAACAGTCATCTCTTGTTAGTGGTTTCCCACTTGCAAATGTTGAAACGCTGTCTTGAACAGTGGTCTCTGGCTTGGCAGTTGTCCCGCCCAGCCGTGACTTACACACCATTACTTGTTCTGACTAAAATATATATATGCTGACATTTCAAATAGCAAATAACTTAAAATCCAACACACAGACCCAAAACATCACATGAAATATCACAATTAATTAACCAGTGGCTTCTGCTGTTTTTCTGTGTGTTAAATTAAATAAGTGCCCAGTTGTATAGACTAAAGTATTGAGTAACTGGTGGGATTGCGGTAACAATTCAAAGATTATGACATAATAACACAAGGTGACATCTACTTGCTGATGATTATTTCCCTTGTTCCATCTTTACCTCTTCATTTCATCCCCTTCTCTCTTCTAGCCACCTGATTGGCCATCCTACTTTCTTCTTTCCTGTCATGTTTCTCTCCCTCCTACCTAAAACTCTCTTTGCTCAAGGATTTTTGTGTGTGTGACCCATCTTAACTAAGATGTCTGATGACACTTGTTGCAATTCTGTCTACGTGTGTGCGTGTGTTATCCTCCGATCTGCCTGGGTGAAGGTAGCAGTGAAATGAAATTGATTTGGGCCTTCTCTCAGTAAGAAGTGGACTGGATTTGATAATGAAGCACTGACACCGCGCCCTGAAAAGAGTGAGGGGGACTAAACTATTCATTTTAAAACGTGGTTTGTACTTTAATAGCTGGCGATGCCCATGAGCAATGGTATGGTACTCAATGATATTCCAATATAGTAGCAACAAAAGTGGTGCTATTTTGGCCTGTTATGCTAACAGTGACTGCTGATGAGTCACATCTGAAACCGTTTTGTCGTCAGATGGACGGCTAATGATAGCATTAGCTTGAGTGAAAAGTCAGCATAGGCTACCTCACAGCTCTCAATCTCAGGGAGTTTGATTAAACTTTAACAAAGTTTAACATGATGCTTAAAAATATATTTCTGAAATCTGGGAGATACTTATTTGCTGTCTTCCGGGGCAGTTGGATAAGAGGATTAACAAGCATGCCCATGGTTGTACGGTAAATATGAAAGGAAAGAAAATAGCCGGCTAGCTTAGCTTAGCAAAAGGATACTTTGGCTTGTGTTTTACACCAAAGTGGACAAAGGATCTGCTGTGGTTCCACAGGGGGCTATGTGTCGGACTTTCTTCTCATTAACAGACAGCAGACAAGAGATTCTCATTGGTTGTTTTGCCAGCTCACATTAAAAAACGTTAATTAGCCACTGGTGAATACGCGCACAGGTTACAGGTGTCACTGGTCAGTTACAGCCGCTGTTTAAAACTTTCACCTGCTACAGGTTGCTGAGACACTTTTAATTTGTTCATTCATTTCCAATTAAAACCGAGGCTTTTGCAATTTGAAAACTGCACTCTGTCAAACCCTGATTTGGTCACAGCCCCCGGGGCTTCTTCCATGAAGGTGCTGTTTGTTTTAACACGCTGAAAAATGAATAAATGTTAAAAAGACACACAATGTCACAGACACCGATCACCCTGCACAGTTCAGCAGTGTTGCAGAGAGGAGCTGAGTGAATGACCCCGCTTCGGCTTGTCATCTGTAGACATTTCACTGTCTGCGGATGACACACTGAACCAGGACACGGTCACGCAAGGTGAACAAATAGGTGGGCAAATAAATAAATGATTGCGCATTTAAAATCCAATAAGGGCATGCCTTGGAAAATAATCGAGGGTAAGTCTAGTCCAGTCAGCAGTCATCGATCAAAACGTGTAAATGGCACTGGTATGCTTAAAGTGTGCGCGTGCTGCATCATGCTCCAAGGCTGGACAGGGGCTCTGGTCTGGATAGAGGGGAAGATAAATGGCTCCTAAAAGCAAGATATTTTGGGGGGAAAAATCAGCTGCCCTCTGGTACAAAAACACGCTGCCGAAGTCAAAGAAGAACTCCATCCTTCAAGTTGACAGCTAACCAAAGTGCACGGCCAAACCAGCTGAGACAAAAAAGAAGATCTTTATGTTGGACTTCTTCCTTTAAACAAACTCTGCGGATTGATCCGAGGAGAAGTGTGTGTACAGAGGACCTGTTTCGGTCTGACGAGGGGGAATTAGGGACGAATCACAGATTCACATGGTGGAAAACTCATCCGAAAAAAACGTCACGGTTGTTATCGAAGCAATAAGTGCAGAGTCTTCACCGTTACATAGGCAGAAATTAGCTCCCTTTCATTTTTACCTTTTGCTCGTTACTTCAGCATGTCCACACGAAATATGGAGAAAATCACGTTTGATTTAATAGGTTTTCATTTCAGCCTTCAAGGCAATAAACCTAGAAAATTAGACGGAGCCTGTAGACTTCTGATATCCACGGTATATCCGCCCCAGAAGTCAGCCAGATGTACTCCCAACACTGATTACAGAATTACTGAAGACAGTGTAATTATTCATAACCGTTACAGAAGCCAACTAGCATGTGTGTGGTGCTCTGATGAAGACTTGTGCCCATTTCTTCCAAGGAAGTGTTGGCAGGCTACCCAACGAAACTGTGCACAGAAACACTGCTCAGTGAATTAGAATGTATACAGTCATTTGACAGATTTAAGTAGTTTAAAAGCGATGATTAATTCCCAATATAATGAGGAACAATTCAATCCCAGTGCTGTAAAACTACCTCAGCGTGAATGTGTGTATAAGGTGTATATAGAGGTATGGATTTTTGGAACGCCTCAACATTATGGGAAGCGAGCTGATGGTCTTCATTTTCTGAGAGTGAATGCTGCTTTAGTGCCCATTTGTGTTATTATCATACAACTGTCAGATATCTGTATTCCCCTCAGTTCCACAGAGTGTTGCCATATTTCAGCTCATCATTTGGTTTCACCACCTGCAACTTTGGAAACTATTTTGGTTCACTCTCATAGGTGCCATTCTCATCCCCAGCAGGTGGCTGTTTTTTTCAAGTGAAAAAAAGGCTCTAAAAAACCTGCCGTGTGTGACCTTCCCAGCATCAATGGGAGAGAGTTAGCAACTAGCTGGTGAACATAGTGGAGCATTTAGCAGTGGAAGAGCCAGATATTTCCCCCAGGAGCTGATGGAGTCCAGCAGAGCTAAAATTAAATTTGGATTTACAACATGACACCGAATGAATGCTAATGCCGCTCCACAGCTGCTGGTTGCGAACACATTCGCCAAATCAACTCCATTAGATGGTAATGCATCCAGTGTTGTGTTTACAGTATGTTTCCGCTGCCCCCGGTGGCCTAAAACTACTGTTGCAGGTTTAAGTAAGGAGCTCCAGTCAGGACGCGGTTGGCCTGGCTTAGCATGACGACTGGAGGCAGTTCATTCTGGTGACATTAAAAGAAAGAACATAACAAAATAATGTAATATAAGATGTGATATCATTTGACTTTTTCCTCTGCCCTTTAGAGTCTGTTCACACCTCTCCTTTGAAAATAAAAATACAAAAAAAGTTTAAAGGAAAGGAAACTTGAAAACAAACAGGAAATCTTGCCAACATATGCGCCGATTTGGGTTAAAAGCTGTGGGAACAGAAATGTCGGTGTGTTTGATGACGTCATTTCGCGTGTTTACGTGCTCCAACTAAGTTCAGGCTGTTTTTATAATAACTTATTATAACAGCCAGCGGGTGCAAAGGAAGGGCTCCGGTGATTCTGCAATCAGACACCGATCCACTGATTAACACAATTGTATGCTACCTTTCCAGAGCCATGGCTCTGAAGCATAGTTAGTAGACCTGTGTTTCTATTCATTAACCCAACCATGACTACTTACTGCAAGGTTACGAGCTTTTCACATTCCAGACCAACTCTGCTGTAAAGCATTCAGGAAGATGCCGTATGTTAGACAATTAGGGATTTTGTTTTTGTGGCCGTGAACATTACACACAGCCTCGCTGCAAACTGAGCCTATTTACACGCTTTATGGCTGACTGAAGTAAAAATAGCATGGGCTTTCCTGTGACAATGTGCTGGCACCTCTCTAACACACTGTGAGAGACTCACCTCCCCCAAGAAAGCTGCTAGACTCTGTCGTAAACACAGGTTACCCACAAGACACAAGGGCTCAAAGGGGACGCTCAAGGTAACACAAGTGCAAGTAGGTGTATGTTAAACACGAAGAGCTTTCACATTATCGCTACTGTACCACGGTTGTAATACCTGGCATAGACATTGCCATTTTTTATTAGGTTGGGGGACATAAAGTCTTGATGTTCCCCTCTGTTATGTTACAAACACATAAAACACAGAGAGGAAATGTGAGTTGATATCTCTATCAATATGATCAAGCTAACTGTTTCCTCTAGCTTCCAATCTTTGCGCCAAGCTGGAATCAGGACGTATCATCATTGCATCACTACTGCACCACGTTTCATGCTTCTATGAAAAAAACATATGTCACATGTCACAACTCATTAACTTGCTTCTAATGCTACAGCATTAGCTTCTAAGATATCCTCACTTTCGTCTTCAACTGTGTTTATTTTCTTTTAAGGTCAAAGTCTTGGCATTTTCTTGGATTGGAATTTAATACCAGTAATTTAAGGTGGATTCAGATGATCTAAAGTAAGATTGCCTTCGGAGTTGTTACCAAGCCAAGGGGGGATTCGAGCTCTCAGCTCAGAGTCATACCCGGGCGTCCAGTGTAAAACAGCTCCCTTTGACTGCTAAGACGGATTTAGACGTCTACACTTTTTTTTTTCCTGTTCGAAAGCTTCATTTCCAAACTCTCACTTGTACAAAAAAAAAATCTTTCCTTTTTTCTTTTTTTTTTGACAAAGCATAATAGTCTCTTTTTCACTCTCCAACTGGAGGTACTAAAATTGGCATCTCATTATGTGGCTAAATCTGAAATTTGGCTTGTCTCAGGTATTCTAAAGTGCCGCGGCAGTGGAAGCAAAGAGGAGTATTTACATTTCATACCACTCATTATTCCTGGAATGACCTCCAGAGCAAAATGAAGCTACACTCTGGGGCTCTGTGGGTCCAGTCAAGGAGAAGTCCTGCTCGCTGAACGGAGCTTCTGTTTTCCATAGTATGTTTAATTAATGAACTGTTATTAACGGTGGTAGCAGTGGAGCATTAGTGGAAGTAATGATTCCACTGTCAGTAATTATAGCAGCGTTAGGCCTGTTTATTATGATTAGTCTGTTATACAGCAATGATCTTTTATTTTTCTTATTTTTTGCGATCCGTCTATTAGTCTTGATTTTTTTTCTACCTGTCGTCTGCAACTCACTTCTCGCTCATCGCTGCTGCTGCTGCTGCTGCTGCTGCTGCTGCTGCTGGGATTGTGATTAAAGATGAGCTGTTAATGCTAAAAATGACCCGCGCTCTCCTGGGTAATGCATTTAACGCCGTATGTATATAGTGTAGGAAGAAATCAGACAAGCCATGCTGCCAGAGCTCGAGGCCTAAACACAACAGTTCCTGGGAAAAAATAAACTACAACAACAACAAATCACACAGATCCAGATCATCCTTTGCTCCGCTGTACCACGTTAACACATTCTGCCTTAGGCTGCCAACACAACACAGCTACAAAGCTTCCCAACGCATCTCTCTCTGCTCTACCCATCAAGATAAAGTACATTGTCGGAATCCGCTTTACATTCTAACCGTCCATTGTGGTCGGAGAACAAAGGGACGACACATTTGGGAATTAGAGTGAACTTTAAATGCTGGAGCGGCAACACAATGCAGCCCTATTGACTTTGTGTTGTTCAGAGACAAAGGCCTTTTGTCCTCCGGAGCACGGCGATGCGAGGCACATTTTATCGGATGGTTTGTGTCATACGCGGGGCGCACCTGTCTGACCTTTTGAAAAAGGACAAAACATCATGATTGACATGCTCTTGCGCCGGTTAGTCAAGATTTGCAAGGGTCACGGGTGAATTTTTTTTCTCCCCACAGCAAAGAGCACAGCTCTGGATCATGTGCGTGCAGAGGGATCTCACGCCGCTCAGGCTAGGTCCCGGTGCGATTTCCCACTTCATTGTGAAAAGCAGCTGCGCTATCTCCAGATTAAATCACTGTCTTTTCTCACAGTTTCCCGCTCGGCGCCGAACAAAAGACTTAACGTGGATTCCGTTCCGGAGTAAAAATCTTTTGGCTTGAATCGATCCTAGCGCTCGTCTTCCTGCACGGGAAACACAACGTGGACTCGCGATCGTCCAATCAGCCTCGATTCACCTTGCATGAAACAAACACTAAAAGCCTCTCTGATACCTGCTTTTGTTCCTTCTCACGGCATTGAACTTATTTTTTCCACACAAAAAAAACACACTCACACACACACAGGCTGTGTGGAGTGTTGATGTGCTGCCACATCACATCCCCTGTGGCATTAGAAATCTGAAACAAAGAGGTGTGATGTACGGTGACGTGCAAATCAAACGCTTCGGCTAATTTCTCCACACCTTTCCTCTCCTCGCGCCAGCATGTAGCGGGCTTGTTCAGCGCCGCGGCACCAAATAACCTTTTGCTGCAGCGCTGCCATTTTAGCAAAAAAAGTTGGCCGGCACGCGCCTTTTTTCTTCTCCTCTTTTCTCCCCCCCTCTCTCTCGCTCCCTCTCTCTCTTTCGCTGTCTGTCTTCTTTTAACAGGCCTGTGCCCACGTAATGCCAAGGCCGACAGTCTTTTCGCTGGAAGCACCTGGTGAGTTAAAGGCTAGGCCAGGTGGTACACAGCTTTGACTGCCAATTAGAGCGGTGACCGTGTGAGAGCTGCCCGAGATAACTTCTAATTAACAATGGACCTCGGAGGCATAACAATTAGCCTTTCCTTCAAATAAACCCACAGAAAGGATGTATGTCAAGCCCACACACAAAATCTTTCTTTTCCCCCTCTATTCAGTCGAGGACGGGGCGAAGACACACAGGAAGTCGCAGCAGCCCTGCATTTGTCCCGACAAGGCCATGAAACGCCGCGGGCCTGTCAACGTGACTGTAAGGAGGATAAAAGGTACAGAGGATGCTTTCCATGGAAGATGACACTCTCGGCCTAGCTGATTGCGCCGGAAAACGATTAGGACAGCGGAGGGGACAATTTGCGGCGAGCGGCTTTGGTTTTGACAACAAAGCGGCGAGAGAGTCACGGACGGTTCGCGCGTCAATCAGAACGAGAGAAATGAAAGAGGAAGGAGAACTCCCGAGGATGTTGCGATATGGAGATGTATGGCCGTGTTGCCGAGCTGGCCGTCAGCAGGAAGGAACATCTGCTGCACAGTACAGCACGCTTTTTACATAATGCATCCGTCCCTCTTGAAATGCGCCAGCTGCGCGGATCGCCTTCCCCCCTGCTCCCCCGGAGACACCTGCCAATAAGTGTTATCAAACAGGCTAGTCGCAGATAAAAGCCACTCGGTGACTTTGACGAGCCTAATTGCGGGAGTGACGCGCAGTCTCCGCGTCGTTGATTGCGCCGGGGGGGGAGATTAAGACGGCAATCACGGGATGGCTTTCTTTGTTTGGCGGAGTTTGAATTGTCATCCGCGACATCCTCGCGGGCGGGTGAAATGGAGATGTTGTAACATTCTCCACATGTGCCCAGGGCATATGAAGTCTGCTCATGCCTGAAACAAAACAAAACAAAAAAGAAAAAAACCCTGAACGGTGCTGAGGAGTTTCTTGGAAAGTAGCCAGGACTGTTAAGTGGAAACAGAGGGCAAATCAAAAAGCCAGGGAGAAGTCCAAGGGGAATACTGTGGAGGAAAAAAGACTGTCTGTGACCGAGCCGAGAGGCCCGGGCAGAGAAGACACTAACCATTACTGAAATATACTCGTACATGCCGCAGACACATGCAGACCACCACCCGAGGGACAGGAAACATTTTTCTGCCGTTGCAGCTGCAGTCTCGGTCCCAGACCCTGCTGGAAAGCCGTGCACTTAAAGGGCCTGATTGGGTCTGTGGTGAGCCACGGGGATTCCTCTGTCTGGAGCGGGGAGTCTGAACGCCGGCGCTGAATAACTGATTACAGACTTAACTCCAGCCTGCACGCCACGGCAGCTAAAGACTAGAGGATATACCTTGCAGGAGAGACGTCAGAAGTGGAAGTTGGGATTGTTAGAGGAAAAACTCGCGCAAGCTCTGGATGAGATGTTAGGCGCCCCTCGTGGAGCGCTGTACGTTCCTGTCCCGGCGTGCCGCTCTTTGAAGTGGAGACAGCGGCGCAGAGTGCGACTGCAGCTCGATCAGACTTCTCCTCGCGGCGTGTCTTCATCTGGCTGGCAGCTGGCGAGAGTTGCCATGATTCACGGTGACTCATAGCCTCTTCCATGCTCTATTGTTGAAAAGAGCCCACAAAGGACTTCCTTTCAGAGGAGCCACACGGATTCTTTAAACGTATATGCAGATGAGACCGACCACCGGAATGACACACACTCTCTCAGAATAGCTCCTCTTGGCTCGTAGAGCGTCAGAAATGGCGATTGCTTATGGCAACTACAATTTCCAGATGTAATTGGGTCCCTTGATAATGGATGCCACCAAAGCGCCCCATCTCCATCTCTGCCGCCCTCCCCTCTAAATGCTGCAGCGCGGTCCCCCACCCCCCAAGGTCACGCCATCCAATCTGACTGGAGCCGTGATGAGGACCCGGGCCGGGCTAATGTATTCTACTTGCTTATTATTTATAATGGCGAGGAGAGGTTTCAGCAGGAAAATTAAGCGCCGCGCCGCGGACACCTTCATTAGTAAATGAGGTGACATCTCAGGCAAAATACACAGCAGAGGGGATCATTTCAGAACTCATAACCCATGAACGTAGAGTTTACTCACACAGGCAGCGAAAAACAGAGTTATTAATGTTTACAACCAACTAAAAAGAAGGCTTCCTGTCAGAGGGAAATGCTGTTTTACTAAAGGAGGCTGCTTCAGGGACAGCAGACAGTCTCACCTACAGTGCTGTGTGCAGCCCTGGTAGCTGTCCTCTGCACATCTGCTGTGTATTCAACAGTTGCTCCAGCACACTGGATGGCATATAGTCTTTCTTTTTTTTCTTCTC
>CAEMYA010002140.1:3044586-3059561 GCA_903131615.1 Diplodus sargus | reverse complement strand
GTTAGCCAGCAGCCCACACCACAGAATCTAAAAAGCAAAGAAATCAAAAAGCAGCCCTCAGACAGAAGAAGTTGCTTCTCTCTCGACGTGACGCTGGAGAGCGGAGCGGCGCCTGGAAACACTGGGGAACGGAGAGCAATGCGCGCAGGCACGCTGGAGAACAGCGCGAGTGTGGCTTATGGAATTAATGGAAAAGTGTTCTTATAAATATGCAGCTGTGATTTAAGCGTCAAAAAGCTCCCTTTATTATTATTATTATTTTTTTTTTAATTCGAGAATGAGGTATTAAAATGTGTTTTGGCAGGAGAAAGTTGCGGAGCAACACCTGGTCAGCACCACTTTAAGACTTTAAGCCTCCGTGCGCGCTTCCTCTCTCCGAGGCGCTCAGATTAAGAGCTATAATTAGGCTATAAGGTGACACTAGCCTGCAGGGTTTAAAAAAGCATGCCTCGTTGTTTCGATACTCACTGAAAGTCTGAGCCCGGCTCCGCCGCTGGAGTCCCGTTATTCCCGCGCGGTGTGGCAGCGGCTCCGCGGAGAGAGCGAGGCGAGCGGATCGCAGCGCCCCGGTCTCAGCGAGAAGGGTCCGATTTAAGAGAGGAGGGGTGGAGGGTGGTGGGGAGGAGGGGGACAAGCTCCAAACTGGCAACCTCACACAGCTGCCTTTTTGAATGTTAAAAAAAAAAGAACGAGAAAAAGAGAACAAAAATACCAGGAGGAGGTTATTGCTCTTCTTCTAATTCTTCTTCTTTTTTTCTCTTTTCTTTCTTTTTTTTTTTTTTTTACATCCCTACTGTAACAAGCGCATCCGTGCAGGAGAAGCAGGAGGAGGAGGAGGAGGAGGAGGATGCGAAGAGTTTCTCGCGTACACCGTTCCTCGCTCGCAGGCAAAGAGACGCATGCATTTTAATTCCTGAGCTCTGACCATGAGGGGCACAACACTGCTACGCCCCTCAGCATCCTCTCTCTCTCTCTCTCTCTCTCTCTCACACACACACACTCACACACACATACACACACACACACACACGCGCACGCGCGCTCTCTCACGGCGGGATTTTTTGGCATGCGTGTCCAGGTCCTGCTGTTACAGCCTCCAGCTCATTGCTTGCAGGAATGAACAATAAGCTCCTATAGACTGATAAAGAATTCATCTGCATTTAATATCCCACATCCGCCTTCTCTTACTGGAACTGCACCGGCCTTATTATATTATTGAGCACAGGTAATAACTGACTAGTACAAGCTTTGATTGATAAATCTAATAATCTAGCTGTGTGCCCCCCCTCCCTCCATTATCTCTCTAATGCCCCCCAAGGGTGCACCGTTAAAGTAAATTGCACAGTCTTTGATCCATAAAATATTTGTGGACTTCTAAATTTGCTGACAGGATCACTGCGGCTCGTTTCCATAAGTGCAGCAGACTAATAGGATAATAGAGGTGAGTGGTGGCTTAACTGGAGCCGGGTGAACTCACCCAAGCTAAAGTTCACTCAGCCATAATAGCCTCAGGCCTGCAGAGACCTGTTGGTCAGATTTATGCCCCCCGGCCAGGTGACTGCTCACCTATCTCCCCTTCCCCTGAGGCGACTAAAAAAAGCGTTTAGAACTCCGAATAGACCGCGGCCGCTCTATGAAAAGCTGCAACATTGACACTAAATCCTCCCCCCGATTCAACATGGCTGTGTAACTAATTATTTCTGACGGCGTTTATCAGTCCACAAAGTACGCTAAATGGCATTTTAAGGCCTGTGGATACCTGAAAGGCTTTGAAAGTGCTTTGTTGCCAACACACAGACAGAGAGAGAGAGAGAGTGTGTGAATTATCCTTGCAAAGCCTGAGTCTGTGTGATTGAAGTTGGCTGGGCTTTTCTTTTTCTATTTTTTTATTTTTTTTTTAAGAAACATGAAATACAGTTCCTTCAAACGGACCTGCAGGTAAAGATATTTTCTGAACACACAGAGGAATTAAATAGATTAACCCCTGATAGTGATTTAAATCAGTAAACCATAAAAGCGTATCAGAAAAGTCACGCTCCTCCCGGTGGACCACCATGGGACCATAGGAAAAATGTTGTACAGCAGTCACTGGAGAGACCAATCATGTTTCCATCCTGTTTGAATTTAACTACACACATGATGTTTTCCTTTTCTGTTTCATGCTGGTTCTGGTGACGTGTGTTGAGTGAGACGATGTAGTTCACTGAGTGGTTTAAAGCAGAACTTGATGGCATTTCACTTTATTTACCAAACTCTCTTGACTTCGAAAACCATCTTTTAAATTGACAAACATCGTATGTGTAGTTCACGGCACATTTGGACGGGGATCAGAATATTACTTGTCTTTCACTAACATGGTGTCCCAGGGGTCCACCGGACAGGGCGTGACTCCAGCTTTCTATAGGCCCAAACACATTACACCCCTTGCCCGCACCCCTGTGTCTTACCATGTGCATTCAGATCCCGTGGTAGGGTGTCCATGATTCTCGTTGGGGTGGTGAAGTGTTGGAAATACTGAGGTTTTTCAGAAGCACACTTTATGAGAGCTCTGTTGATTCAATGTTCAAAACAGATATTTGAATCCAAACCATGTTTCCATTTTGTTCAAACCTACAGAACCAATCGCTACTGGATTGTCATCTCATTAGCCTAGTAGCTAGCTAGCTAACGTTCATGATGGTTCCACATTTTGACATATTTCAATGTTGCGTTTCCCCCTTTGATGCTATGTGGTTCCCACAAGTCAGCTGAAGCCCAGCAGTGCAGTTGCTGCTATCACTCTTCTAATAGACCCTTTTCACAGCAGACATTTTGACTTGTCAAAGCAGGATGGAAAAGCGCAGGTGGACTGTATAACATTAATGGTAGCTCACGCACTAACATGGTTTTTTGGGTAACCTATTAGAATCCATCTCTCCTTAACGTTACTGGTCACACCTTTGCAGTTCCTGCTTCGACAAGTCAAGACTACTGCTGAGAATACGTCGATATCAGTGCAGACTGGCAGGGTAGGAGCAGGGGTTGCTACCGCTACAGATAATGAAGCAGTGTTTTTTTTTTTATTTGATGACTTGATCGATAGCGTGAAGTTTTGAACAGATTGCGAGAGTCCGTGCTTTTCTATCTCTGTCAGAAAACTGGCATTGTGATAACGCCACGGTTGCCTCATAAATGCATGAGATATCATCACAGCTGAAGACAGCATATTGGAAATGCCCCATCACACCCACTTACATAAATGACATGACTACTGATGATATATGACGGTCTTTACCAGTTGTTCCGTCGAGGGATTTCAACCACTTCCCCTTGTAAATCTGGGCAACGGTGCAAAACTAAGGGTAGGGGTAGAAGTTGGAAATGGGACTGAGCCATACAAAGTTGAAACAAAGTGCATGTGTTGCTTATCCAAGGGAAAGACTATATCTTGCCTCAGTGTTACTTTGCATTGCAGCCAGAAGTACGCACATACACTACAGTAGCAGGCCCTGAGGCCTCGGACCCCAGAGGCCCCCCCAAAGCAACCCTTCGCATGCAGATAAGTTCTTCATTTGATAGAATGTTTCCTCCCTGGACGGGATTTGCATGCAGTCTCGGGGTTCAACAGATGGGTGGGCACTTGGCTGGATAGGGACTTGACAGACCAGCTGAACATACACGGTGGAATGATGGCTGCTGGCAGTAAGTGTTTGGGTGTTTGCGTGTGTGTGTGTGAGGTGCAGACATCGTGGTTAAACTGGCAGTAGGGCAATGGAAGTAGAGCAGGATTCGGAGAGATGCAACATCTTGTATTTTCTTACTGTCGGCACATCTATAGTGGAGAAGGTGGGGTATGTGATGCCATTTGCTGCCATGGTGTTTTGCACCAAATGTAGACATGGTCTAAAATATTGTATGTATATCAGATGCACTTATCATGGCTTTGTGTAATTTCTCTACCTCCGGTTATAAAATTAAAGGTATGTAATATGAAATGTGAACTCCTGCTGTCTGGAGTTTTTAGGACATCACGCACCTTCATAATTTAAATCACTCCTGTGTGAAATCTATTTGCAAATTACCCTTTGCTGAACTTGTTCCCTTTGCTACACCTCTCCTGGCACACTTGCAGTTGAGAGCGATAACTAAGGCAGATTTATGGGTTAATAGTCATAATGGTTATTAAATCGCGTGTCCTAGATTTAAAAATTGTAAGAGAAAAACAAGCCTCTCATTTCTTGTCACTGACACATTTTCTAAGCCAAAATAAGAGCTGTAGCTAACAGATTTGACCAACTGTAGTTATTAGGGTTAGGGTTAGGGTTATGCTCTCTCCGGTTCACTTTTTCAACTGGTTTAAAAAAATATGAATTTCAAGAAAAGGATAGTTAATAGGCAATGCTAACTCATAGCTACATACATGATGCTAAAAGACTGAGGCTGAAGCTGAATGTGACAGACAACATTTTGCATCACAGCAGAGTGTTGCCCTTGTATTGTAGTTTGATCATACAATAAAAGAAGAATGTGAGATCATTAACCTGCTTATCTTATGTGGGCTGGTTTGAGTTTTTAACTTGTGTGTCACATGCAGCCATATCACAGGTATCGACTTTTGCTAAAGTAAGTAAAGCTCACCAAGTTCAAAAGGATAGGAGGTAGCTGCTAATGTTAGATGCTAACATTAGCCCAAACTGTGGTGTAGCATGCAGGACCAGCTTTCACACAGAGTTGAACTTGTTCATGGCAGACATTTCGTTTTGTCAAGGCAGGAAAGGCCGAGTGTAACAAATGTTGTTAACAATGGCTCTGTGCCATTAAGTTTTCCAGTACGCTTTGCACAGCACCGGGACCATGAAGGCTCACCTCAAGCAAATGCAGCCATTTCTCCATATCAGGTACCTGCTATCACATGCCTGTGAAAAAAAGGTCTATAGGCCTACTGCACAGTGAATGTTTCAGTGTGAAGACCTTTGTTCTTTTCACGTAACTCAAACCCAACAAACTGATTGGTTAATGATGCGCTCCTGGGACTTGAGGTAGCACTGGGTTGCCTAATTAGGGTTACAAGTTTGTCAGCTGGATATGCTAACATTTGCTGCGGCTCATTTGCTTCTGTGTTTCTGGTTTTGGAAGAGGTAAAGAAAAGGCGGCACTTTCCAAAAACTCCAGCGGTGAGTATTCCTCTTAGTGCAGCCCCATGCACACCGCTTCAGCGTGTGGAGAAATCCAAAGCTTGACAGCCTGCCATAGTCACAGTTGCTAAGCTAAGATTTGGACTTCTGCTAAAGGAAGAGGTTTAAGCAAACTGTCAAGGAAGACTTGGCATGTAAAGCTTCTGTGTTGCTTCTCCAAAAGTTTTTGAAATTTAGATTAATTGGTTCATTCTTCGATTGACAGCCTGATTTATTTTTCAGTGGCGTGCCTTTGTCCCCAGGTCATGAAATTTTAATGTAGGGGATAATGTCAGCGCGTAATTACAAAAAAAGGGGGCAAGATTGGATTTGTGCACTCTCTGCAGCGCTGCCAATGTTACTCTGAGGACCCGGTACAGGCCAATCAATACTGTGAACATTAACAATTCTCTCCAAATGCTAGCCTGGAGATGTTCAATTAACAATGAATGGAAGATAGATTTTGTGGTCTCAAACTTTGTCAGGATTTGTAACTTCAAATTAGTTTTATTTTTTTATTACGGCCATCAGTTGTGAATTAGCGGGAAGTGTTTGCCAGAGAGGCGGTACAGCTCGCAGTCAGCACTTTCATCATTTTATTTTGCCATTAGACATCATAGATTAAAAGACGAGACAATATTTTTACTCTTGTCTCAAGTCATTAATGTGGACCGAAGTGTCCCAAGGCGGCGGGACACATCAAATTTGCAATGCATCGATATTGAGTTCAGTGTACTGAAACCTTGTCGGACTAATCCTCGGGATGGTTGGATATATATTCAGAAGACTTGCAGAGAAAAGGGTTCAAGGTATTCAATTAATTCTATATTGGCTGCCACTATTCCGTGTTTGATGTTGGTGGAGAGACTGAAAGGTTAAAATGAGGCAAGTTAATTAATTTCAGTGTCTGAGCTGTGATTTTGGCTCATTTCAACATCCGCACAGCAGAAAAAAAGGGGTCTGTTTTCACTACGAGAGAATGACGACGAAAAGATGGAAAATGATCGTTTCCACTCAAATACCGTTTAATGTAAAAAACCTGTTATTCTGTATACAACGTGACACGGCAGAATAAAAGAATCTCACAAGAATGTGTTTTCTTCTTCTTTTTTTCTTTTTTTTTTTCACAGAGATGCATGCTGGGCTTCAGCTGCAGTATCTGCGCGCCAAATAGCAATATCTCCCAGCATGAGGCGTTCAAGCCCTCTGGCAATATCCTTCTCACACAGAGCCAAGGTCACTTGGCTAACTACAGTATCTCATCTCACAATGCAGAAGGATTACCAGTTTGTTGGGCTGCTCTCCGATGGAGAAGCATCTTCACTATCGCTCTTCCTCAACAGACCCTCCATCATGAAGGGCCGTCGACTCCGAGGTTGCGTGCCCTTCGTTACTCGCTGCGCAAAGTGCTGCCGTCATTCTCGCTGCTGTCCACATGCAAGCCTAATTACACCTGTGGAAAACAGTAGCGGAATGCTTTTTGGCTCCACTCCAGCGACGGGTCTTTCAACCTCCTCCCACTCATCCTTTTTCTCCTTCACTTTTTTTTTTTTTTAATCCAACAGTGTACACTCAACTGCGGGGTATTGAATTCGCATTTATTGCTTGCTCATAGCGACTTGCGCTCGAGTTTCTCTTACAGCACAGTCAAATAAAATGATCGCTCTTCTGTGCCGGGATGATAAAGATGGTCTCTAAGGAGAGAAATCCACATGGCAACCCTTTTTCCACAGATTATTGTGGAGGCGAGTAAAGCTTTGTTGTCATGACAGTGCAACATTGCGTCAGTGATCCCGGGCGTAAAGAGCCGCAGATTATCAATCGGAACTTTCGGAGTGAGCCTCGCGGTGGCAAAGTGCTCAATGTTTGTGGATACTGTGACAAATGAGTGAAAGCTTGAGTCATACAATTAATTGCTTTATTGGCATGTTGCTGCTTTGTGCCACGGGCGATTACAATTAGCCGGTGTAAGATATGGAGAACTGAGTGTTTTCGGCCTTAAATGCTGCCTCCACCAATACAGCAGCGGCTCCACATGAGAGTGAAGACCCCAGGAGTATTTTACAGAGCGGATTATCAATTCACTGCTGCCAGGAGAAAAACTATCTCTCCACTGGGAGATGCCGTTATTTCAAATCTTTGTCCAATTATATTATGCTTGGAGGGGCCGGCGTGTGCGCGTGCATGTGTGTGTGCGCGTCCGCGCGAGTGTGCGGCCATGCAAGATATGCAGGTTGATTGGGCAGGCTCGAGAGGAGGACGCTGAGTACTGGGGATATAATCAAAAGTAGTAAATGTTTGCAGTCAGAAGGAATAGTTGGAGAGCTACGTTGCTTCTGAGGGAGAGAGATGAGATGCGGGGGTCTCTGTGGAGGGTGTCAGAATGTGCCTTGTTGATGGGAAATCATAATCAAAAGCATTAAGAGCACTGGGGGTGAAGATGAAAATGCAGCCTGTCGAGTCCATCTAAAAACATCTGCTGTGTCTTGTGAAAACGGATTCCGCGATGCCCTCGTTTTTCGATCTCGGAGCGCTAGTTTTTGTTCCTTTAGTCCCCTGTTGTCGATTTCTGAAAGCGTCTCAGCATTTGGATCACAGCGTGGGCACTGGATGGGTTACTGGCATGGTGTGACACCTGCCATGACTTTACCACTGTGAGTCCAGATTGATCACGCAGCCTTGTTTATTATAGTGAAAAGCAAGGTTCATGGAAACTTATTTTTTTTTTTTTTTTAAACGTTTGAATGGAATCTTGAAATGAAGGCAGATTAAAAGTTTTCAAACCTTAAGGCTCTGCTGAGACTGCAGTGCCTTACTCATAATGGGAAAATGGGCAACACAGCTTCATTAAAATCAGAAGGATTTATCTCCTTGGGAGTATGAATGCGCTCATAAAACTTCATGGTAATCTGCCCAGTAGATTGTATTGCACAATTGCATGAGAAGGGGACATTTTTGATTGATGGCGGCTCTAGAAGAATGCTCGTAGACTTTCCAAAATAGAGCGGGTCGACCCTCAGGGGAGCACGGGATGAGAAATGGTTGAAAGTAGAGACGAAACAAAAACAAGAGTCTCCAGCCGCCCTGTGTGAGGCTGTAATTATGTGCACAGAGCTGTAAATGTCAGCCTGCAAACAGGCTCACAATGGCGATGCTAAAATACTGTTGTTAAGCGGGTACAATGTTTACTGTGCTCATCTCAGTTAAACACGTTAGCATGCTCATATTTGCTAATTAGCACTGAGCACAGAGTTCAGCTGAGGCCAATGGGAATTACAGCCATCATCCAAGTTGTTGGACAAAGTCACTTTTTGACCAGTTTTCAAACCACAGGTAATGTGGTACACTCAAAATGTGTAATATGTTTTTGTAATATGGTTTATTGATATTAATATAATTTAAAGTATTTATTTTTCACTATTTATAAAAACTAAACGTGAAACAAGTGTTAAGCCTAAGAACCAAAATGATCTTTCCTTAATCTGTTGGAAAAGCCTTAGTTCATGAGGAAATAGAAGAGTGGAACTAATTAGCCCAGGTAGTGTTGCACCCAGGTTTCTTACGGTGAGGGAATCCGCCCCTCCCCAGAGGGAAACGAGGAAGAGAAAGCATCGGTTCGTGTCTTCATTCTTCTGAACTTTCGCCTGTGTTTGTCAGGAACCTGAACGGCACTGAACCAAAAATCATTTGTTACTGAGGCAACCCGCGACAGTGACATGAGTGTGTCTACCAACTGCTCATGCAATAGATGTTGAGATATTTCACAGGAAAGATCAGAGCATCACCAAATCAATATAGGGACCATGAGTGTGTCTATGAGGTCTCATGACAATTCATTCAGTTGTTGTTGAGACATTTCAGTCTGGACCAAAGTGGTGGACTTGGCGGACTGACCAGCGTTTTCAATTCTAATGTTACCTGGCTAGCTGTGCAGGCACCATGTGTTAAAACAAAGGAACATGCAGTTTAGGCATTTACTGTACATGACAGTGGTAACATTGCTGTTTAATAAAAAAAAAAAAAATGCAATAACATATGAGTTCACAAAAAAGTTCACATTCATAAATAGGAATTAATAAATAACATGCGTAGGATGAGTTCATGAATAGAATTTGAAGGGTTAAAGAGGTTGGATACTGCATTCATGGCTGAGCTCATGTATTGAGTTATTTACATGAGGCAAAATGTGTTTGGTTTTCTTAAAGACTGAATTCATGATGCTGGAAATGCTTAAAGAATATTTTATTTTGAATACTAGGAGAAAAGAAAGTCTAATGTGCAGTTTTCTATTCTGCTTATTTTCCGAGCCGATGAGATGTGAGTTGAAGGGCAGAGTTGAAAGGTCAGGAGGAAGTGATGGCAACAACAGCGATGAGAGGTGCTGAGATATGCTACGTGGCACAGCTATAGTTTTACGTGGGGAACATGTTAAGTATTGCTACTGTAAATGTTTGTAGATGAGCGACTAGTGACTCTTACGGAAACATTGTATAGCGGTGAAGTTGTGTTGTGTTAAGTTAGACGTCTGGTGGACTGAGCCACCAGACCTCTCTGCTTTTTGCTGGCTCGGCATGCTCTCGGCGAGGGCGGCGGCCATTGTTTCAAGCAAGTGTTTTTCCTCTCAGCACATTGGAGCGCAGTGGATACTGTGTTCCTGGTTTCTACGATCCCCAGCTTCATATCAGGCCTGCGACGTTTGATCTGGTAACTCACTGGGTACCCATAGTATTATTTCAGTTAAAAAAACTGCCAGTTATACGTTTTAGGATTGAAGATTGAACGTTTTGGTTTGACCAAAGACTTTTAAAGTATTGCCTTACTGTAGTGAAAGTAACTACAGTTGAACTGAAACAACTTCTTCTTTGTTTATTAATGATTATGTACAATGAGAATATATTGTAAATAGTTAAATTGATCTCTATGCATTTGAATGGCGTATTTGTATTTAAGCCTTAGTGCATAGCTTTAGCTCTGGACTAGAGGGTAAACCTTTAAGGTAAAAGCTGTCATTTAAAGATGAGTAATTGACAATAACTCAGAATAGTCTGGCTATATAGTAACTAACATGCGTATTGTTAGAGATAACACTTTATTTCAATAACTCAGGACAGCTAGAATCCTCAGTGTGGCTTTTGATTAAAGTACAAAGTTACTTTTTTGGAGACAAGAATGTATTTGAGATTGAATCACATTGTGGACCTTGGAGACAGCAGTTGATAAACAGTCTCAGCACAAGGTTGATTAATGGCTGCTGCTAAGATATGGCCTGTCAATCTCAACCTTGAAGATGTGATGTGATGTCAGATGCAGGTTGTGTTGTTTAAGTTGCTTGAGGGTGAATCTTGATCACTAAACCGTCTCTCCACTTGAACTTACAAAAACATTACATTACTATCATTTGCATAATTACATTTATACATACAGAAAAAAAAAATGCATGGTTGAAGTGATAGGTATGCAGTCTTTAAATTAGATTTCAATAAACTCAATAAGTTTACAAGCTGGGCAGTAGGTACCACTGTGAATATGGAGGCCACGTCTGTGATAATACCTCTGATCATTTGGGGGGTTTAATGGGGAACTCCATCATTGAGGAGCTTCAGAAGGAGCTGTTTGAAGGCCGATGAAGTGACTCAAGTGATGTCTCATTCCTAACATGTTAAAAACTGACGCTTTGGGGAGGTGGCCAACCCGTTCTACCAATCCCAGTGCGTCAGGTTTTAACGAGTTGGGAATGAGACTTAAAAAATCAACTGTTTTTTGGTGGATGAACAACACCATCAGTGATTTCCACCTCTCGAACTCAGTCAATTTAAAATACTGGCTACAGCCCTGTGTGCCAGTGGAATGTTTGACCTGATGGAGGCACAAAACTATAGGTCAGCAGGTCAACTCAAAAATAATATCATTCACTCCCTGGGTCCCTTTTATAAGCAACACTTTCCAAGACAGTCTGTCCCATATTTGTCCCAGAGTACAAAGTGTGTGACAGACTGACATCACTATAACCGTCTCCAGGCCCTGCTGCTTACAGAGCAGAAATCACTTCAGAGGAGCACTTAGGGCAGACGAGGAATTGAGCATCTTTTTCTGTATTACGTCTGTCCGACGAAATAAGAATATGTGGGCCAGATGTCGGTCAATGTTAAAGTTCTGCCTCAAATGAACTGAGATTCAGCAAACGTGAGGATGTTCGAAGAGAAAATGTCCTTGAACGTCCAGAGCAAAGTGAATTAGCATTCGTGCGCGTTACAGACAGAATGTTGTATGCAAGAAGCTCACGCCGATAGAACAAAACAAAACCGCCGGGACACACGCTCACGCACAGAACTCATCTACCCCCTGCATACCTGAGGATCAAACAACCAAAACAACTTTGTGGGGATTCTGGGACCAGATGCCTCCTCCGCCCCAACCACCTCCGCCCCACTCTCCTCTTTCTCCTACTTTTCTGGGGTATTTTTTTCTTTCTCGTCTTTTCTTTCTTTCTTCCCCGCAGCCTGTTTTCCTTTCGCACTCTCAACTTCTTAGCCCGAGTGCGGCGGTGTTGCCGAGGTACTAACAGGCTCTTTTGCCAGATTGCTCAGAACTTCAAAGTGTGTTTGACATGTACACTTGGGAGGCCCGCAGTGGGAGCAAGTGTGTCTCACACAGAGACCTGAGGACGGCTCTTAAAAGCACCTTGTGTATCTACACTATTAACATTCAAAGGAGCTCTCTCTATGCTGACTCTTACATAGCTGCTTTGAATTAAATATGTCATCTCTGTCACAGCGGCTCCCGGAATACACTGTGGATCATAATGCAGTGTCTGACTGTCGAGGAGCCACCAAGACAAAGGTTGTACGGCCTACATATCAATTAAGAAACTCTTTCTGGCATTTCATTCAGCATTTGACACACAAGAGGCACCTTTTTTTGTCCTGGCTGCCATGTTTGTGTCGATCCTTTTTAATTTGGAGTGCCTCTTCTTCTGGGAGAGCCAGCTTTAATTTCTCCTGACAGCGACTGTTTAAAAGGGGGAATGCCTCTTCAGTGTTTAATTTAGCACTCTTTTCCACAGAACATGACAAGCCTGCATGGAAACAGGCTTTCAAATCCGCTCAGTCCACTCGATATCTTTTCATTTCAACATGATGTGCCAGGGTATTTTTTATTTTTTTCTTACTGGCTTGTCTTTTTTATCTCCGCAGCCCCCACACCGACTAGTCACAACAACACTCAATTTACAAAAATGCTCAAGAGGGTTTTTACGTTCTGAAAAGTGTGGGGAAATTGATTAAAAGCGATCGGCAGCATGAATCAGCAATGAATTCACCGAACAGCAAATATTACACGAGTAAAAATGAATCAGGAGATTGCTCCTCTTATTTAGACATGTATACCGGAGACGCTGAAAAATGACTGAGAGAGAGAAACAGAGGTCGACCATGTTGAATTTTTCAGAGCATAAATGAGTCCATATGGTGCTACACACAGTAAATCTTGTGGTTGGATAGGGGTTATGGTATTATATCTTGAAAAAAGAAAATGCTCTAGCTTGTTTGTGTTTATTCAAATCAACCACAGTTGTCTTTGGTGGTGGCAAACACAGGATGAAGCAACATTACCCTTGCAAAAACGCTGTCAGGGGGAAACTTGCTTTGCATGTGAGGAGGCGAGCCTTTGGCGCTAAAATGGCCAAATTGGAGGGAAAATGAAAAGGTGGGAGCTGCTGACTTGTTTAGATTCATATTAGGGTGGGCTCAATTTAGCAGTTAGATGAACAGGTCGGGAACACATCACTGTTCACGTGACGCTCCTGTAGGTCAGAAGTATGTTCACTTTGCTTCTAGTTCAAGCGCAGCGCAAAAGTAGCCTGTGTCAATACTGAACCACGGGCCTGAGCTCAGACTCAAACACGCAGCTGTGGTAAAATCACAGCCCGTTCATTGCGGCAAGGTTGGTGCACAGGATATCAGTCAGATCAGGCGGAGGCGATGTCTGAGGCCAGCCGGTGGTCAGGTAACTAAGCTCGCTAAACACAAAGACTGACAGGAGGACGAGGCTGGAACGTCGTCACGGGGGGAAAAAGACGAGCTGGCACGGAGGGAAGGTGCACAGACACTTAATGTGAGCCGTGCCAGCTTACACAAATAGCTCAGCTGTTACAGTTTCACTTATGTGAGACAACTCGTCACATTAGGATTGTTTCTGTCGTTTTTGCAGCCCTTTTTCTGAGGTTTCGTAGAGGAAGTAACAAACTGTCATGGCTGAGCTGACAGCACGGCTCGCGGTCACAGCGAGGAGCTCTGGAAACAGTCAGTGACCATGTGCTTCCCTGTGGTCAGTCCATCCTGGAGATTCAGTGGTGAAGACTCATTTTATGCATGTACGGAACACCTCCACCAGCCACCTGGTGATCACATTGTAAGTCTGGTCTTACCTCCCTGTTTGGCTCTGTTTCGGTGCCATGGGTAAATGCTGATTATATCTACTGAATGCGTCTCTGTGTTTACTAGACTTTCTTTACTGGCTTTGTCTGTTTACTTTCTTGGTGGTACTCTATAATGGGTTTATCATTTTTGCTGAAATGTGCAGGGTTGATGGGAGTGGTTAAGACTGAGCCAAAACAGAGAGGTTGACCAGAAACCAAAACAATGAGCTAAAAGATGCTACAATGCACCACTGATTTTAAGGGACCTTCAGTGTCGGGGGTCATCGCCTCAAGTGACCCCCTCTCATCTTACACGTAATCATATGACCCACTGCTTGAATAAAACACTGATGAAAACACCTTTGATAATCTCTTGTTGCCATGCAGAAAAGGCAGTAGCAATCAAAAAATGAAATATCTTTGCATTGAATGATATAAAACATGGATATTTGTCACGGTTTTGTGGAATCGCCCAATATCCAGCCTCACTGTGTCAGAAGGCTTTCACAATTGCTTTCATACCCTGACGTAATTCAGCATGACCTTTACTTTGAATACGCACCATAATTCCACCAGAGATAAGTGGTTAATATAAAGCATGTTCCACCGTTCTATAGATCTGAAGGATGAGTGTCAGTGTTTCATGAATGTCAGGTGAAACTGTAGAGAGACGGGGGTATTTTCAGCACCGACAGGCAGCAGAACACTCCTGTCTGAGCTCTTTTCTGCCTCACCCGCTGGCCATTATTTCTGATGCTGAACACCTGACTCTGGAGGACAAACACTGCAGGAAGAATGGTCAACAGACTAGTCCGCTTGATCCGCTTTCCATCCCCCCATAATGCACAAACACAACAAAAATAAGTCTCTGAGCAAAGAATTTAATGGTGGGATTACTGCAGGTATCAGCAGATGATTGCCATCATTTTGTTTGGAAATGAAGTCAAACATGATTATGCGTCTGCAGGATTAAATTCCTCCAGTCAAGCGTGTGAAAACTGCCGAAATAAGGCAGTTTTGGTATGTATTTTATTCATCCATTCACGCCCGTGTTGCTGAAACTTGCTGTTGAAGCGTTTAAAGATTCAGTCTGAGATCTACTGCGTGTTCTTAAAGGGTTTATGGGAGCCACAAAGACTGGGATGGCCTTGTCGAGAAATGCAGTCAAATGTGAAACAAGCGTGGAAGTCAGTGAGGAGTCCCTGCCTGGCCTCTGCTTACCTTCCTGCAGGATGGGATTTGCGTGGAGGCTAATGATGCGTGTATCGCCGTGGGAGTCACGCCGTCCTAATGGCATTACAGGGGGGATTGGGCTACCTGATGGCTGCTGATCATAATGGCTTTGGACCAGTGCGTCAACGTGACCGCCTCCCACATAACTCGATCTAAAAAAAAAAAAAAAAACC
>CAEMYA010002140.1:3031627-3044553 GCA_903131615.1 Diplodus sargus | reverse complement strand
AAACAGCAGGGGCAGACGGGCAGATTCACTCGCTATGGGAGGAATTCGCTCGCAAACCATTCGGTACTGTGGAAACATTTTCATTAAACAGTGTGGGGTTTGCATAATATTATTTAGATGATAAGGCTGGCATTAGAAAACACATCCATCATCCAACACCCACTCTGTTTGAAAATTAATGACTCCTTTTTTTTGAAAAATGGAACTATATATTTTCAAACGTGCTTTTGAAGGTTTTCCACAGGGCAGGGAATATCGAAACGCACTGAGAGAATAACTCATTTTTGCTTTTTGGTCTTTTGATGAAAGTTGTTGACAACAAGATAAATAATGAATACTGTCAGTTTTATCCTTTAAATGTGGAGTTTTATTGCAAAGAAATCAAATGGTACAGTTTCATGGTGAATCATTCATATTCAGTAAAGCAATGCTGCAGCTCCAAACCCCCTAACGTAATACTTAATAACATCTTTAGCCACGCTAAAGGCATGGAAATATTGGTTGATCCACCACTTTGGTCCAGTTGGAAATATCTCAGTGGTTTGCCACATTTTTTCAGAAATTCATGGTTCTCCGGGGATGGATCCTGCTGACGTTGGTGATCCTCTTCCTGTAGAGCCACCCTGAGGCTGACGTCTGTGATTTTTAGTGTAGAAGTGTCTCCACAACAATTTAATGGATTTCCATGCAATGTGGTCCAAATATCGTCTGTCTCACGATTCACTGTAATACAGTTACTAATCCTTTAACTTTTGTTCCAACATCATCGTCAGGTCAAAACTTTTCTAACCAGTTATGCACCAAAGATAATGACATTCCCATCAGGTTTAGCACTGTTAAAGGTCTGTTATGTGGGATTTAGAGGGAAACTAAGAGTCATTGTGTTTTTGTTACCTTAGAATGGGTCCTCTTCTTTAGGTTCGGCCATCTTGCACTGCCATCCTTCTACAGCTGCCCGAACAGAAGAACCAAACACTGGCTCCAGAGAGGGCTGTTTTCATTTCTCTTTGGTTGCAATCTGCAAACTCACTGATTGATGCTTCTGAATCCCACACAATGGTCTGGTACTGTTTGCATGGTAACATGCTGATGTTAACACTAAGCTCAAAGCACTGTTCCAAAGTATTACCTCACACAATTACTTTCTGGCTAATTAGACTCAAAATGTCAGTTTTCCTGTATTACATGGCAATTTATTCTGATTACAAATTATTGAGTTGAACTGGGCCACTTTAGGGGAGCTTAACTCAATCAGTCAGTGCATAAAATTATTATTGTTGTTTGGTATTGGCAAGAAGAAAAATAAGAGATAAGGATGATTCACGAGAAGTTATGAAGAAGTTTTGGGAAGGTTACTTTTATTTGTACAAGGGCGAAGATTTAACGTTTATAAACATAATGTAAGTAATGTTACTACTTGAATTATCTCAACAAATTAATGTAATTTATTACATGTGATTACTTCAATTTAATTACTTGTCTATTAAATGTTTTAAACAGGACAATAAATCTTTGCACCATGCTAGTTTTTGAAGTAAAAATGCTGCTACATCATCCAATATACAGTATGTGTTTCACCACACCATCTGTTAATATACATTGCACTAATGCTTTCAAATGCAAATTGGAGTAGACGGAAAATCAGTATGGCCCATTATTGGGCCAATATTCATGTTTACGATTATCAGTATTGGTGTTTTTTGGTTGCTGATTGCCAAGAAAAATTCAGTACTTGGTCGTGATGCAGCATCCTCTCCGTTACTGGTCACCACACTATCAGCCCTGATTGATCTGAATTTGCTGGTGAAAGTTATCAAACTAATAAAGTGGAGTGATGGTATAAAGTAGAAGAAAATGGAAATACTGAAGCAAAGCACCTCCAAATTGTTTTTAAGAACAGTACCTGAGTCAAGTGTAGTTGGTTACAGTCCAAAGTGCTAACCCTTGTATCAATCCCTGTCTCTGTCTGTGTACAGGCCAGTGAGGCAGTTGCATGCAGTGCAGCTTTAATACATCATGAACGTGAATCCTAGAGGACAGACACGGACAAAATATAGAGCTAAACTATGTCTTCAACACAAATAAATGTCAGTCGAATTGACCGGGCAAATCAATGTGAGTGGTGCGCATTGATTTGTTTGGCAGTGAAGACTCAACTCGAACTCAAACACCCAGCACCAATCAAAAACTAAGCTCTGAACTCCAGCACATGAATAGTCTGTCTGGATGTAGAGGCTGCCGTGAATGATGTTGGACCCACATTTGGCTCTCCAGTGTTGTCCAGTAACAGATTACAGTTACTTTTATTTTGCAATTAAATTACATTTAACCAGTGACTACCCCGACCCTGACTGATTAATTGAAAAGTTATATCAGGGAATTGGAGTGCACAACTGCCAACAGTCAACTCAATTTTGCAAATACGCTGCTAAGATGTGGACGATTGTAAAAGAAATCCATTTCAACCCTTCATTTTTCTGCGCTGCTACTTCAGAGCTGCTTTCTTTCTTCACAAAGTGTGTCACTTTTCAACTCACCTTGGAAGTGTCTTCTTTTTTTTGTAAACACTGCTATCCCGTTACAGTAATTAGAGCAGGCTACGGGAGGATTCAAGGCCCTTCCTCCTCAGATACTTCCATCGTGGGCATGCCCATTAGAGGTAATTGGATTATTTCTACTCTGTTTATCTCTTAATTCCCCACATCTGTAGTTGTGGGGGGGGCATGGATGAAGGAGAAACATGGGATCTCACCGAGGGGTTTATAGGAGTGTTCTCTCAGAGGGAATCTCATCCCTGCCCGTCAGTCTCCTGGGAACCGGCACCGAACATGTGAAACCAGAGCCAAGAGGAGGAGAGACAAGGGCTTATCTGTCCTCGATTATACATCACACAGCGGGGACAATGCCATGCTTTTAATGTGACTATTTGATCCCTGTGACACGACACAAATGCTAGCAGACATGGTTTTCCCTCTGATCTAACCAGAGATTCTAATTTTTCGTATCTCGGACGTGTGGCAGCAGATCAATAAAGTGTACACTGCGAGGGAACGCAATCCGCAGCCATCGATTTTTTTTCTCTGTATTGCATTGATCCGACAGGCCAAAAATAGTGTTAGCTGTAGCATATCGCAGCCAAAACCAATCCATTATTTTTTTTTCTTTCCTTCTGTTTACATTTGTTTGAGTGACATTCGGGATGCCATAAACAGTGTGTTTTCTTCTTCTCCTCCAGTGTGTGTTGGGTATATTCCGCATACCTGCATATTTCAGCTTCAGGTCCGCGGGTGTGAAAAGCAATCCCCTCGAACCGTGTAATGTTGTCACGCTGCTTGACTTCCCTTTTTAGTAGTGGAAGAAGACTATGAAGCAAGACCTTGGCTCGCAAATAAATCGCGGCCCTGGAAAATACGTTTACACACTCGGCGGGCGTGATGTTCACCTCTCTCCTTTTAACCGCTCGCTCGCTGTTTGATTTCGGTTCTGTTTATACATTCATTGTCTCTCGTTAGTCGGAAATTTCCTCCAGTGCCTCAACGCTGCCGATTAATTATGCATTTAGACACAACTGCAGAAGCAAGCCCCTACGCCACAATAATGAATTAATGATCCGCATTTGCAAGATTGTCATGTGCGACCTACATTTTTCGCCGTGATTGTTTCTTTCTATTTGAAGCTTGCGAGGATTATTATGCTCCAAAGTGTGTTCTTACATTAAAATCGATCTTCGCTGTGATGTGCGGAGAAGCTGCAGCGGCGGCCGCGATGGCGGCCGCATCGCTGGGAGGGACAAAAACTGCACCAGGGCACGTTGCAAAATCCAACGCTCCTTTCTTCTTTTACACAACGGTGACTTAAGCAGTAGTCACTCTGCCTCCTCCGTCCTTTTCATTACAAAGCTCGATGTCATTGTCACATGTAATAAGGATCCAGAGCTGTGCACATCACAGACCGCCCCGCTGACCTTTTCTCCAAGTGTGCAACGTGTGACAAATTCAATGCCGCGTGAGTTCCGCATGCAGCGCTGATCTGCCCATTTGTAATACAGGAATTAAAAGACATCGCAAGGTTATACACGACATCAAGAGCAAAGAAAGAAAGAGCGGGAGAGGTTTGTCACATCGGCTACATCTTTTGCTTTCAACCTTGGCAGACCTTGAAGTGCTATCCCTGCATGACTGGCAGCAAGAAAATAGTCTTTGGTTTAGGATGGCAGTCTCACAGAGATGTGAAAGTGGGTGGTATGCACTCTCCCAGCTTTTTTATATGGCGAGGTAAAGCCACGTGAGTCACAATGAAAAGCGCAGGACACACATTGTTCATTCAAGGATGAACAGGAATCAGTTATAGTGTTTGTGCTGTTTCCTATTTACAAACCCAGTGATTTTTTTTCTTTCAATAATATAGTATAAACTGCAGCCCCGGGCCACATGCTGCACCTCAGCTCGCACAGAAGAACTCAATCCAACACTGTGTTGTCAGTCTCACTTATTATAAATAGCGTCTTCATCGGTTCACCAGTCAACTGATTGTATGAATTACATTCTCAGGAGTAATAAAGTCATTTGCATCGCCCTGGTTTATACAGCAGCTAAAAAGAGGGACACCCATTTTTTATTTTTTCTCTTTTTCTCCCCCTCCCTCCCCTCCCCTCCCGCAGCAGTGAGCTGCCTCAGCGCTGCCTCAATCCTCAGGCGCCCCAGCTGTCCCCGTCCCCGCTCCCGCTTTGTCAAAGTGCTAACTCAACACCCAGGGTTGACATTTGGCTACCGTGGTCCATCTCCTCACCCATCCCCTCTCCCCTCCCCGGCCCGATGACATCTCATTAGCTTTCAAAACACTCGATAAACAATGTGAAACTTCATCCCGCCCGAGCCGATGTGGAGCTCTTTTTCTATTTGCTCCTGGAACAGGACACTGAGGTGCAATCGCAGACCGTCTTTGCGTTGTAACTCCGGCACGATTCACTGACAGCGCTGGAATAAATGCATCACTGGAGGCTCAGGTGAGCGAGACATCGAGAGCTGTCAGCATATTGGATGTGATATATAGTGTTTGTAGGTGTAAATGAAATATAAAAATCAGGAGAGGTGTTAACACGGGCAGCTTTGATTTGATTCTCTGTCTAATATGAATGAGATCCACTTTTTTCTCTCTGTGTGGATATATATGTATACGAGGACATCCTTACAATATATATGTTTACATTAGGACACATCCAAGGCTACTTAGCATATTAACGTCATATCATGTTTAGCTTACATGTGTCTGACCTGACTTTTGAGTTAGGAGGTGAAGGGGTTGGTGTTGCAATTACAGGCCACAAGGCTGCCAGGCCAGGTTTGAGGACTCGGTTGACATTAGCACTACTGCAGTGCCCGTTTAAAACATGCTGATTGATTATTTTGTAATGTGAGGGGTTCACAGATCCAATTTTAAGACTCCTCAAATATGTTTGATGTTTAAAATGTCAAATCTGGATGATTACATTGTCACTTTCCAAGACTAAAACAACCAACGAGAGGGGAATTCTGGAGTAGGTGACGGTGCTGCCAAGCAATGGTAAACGTGATAAGCCTTTGCGCTAATGGTAGCTAGCATTGCAACTAGCATGGTAGCTGTGGACAGAAATTTGAAATATCACCTCTAGTCTGCTGAAGAGCAGAAAATCAGACTCATCCAGACTCGTTAAACCTTCTACTTTTGTATTTTTGTCACTGCGACACGTTAATTCCAGCAATTTTTGTTTATGTCTGCTTCCCCACGAGATCGCCTGAGTGGGATCACGTGTGAGCGCAGCCACAGCCTGCAGAGCCATGAAGCCAGTGCACTGAAGCCATGCCCCTGCTGCTGAACAGAGCAGTGTTTGATGTTTATCCAGAATGTTGTAATATTTAATGTGTTGTGAGTCCAAATCTGCGACAAAATCATCCCCACACCTTCGTGGGTCCACAGCAACAAACCAAAAAAAGTTTGAAGTATCAGGAAGAATGGCTCTTGAAATATGTTCGTCACAGAGGGACAGACAGACAGATTCTTTTTCTATGGCGAGATGATGCCATTGGATCATTTCCAGCCCAATTCGGGTGACAAAACCAGGTGTTTTAAGGAAGACCTTGAACATCGCGAACCACGTTTGTACCGATCAAAACAGGTATTTTTAAGCCAAAATGTGTTTTTCTGAACCCGAGCCAAGTGTTATTCGTGGCTGAACCTATCCAGAGTTTAAACACAACATTGTCACAAGATAAAATTAATACACTAAACCTAAAGAAATGTAATGTGTCCACATTTTTGTGGTTTGCACATTGCCAGCATTTATTCTTGGAGAGGTCGTCTACGGTTAGGAACCATAACAAAGAAAGTAAACCCTTTCCCTAAATGTCTCCAGATGTCTAACTGAAATCGCTCTGCTTCATGTTTATTAATTATAGGCAATATATCCTCCAGCTGGGGGGTGGGGGTGGGGGATGGGGGGCGGGGGGCGGGGCGAGAATACAATTTGCTGCACCACAGGACAAGAAATTCTTCCTTGGGTGCTGTAGCCTCAGCCTTGTTTGTGGATTCAATGTGTGTCTTTCATTTTTACAGAGAGAAAACCGGGAGGGAGGCGGATCTGAGATTCAATTTGTGGACAAGATGGAAAGCCAACACAGATGTCAGGAGTGAAAAACAGTTTCAACTGACAAGTGAAAGAAGTTTGCAGCGCTGGGCTGTGATGGTTCTGGCAGATGGCTTTCTGTCCTTGCCACTGCGTTATGGCTGACACTCACAAGGTCCTCCGGCTGGTGAAAATCCTGCATCTCAAGATTGTTTGCTGTGAGATTTTCACTTTACTTTTTCTTCTTCTTTTTTTTTTTTTTACCCCTGGGTGCTTGAAAATCCTACAGCACAACAGGTTGGAGGGACAAGAGGAATAATTGATGTGTAGCATGTGCATAATTTATTTCCCAGCCATCGTGATCAAAGCAGTCGATGCCACGCTGTTTTCCCCACTGCACTGTTAGACGACGAGTGTTCTACCTGTAACAGCAGATTCTGTGACTGACGCAGAAGCTGTAATCCATGTCTAGAATCACCGCCTGGAATTCACTGATATTCAAGGATATTGCATAATCACTGCTTGTTCAGCAGGAAATGAATAGCGAGGATTTTTCATTTCAGTGGAGCCAAATAGGCCTTGAAAGATTTCCATAAATGAAACAAACATCCTTCGGTATTCAGTCCCCCACCTCTCAGATTTTATATTCTTCCCCGTCAAGGTTTGTTTATTTTTAATCTCCCTTGTTAGCCATCATTTTTAAACCCCCTCCCCTCCTATCTGTGTGGAGGTGGGACATGTTTACCAGCCTTACTAACTCATTCAGTCACCTGAGAATACGACTGAGTGGCAGGAAGCGTCGGCCGCCAGCTGCAAGTAATACATAAAGATGAAGCACGGTGGGTGCCTTTTGAAGACAAAACCAATTACCTGAGCAATTTCCGAGTCAGACAATGGACACAGGTCATTTCGTATCATTTCATGCCGATTCTCCGGGAAATATACCTTATAATATAGTATAGGACCATCTTCTGTGAAGGCACTCACCGGCCAGCTGAGTGGAACAGCAGACAGAGGCAGAGGGAGCAGACAGCACGCACCAGCGTAACACAAGCTTATTTTTTAATGGATTCTCTCGCATCAATGGACGCAGAACATGGTGGCAGGACCCCCATTCATGAGTTTTTGCCTCTTCTGGCTACAAGTAAAGCGTGCGTGCGCTCGGTAGATGGTTCACAACTGACAGCTGCGTTGTCATTCTGGTTTGGATTACGGTGCATTTGTGTCGGATCTCCTGTAACGTTTTACACGTCTCGACGTGTGTAAACGATCCCATAAATTATGTATTTATTTTCATTCATCACCTTCAAACTAGGATCCCTCTGGGAACAAATGTGGAATTCTCTATTAAAGCCTTCTTATGAGCGTGATGCGTTTTGACGGGAGCATTTTCTATAACTGTCTCCTCTGCCGCAGTGGATCGTTTCTTCTGTCAGTTTATTTTAAAATTATATTTATGCTCCCTGTGGTTGGTAAAAAGGAACACCCCGGGAATTCTCAATCAACCCTCCCTCCCTTGTGTTTTGAGGATGATGTAGATGTACAGTTTTGATCTTATGTTCACATTTGAATGCAAGTTGACTGCCTTTTGTGTTCCTTATGCTATTATATTTCAGCGTACTTTATGACTTTCAGTGATTCTGTACAGGGACGTGCACATGATTATAGAGGGGCAGAGGCTCAAAGTCAGTAAAGGGCAGTACGTGCGCCCAAATGTTTTTTCAGGCCTTTATAACACAATATGTAGATTCAAAATGAGTTATTCACATTGTCATACTACTGAGGTTTAGAAGACATGCAATTCAGCTGTAATAAAACAGTAGTTTATTATTTGGCTATTTATTGGAGGGCACGTGCAAACTAGAAATACAGGCTACACATCTAAAAATGTGACAAAACCAAGAAATCACTGCTGTGACTGTTAGCAGGAACAGCAATGTTTACAACAGCAAAGTCACAGTAAACTCAATATCTGGAAGAAGTTTAAGATTTGCGGCAAGATAAACAGCTGACACAGACAGCTGTCAGATTATTAGATTATTCTTAACTCTGGTTAACAAGCAGTTAGCTTAACAAACACAAATGGGCGCTTTTCTGAAATATTACTCATATTTAAGCACGTTGAATAAGAGGAAGGCGACTTGTTAGCCCCGACAAGGAAGCAATGTTAATGGATTTATAACTCACAAAGGTTCACGTCGCTCCACTGTCACGTCTCATCTGTGTGCTTGGTGGAGTTCTCGATGCTGCTTCTCTCTCTCTCTCTCTCTCTCTGTCTCTCTCTCTCTCTCAAGGAGGGCAGGGGCTCAAGCACCCGTTGGGCCGTATGTGTGCTCGTGCCTGATTCTGTATATTTATTTTTAATATTTTCTGATAATTGCCATGTCTTCAGCAGAAAAAAAACGACCCACACGTAAGACAAGGAGGCGAGCAAGTGAAACATCAAAAACACCAAGCATTATTATAAAGCTGGAAAACCCAAAGAAAAATGCAGGCGACAAAAGGCAGGTGACAAAAGGCTGGCAACAAAGAGAGGCAGGCAAAGGAGGATCCAAAGAAAGAGACCAAAGAAAAAAGAAAATAAAAAAAAATTGAAGGACAAACCAGAAACACAAAGGACACGCAAGGACTGGGTACGAAGACGAAACCAACAGAAATGGTGGAGGAAAAACCCAGACTTAATTACAGCGAGTGGGAAAAAGGGCAGGAAAAGGACAAAGACAGGAGGTGGAAAGATAAACAAGACACACGAGGAGAGGCGGTCAACATAAAACAGGAAAACACAAAACATGGCAACAATTTCATTACATTGAATTTATGATTGGTTATGGAGACAACACTGGTGGTACTATGTTTACATATTAAACAAGTACTTGGAGATGTGAGCTAATTCTGTGGTTGTATTGGCATTAGGCACATTTTGACTCTGACATTACTACCATTGTTCTACTATTATTACTATTTTTCCCTATCTGCACTCACCCCAGGGTCTGTCTTTATGTCTCTGCTTGTAGCCTCCGCTTCAGGAGGGACTTGACTATTAACTCAATGACACACACCTGATTTAACTTGATGCCTCTGTACCTGATGTCGCGACAAACTAGACTCAAAATGTTGTGACCTATTCTTTCTAAATTTAACAAAGACACATTTTTTTTCATAGAAAGGATCCTTGTTAAACAGACTACAACTCGAGCCTGGATATGAAAGATGTTCATGTATGTGTGTTGCACACTGTTGGCTTGGATAGAAAACCACGAGCCATTAGGCTCACATCGATTGAACTGATCCTTTTTGCCACTTTGGGGTGGCAAAGCAATCTAACATTACAACATCTGTCTCCTAACCTCTGGTTCAGGTATGAGGATGACACGTGGGTCAAAATCAGAACAAGCGAAGTGGAGGCATTCACAGAACACATATATGCTGTGCACAATAACACCAAGGTCACACAGGAAGAAGTGAGTGGAGACATTCTGCTCTTCTTAGACTGTGCAGTACACGTCGAAGAAAACAGAAGCCTCGACACTGAGGTGTACAGAAAACCTACACACACAGATTATTACTTGCTGTTCGACTCTCACCGCCCACTGGAGCGCATGCTGGGGTTCATCAGAACCCTAGACAATCAGGCCGAGCTCTTGCCCACTAAGAAAGAGGGGAAGGAGAAGGAAAAGAAGCACATCAGGGGAGCACTTAAAACCTGTGGCTACCCAACCCGGGCCTTTGTCAAAACCTCTAAAAGATCCCGAGACAGAGAGGAGGAGATGAGAAAACGTAACAACAGGAACATCTGAGAGGCTCAGGAGGATCTTCAGTGTGCCAGTTCACCTCAAACCTACCAACACACTGAGGCAGAAACTCGTCCATCCTAAGGACAAAACACCCTGTTTTGTTGAGGTTGCGGAGGTGCACTGAGAGGCTGGGCAGAGTTTCACCTCACCAGAGTTGCGGAGAGACACGTACACCTGCAGCAGGTTGGCAATCAGCGCCTGCTTACAGGTCCTGGTCTTCGTGCTACCTGCTGCCAGATGATATATCGACGTGAGCCGAGGTGTGACTGGGTGTTATGTTACACTGCGTGGTGCGGAGCAGAACCCAAAAGCTGACAAGGAGGCGGAAGCAGAGTGCAGGAAGATCATATCGACGAGGTATTTGCAGTGATGGGAATAACGACGTTAGAATAAACGGTGTTACTAACGGTGTTACCTTTTTTTCAGTAATGGGTAACCTAACTAATTACTATTTCCATCGTTACAACGCTGTTACCGTTACTGACAATTAAATGTGTCGCGTTACAAACTGAAGCTGCTCATTGAAGCTGTTGTCATCCGACTCGGCTCTCAGCCACAGAAGCTGCAGCTTTGGTGAGGGAGGAGGGAGGGGCGGGACAACCGCATAAGTGGTGATGATTGGCTCTCTAAGGTAGAGTGAGAGTTCGTAAGCCAATCAGAGGCAGTGTTCAGTTTACACACAAACCACTTTAATCTCCACGTCCGTTGTAACCAACTCTGGTCTACTGACGCGTCTCTCAGCGGCACACGCTTCTACAACACTAGTGGCCAAAAACACCGTTGTTGACTGTTGATGATGACAGCAGGCCAGGTGTGGCTAACGTGAGCTCTGCTAACAAAGAAGGACACGGAGCCGTCCAAGCAGCTAAAGCTGGATTTTTCTGCTCCAGCTTCACAAAAACTTCTGACACACTGAGCTGAATTCAATGATAGGCAGGTATGTTGTTGAGAACATGCTCCTGTTATCAACAGTTGAATCAGACTTCCTCAGAGCCCTCACTGGTAGAACACCGGGGAGAGCAGGTGCTGGTCCGCCATGCAAGAAAGACATTTTCTAAATACGGATGCTGAGTACGCTGAAATGAATGCCGAGCGCAAAAGGGGGGATAATTAAAAGCAATAGTTACTTTTCCTGGTAACTAGTTACTTTTATAGTGGAGTAATTCCGTTTCTAACTCAGTTACTTTTTGGGAGAAGTACCTAGTAACTACAACTAATTCCTTGTTTAAAGCAACATGCCCAACACTGGGTATATGGCTCCTGCTAGTCGCTTCACAAAACCTCTTATCAGAGCATTTTGTGTCTTCTTTCAGAAATGGAATTGTCTTTTGTTCTCCCTTCAGCGTTCACCTGCAGTCCCAACTACCAGCGGCTCTGCGCCCACTCTCAGCACCTCTGCAGCCAGCATCCCCCCCCCCGATCTCGCCTGAGCCTCCACATGCCACCAGGTCCACGAGTGCCATAGTGAGCAACCTCTCTACCGAACACCTCTCTCCTCTCCGACGGACTCTCTAACGGAGTTTCACTGCAGCTTGCCCCTGCATATTTCATTGTGAAGTATCAATTCATCTTCCAGCACTCGGCTCCTGCCTTGTTGTCCACTTTTGGGTCCTGCTCCGCGCCACACGGTGTAACATAACAACCATTCGCACCTGGGCTCACCTAGCCCGAGAAACCCACATGAAGGCCGCTTTGATCCAAGACCCACAAGTGGCCCTGACGACTCCAAAACTCAGAGTTCACACGCGTCCTTAACGACTCTGTAAGGACACTCCCACACAGAATTTCAAAGCCAGCCAACTCCTCTCCAGTATGTTAGAACTGAAGAAGCCTCTTGGATGAGAGGTGAACCTTTGGCACTGCAATCCGCTTGAGTAGAGGAATTCGGACGTTGCAGGGTTAGGGGAGTGTAGTGAAAATACAGTTTTTTGCCACTTCATGAATTTAGGTAGAATATTCTCACTCTTTCAGCTGTGTTCAGCCTCCAGCAACTACTAGGAAAATAAATCTGCATCTTTATTTGCAGAAAGATCTAATTTCTTCATCTGCCAGTCGCCGGCTTCGTCTGCTCGGTTTTTGTGTCGGCCAGGTAGCTGACGGTTTATCAGAGCTTTGTGGGGGAAAAAATAAGAAAAAAAAAACTGCCTACTGCAGCTGGAAATGGGATTAACGACAATAGCTGACATGGCAGGCCAGAAAACCAAACAATGAGCTAAAAGTGTCTAAAAAGCTGCATAAAGCCGAGAGGAACTGCAGTGATTATTCTCTGCTGATTTGTCGCTACAAGGAACTGCTTTCAAACTGCACATAGCGGCGGCCATTTAATCCATTGCTAACATAAAATATATTGATCAGTGCAGCTTTAATGTCTCATTACACTCATACATAGGCGACTGCCGGCTTTTCCCACACATTCCCACTGATAGAATAAACAACCATTCAGTATCTGTTTAATACCACGCTGACTTCTGGTGTGAATCCCGTCGCATTGAAGCTAAAACCTCTGTTATTGAGCTTTGCCCTTCACTGTC
>CAEMYA010002140.1:3018474-3031121 GCA_903131615.1 Diplodus sargus | reverse complement strand
TATATATATATATATATATATATATATATATATATATATATATATTCGTCTTTTTTGCCTTTTTTTTCATGTTTCAGTGCTTGCCAAGTGGCCAGAATGAAATATTAAATGTAAATAAAGAAACGTAACGTTTCAACATATCAGTGGTTGGCAGAAATGTACACTGGCAACATTTTACTTGCCAATTGTTGACTGCTGTGGAATCAGAGAAGACATCCTCTCTCTGGGAGCAAATGAGTTCATGCCATGTCAGGGTGAGCTCAATGAAAATTGAAGATCCAGTATTCAAGAGCAAAGTCACCCTTAAAACACTATCTGATATATAATGTGGATGATCTGTGACTGTTAATTCGAAGAGTTATAAATAACGGGCGACAGTGAGGCAGGAGCGCTCTAAGTGTCCCCTGAGCCTGGAATTAAACTTGCTCTCTTAATAACCCGATGATTAACACATTCACAGGGCCTGGCTGCAGGCTCCTCGCAGCTACATGGCACATTCATAAATATTGATTTATGACTCATGCCAGCCTCATCACAGTTGAGATGATCATTTGCGATGGACCACGGAACAATGTGTCAAAACTGTTTGGCTAAATGAAAAGAATAAAGGTCTTCCTCTCACTTAACATTTCCAGCAGAAAAACACTGCTTGAGTTTAAGTTTGTTTTTCAGACTAATGATTTTCTCGTTCTTCATCACCTGCTGCTCGGCCCGTCCTCCTCTGCGGTCCCAGACTGATCAAAGAGTCACTTCATCTTTTCAGCTGAGTGTGTGTGTGTGTGAGTGTGTGTGCGTGCGTGCATGTGTGTCCTTCATTTCGAAAAGAGAAACATTTAGATTTCCCTTCAGTCTCCCTTCATTTGTCCTGGCAGTGAATTTAACTAACACTGTGCTCTGTGTTGTTCAGCGATGGTTTTTCAATTTGATTTGTCATTAACTTTTGATTTCTTATTTAAACGAGGAGGAAAGAAAAACATTCTGCAGTGCATTTCATTTCAGGTAACAGTGGGGAGAAAGACAAACAAAAACGTCCTCGCACGGCAAATGACACACGTTTCATTTGTGTCAGTGTGACCTCCATCTGAATCGTGGGACCTGCGATGCTACAAAGAGGGAGTTAAAAGTAGCTCTTGACATGCTGAAATTCTGAATTTATTCAGTTCCTGTAAAGCCACTGATGTATCGGTCACAGCACTCCTGGCTCTGACCTTGCATCAAGTGTCTCTGCAGTGGCCACCACTGCTGCGCACTTATTAAAATCTTGGCTCTCTTTTGCCTTTCTGCCTCGATAACCTTCATACTCTGTGGACGTTAAGGTACAGATGACACAGTATGCTGTAAGCTGAGCAGTAGCTTTTCATTTTCTTATATGTGTGGGAACAAATGAGTGTAATGTCTTTTTTGTTCTGTTCCAAATATGATTCACCTCAGGAGATTGACCTGTTCTGCATTGAGATGAATATCAGCCACATTTTAGTCCTTTTTTCACAGAGAATAATACTCCAGCTGAATCTAGGCAGAAATTATTAGAAAATGTAATGGGCAAAATGAAAGAGTAGATAAAAGCACCAAAAATTAGATTTTGACACAAGGCACCTCCTCAAGACAGTAACAACAAAGTGTGAACCCACCAGGACATCATATTTTGGTTTGTGGACTACTTCTGAAACCTCGCTTTTGGCCTTTCAACTGTCGCCGTCCTCCTGTTTTGGAGCCAGCGGTGAATTATTTGGATGAGAGGGTGACGCTGAAGAGAATATCCTGATTAGATCTGACTAAGAACCCAGAGGGCACGCCATGTAGAGACTTGTCAATCATAAGGTAGCCACACCCTTTAACGTACCCTGCTTAATTCTTTTTTATTCTAAATGGGACCATAATGTAAAAAAAACCATCATGCTGTAGTGAAGAAGACTTGAATGTAGCGATTGAGACCATGAACTCATTAGGAAACTGTTCATTGACGTTATAAATCACGTGAGAAGTAGGGTCATTTTCTCATAAGCTTACATACAACCAGCTTTCATTTTGGAACCATTGAAGTTGCCCCCTGCTGGCCATTAGCAAGAATGCAAATTCAAGACACTTTCACATTGACTTCACATCTCAGACGAGGAGCTCTGTCCATATTGTTTACTGTCAGTGGTAATCTGATATTGTGCATCGTAGTTACCTCAACCAAGGATGTTGTGTTTTCACCCGTGTCCATTTAGTTGGTTTGTTGTTTTTTTTACCAGGATTACAAAAAAAATCCTGAACTGCTTTCCATAATGCTATGATGGAGGATGCTGTCCACAACAGACCCAGTTCACTTTTGGGGAACTGGATAATATAATTTTGTCTCGTCTCATCTGGCATCATATTGTATTGTATTGTTTTGTTTAGCACTGTATCTTATCGTCTTGTATTGTATCATATTGTTTCATATCGCACCGTATTGTTTTTTTTATACGCACAGCTGAGGCTGTGGCAATGTCATTAGTTTTGCAGGTATTTCTTAAATAAACACAGTGCGTTAGAAATGAACATTTTGGCCTGATGGTGGCACCAACTAAAAAGAACAAAAAATCCAGTTAATGCAAATCGTCCCGTTTGGAAGATGAATGTCAAACAAATTCAAAATGTAAAGTCCCAGGATACGTCATCTGGGAATCCTGGGTATCTGTAAAACAATGTTCGATCCATCCATGAGTTCTTCTTCATGGACTAAAGTCAGGGATCGACCACCACTCTTCCATCCCCAGGAAGCACGAGTGCATCTAAAAAAGCAGGAGCTCCCTGAAGACTCTTATCATTTCAGCTGACATCATGCCAAGTCTGCAATCATATTACCACATACTAATTGACATCAGGGCAACCTGGGGACTTTGGAGCCCCTGAGGGCCGGGGCCATGCGGGGCAGTTAAATTCTCTGCCTGATTGATAATCCAGCGCGGTCAGCAATAAATAGCTGCAGAGAAGGAATTTATCCTCACAAGCAGGCGGACACATCTCTGCGGATTTTTATCTGCAGATTTATAGCTGAGACGCAACTGAAAACACACTGACAAATATGTGTTGAGGCACGTCTCATGCTGCCCTGTCAGTGACAGATATGATCTCAGCTGGTGCATCATTAGGTCTGAGAGTGTGGATGATAGTTACAAAATAATAATGAAGAATGAGGACAGTAAACGCCACACAGGGTGCAGATGTCCATCATGAGAGCGCTCTTGTGTGGTGTTGACATAAAGTACGCCTCAGTGTTTAATGAATACGATTAGCCTTACATACAACTCTCAGTCAAAAGAGATTAAGTTGGGCAAGTGTTCAGTCAGAACGATGAAATCAGCCCAGCGAACGCTCGCTGCTGTGACGCTCGGATTAAACAGACACCTACGCACATCGCAGGTTCCCTTGATTGTTCGCTTGATTGTTTCTTAATAAAACAGGAAGGAGGAGGAACGAGCGGCCCGTCTAATAATTTTCATGTCTTTTTTTCATGTCCCTCTCTCATCACCTTGATGACAAGAGAGAAAAAAAAAATTAACATTAGTGTGATGACTTCCTGACTGCTATTTAATTAAACACAACCGCGGTTTATCCGCAAACTTGCATTTTAAATGGCAATAGTAAAAGTTCCGGTGCTTTGTATTTCTCAGACAAGACTATCAGCTCAGCCTCACACTGCTTTAATTAGAAATTTAACTCCTTGCATGCCACAGACAGGCCACCTGTATACAGGCACTGAGCTTCATTTGACGAAAGGAACGCCCCCCCCTGCTTAGAATCGACAGAGCAGCAGAAGACAATGCTGTCACGTACTTCATCAGTGAAGTTTATTATGTATTGTCAGACGTTCATGTTGTAAGCCATTTTTTTTATGTAACAATGCTGATGTTTACAAAATTTTAACAAATGACGGCGAGAGAGGTGATGAGAGGAAGCTGAACTTATGAATTATGAATGTCACGCTGATGAATGTTCACAAAACAAGTCAAATCCTCCTTATCTATGTTAATTCCCCTCAAAGACTCCCCTCGGCCTTTGTTTACTTATTATTTCACCCTGTTCTAACAGCATCAAGTAACATACATCATTTGATTCAGGAGAAACTTATTTTTTATTCTGGCTCAATTTGCCCATCTGAGAATGGATGAATTACCAGAATTTTAGTTGTTTTTCTGAATGTTTTTTTTTATTTTTTTTTTACTGAACTCAGACAGAACGTCAAGAAGATTAGTGTTTGTATGTAAAAAGATGCATTTCGATTTTCTAGACTTCATTTGAATGTTGACAACATCTTATCTTTCCTGAACAAAGTTACCACCATATTTTATAATACGTTTATAATAGGCTCAATTCGATCATTTATCAGAATTATTATTTTTTTAATATTCCCATGGTAAATCCACCTGAAGACATAAACGTTGAAAATAATGAAAAGAACAACTAACAAACATGGGACAGAAATTCAAAATTTTGAGATAAAAAAATCCAAACTAGAAAAACCAACATTGATGTAATTTTTAAAATCGTATAATTTCATTATCTCATGACTTTCAATGAACTTACAATATTGTTTTCATCAAGTTTACTAGTCATTTTATTTATTCTTTAACTGGCAGAAATGGGCTTCCACATTATACTATAGACATATAGACCTAAAAATAGAGAGTAAATAGAAAAATCATTAATCCTAACAGAAGACACTGAAGCAAAAGTGACTATTTTCAGAGTGATATATCATCCATTGAACATGGACTACAAAAGTAGCATGGCTGTGACCATTGACTATTGGCCCAAAAGAGGGAACTTGATGAATCAATGCTGCAGAATGTGATGGTGCTTCCAGAGCCCCTGGATGTCTAAACAACACGTGTGATACCACTGCAAAGGTACCTTTACCTGTGTTTTAAGAGCATAAGGATAGGATAAGCAGTTAAAGTTATTACAATTTTTAGATCAATATCTCTTTAGCTGCCGGTGGCTAATAAACAGCATTAATCAGGTTTTTTCCCTTCTGTGGTCGATATTCATGTTACCATGGCAGCTCCTGCGGAAGAGCCAGACTGAGTGAATGTCCCGAAGTCTCCTCTGGCAAGTGATGCTCAAGTTCAAGCATCCACTCCTCAGAGTAAACTGCATGATTGGTTGACATTAGACATTTGAATACCCCGTAAAATGCCATAAATCTTACATGTGCACCCATGCTCATCGGCGCAAAGCCACAGATGATTAAAGATTCAGGTATTCACGAAAAATGAAAATGCCAGCCACTGAATCATTGAATGATTAACTGTCTTTTTTTTTTTTTGAATCCCTGCAGTAGAGGTGGGAGTGATTGGAGGCTGCAGTGCAGTCATAAAACTCTAGGTGCTGCTTAAACTGGGCCTATTTACCCATGACAGAGTGTGCCGTGAGCCTGTAACAAAGCTTTAATGATGTGTGCTGATGCGGGAGGCACTTCATTAAAATGGGCACCTGTTGTTGTGTGTGGCAAACATCACTAGAGGGCACTGAAAGCAGTGGCTGCCTTCTATCTATCTATTTATCAATCTATCATTTGGGGCCTCATATCCCATGGAAGGTGGTAACCTTAACACCTCACCCTACCCCTCTATTCCAGCAGGAGCAGGAACACCCAACCAGAGGGGTAGGCGTATGTGGTAGGGGCAAGGGGTGTGTTTGGATTGGGGCTACGCTGGCAGCTCTGTAAGGCAGCACTCATAGGCGTAGCAGTTCTTAGAGTTAATGCTAACATCAGTATTGTGTCATGCTCTCAATGAATTAGCATAGGGTCACCATACGTCCTCTTTTACCCAGACATGTCCCTCTTTTGGGGGGCTGTCCGGCCTGTCCGGGCGGAGTGTAGGACATGCCGGGTAAAAGAGGACGTATGGTCACCCTAAATTAGCGGGTACTTTTTAGCACAACCAGCATTTTGCTTCATTTGATGGCATGCTACACGTCACTGATTAGCACCAAATAAAATAGGGGCTGATCAAAATATCAGCCATGACACTAAATTAACTTGTGAAGTTTTATGTCAATTCATAATATGGAAAGAAGAAAAATGATTGGCCGGGATAGACAAAAGCAGCACCCCAGACTTACAAATTCCAACAGACTAAGCCATCAGAGAGGCAAAAATCACTCACTCACAGTTGTTGTGCGTATGAGGAAAAGACGACTTGAAAGTCGAAACATCAGTGTCATCAGCTGTCATCGGGTCATCCGACGCTGCAATTGTCTCCTCGTGCTGACTGACACTTATTTGCAGCCCCGTTCACTCAAGCAGAGGGGAGAGGGAGAAAGCCACAGTTGTAACATAACACCTGTAGGAACTGATGGAAATTAGAGTCTGCGCATTTTCCTAAATTGTTTTTATGAAGATTTTAATGTAAAAAGGTCAAATATAAAGAATTAAAATAATTTTTGTGGTAGTTGCGGCATTGTAGGGGCAATATGTTAAAACTGTAGTTGGAAACATTCAGAAAAACAACTACAAGTATCAGTAGAACATAAATAAATGACATGTTTGGTGTTTCGGAGATATCTGTGGAAGTAAGTCTGCTAACCAGCTAGCCCCGACCCGTCCTGGTCCAGAGCTCATGTCTAAACACTGAGTGGCCCTCGTCTTTAAGCTAGCCTGTGAATGAAGTGGCTAATTCTTACACATTGCACCTTTAGACTACTATAAATGTAAATTATGTGTATGCTACATTATAGTTTAGAACGTAGTATTTATATGATAATAGTTTAGATGATGTTACGGATCCGAGATGAAACTGACAGAAGCGCGGGACTGAGAGCAAAAGGGCGACCACAGTCCATCTGCTTCCTTCACAGTAGTTACGCTACTTCTATTTCCATGATTCTAACTTGTGCAGACCTGAGTCGGAGAAAGATCAATAGGTCTGGCAGGCAGACCACATCAACATATTCAACTCGGCAACCCCTGTGCCCCCTACACTCTCTCTGATACTAAGAATGGAAAGGAGGGGGACGGAGGTAAAAGAGATAAATAAATCATGCACTCTCATCATTTGGACACAAATTTGGTCAAATCTGTGTTAGTGAGCTTCTTCATTTTCAAGATAATCCATCCACCCTAAACCTGATCACACAGCATGGTCAGTGTGCAGGTGTGCTTATAAAAGGCCATCCTAAAGTGCGCAGCTCTATCTCGAAACCACATTATGAGGGCACTGAACATTGGACATTGCATGATTTACAGCGTATGCATTTTGTGGTCACAGAAAAAGGGAAAGGGGGGCAAGATTAATAAAAAAACAAAAACAGAACAGCATTTGGCTTGTGGAGTGTCCGTCCACTCCTCCTCAGTGGCTGATATTTCTGGATATTGGCAGGAAGTAGAGCACGCTGTTGCACACATCGATCCAGAGCATCCCAACATGCTCGGTGGCTGACTTGCCTGGTGAGTATGGAGGCACCGTGATGTTTTCAGATTCTCGCAACATGGTGCCGTGTATTGTCGTGCTGCAAGACGAGACGATGCTGGCTCGACAACAAGCCTCAGGATCTCGTCTCATCTATCTGTGTGCATTCAGATTGCCACATGAATAATAAGAGGCACCTGCGCTTGTTGTACATTATGCCTGCCCATACCACACGCTCTCTGACGGTTTCTGTGCAGAGATCCTCTGGTTTTACAAATCAGCTGTTGCATGAGCTGTCTAGGCGGCCGCTCTCAGATATCCATGCGAGTGAAGAAGCCGAGTGCAGAGGTCACGGGGCTGCTGTGGTTACACGCGCTCCTTATGAGTCCAGCTGGATGTACTGACATGGGAGGCAGCTTATGGTTGTGAAATGAACATCAAATAAATGGGGAACAGCTCTGGCGGACATTCCTGCCGTCAGCACGACAGCTGCACACACATCTGTGGCATTGTGTTGTGAGATAAATTTGCACATCTTAGAGCAAGCAGTCCAAAGCACACCTGTGCACTAATGGTGCCGTTTAATCAGCATCTTGATATGCCACACCTGTCAGGTGGATGGATTATCTTGGCCAAGGAGAGGTGCTCAAAAGCTCGAGAAAAATGACCCTTCTATTTGTATAAAAAAGCTAAACTTTGTAATAATAAACTTTAGAAAATCTGAGCAAACAAAAACAAAAGGTCCCTCTCTCGTTCTGTATCAGGCATGTTGCATCTAACAGTGCAGATTTTCAAGGATAAAGCCTTCTAATTATGATGTGTATTACAGTCTGTTTGTAGAAAAAGAAACATGTCCCTGATCATTCACATGAGTCATTCACACATTAGTGCTCAAAAGTTCAAGTGCAATCTGAGGTCAGAGAATGAGATTTGGCAATTTTTTTGGTAGAAGACAAAATTAGCAAGATTTAGATGTTCGGAGTATCACCTCGCTTTATGAAGTTGTAGTTTTAGCACTAAAATTGGTGTGTCACTAAAATGAATGAACAGCTTGATCTGTACACTAATCTATAGTGTTGTTGTATCCTGGTACGATGTTCATGTGTATGTTCCTACATGGGCAGCAACAAGAGAGAGTCAAACCTGCTTACTCGAAGTCTGACTACAGACATGCTAGCAGCCAGCTGCTTTGCTAATGCTAATTTTGACCTGCTAAAATGTTCCTAATAAGAATGCCATCTGCTGATGTTTAACAGGTAGGTTTCCCATGTTTACCATTTACATTTAGTGTGTTAGGATGCTAAAATTGTTTTAATTAGCAGTAGGGACAAAGTTAAGCTGTGGCTGATGTATTTGGTCATACATATTACAAATAACATTCAGAGGAGCAGCATGTAAAAATTGACCATCTGTCAAATTCACACTTGAAAAAAAAGGAATTAGTAACTGCACACTGCTGCTCTTAGCTAGTTAGCTCAGTAAACCATGCAGCTAGAGGTTCTGACTGGGAGCTCGGGGTTTGTATTTATACTGCTAGCACAGCAGCTTTAAAATGGGCGGGGCAAGCTGGTTAGCATGGTGACTTCAATATCTAAGGTTTTCAACTAAAACACTCTTACATATTGCCCCTGTCAAAGTAACATCACAGATAACCAGGGTTCGTACTTTCCCAATTAACAAAACTACTTATAACTCCAGTCCAAAGTTATGAACTAACCATTTACCAAAGTATAACAGCTTTTTTGCATTTCTATTTTTTAGCATTGTGCTGATATGACATCAAATAATGTCCCCTCAAACACAGAAAGTGTTAAAATTGCTCAGGAACTCTTGCCACAATTTATCAGTTTATGACAGGAGACCAGGAGAACCTGAGGCCATCACTTTATTAGTTTACCTGAGAACCAGAGGCAGTGCTACACAGAATGATAAAGACGGACTCAGCAGGCAAACACACCACTCAGCGGGGATGATGGAGACTATGTTGTTTGAAGCTGAATTCCGCAGGATACGTGTGATGAAAGGTGAACAATAGATCACACTTGCCGTAACGGATCATCAGTTCAGTAACGTTTAATAGACTTACTTAATACAGTAACTGATATGTGGACAAGTCAGCTGGATTACAGTTGCATTAAGGTGTATTTATCTTTATTTAACCGTGCGTGTGTTTGTGTTTATCTGCTTTCAGAGAGGCTGAGCAAATCTAAAATACAGTTTAATGACTTTAATGGTGTGACAACAGAAATTCATGCAACATCTTAAGTTAACTAAATGCATGAAATCATCATGAGTCGAGTAAAAGCTAAGCAGTGGATGTATGTAGTATGATTTTTTTACCCTCATTTTTAGAGCGTCACCCCAGAAAACCTGCAGCAGCGCCGTGCAACACAGCCTGCGAGAAATTCTAATAGAAATCGTGGGCAGCTTTGTGAGATGAGAGGGTACAAAGGCAATCACAGGGCAATTATTGCCACAAATGGACTTCACTGGGATTTGAGAGTAATTAGCAAGGACTTCCCTTAACCAGACCCATGCTGTCTAATTCCTCCATCCGCAGAGAGCAAAACTGGCGGAGCAGCCTAATTTTAAAAGCAATCTCCCGGTCCCATCATAAGACTGGGATTTTCATTAGCATCTTGTTACTGCTCAACAGCAGTGCAATTACCTCTTAATTGGAGCTCATTTTGCACTTATTTATGGAATGATAATCAAGACTGCATCCTGCTGGGCTGAGAATTAGGTAGAAATGGCTACATATTGGAATCCATAGAGATGCCGTGAGAAAAAAACCTTTCCCACGTATGCTGTTGCGACTTTTGAATAAAGGACACTTCGATTAAAACAGGAAAAAAAAAAAGGACTAGGGCTCAATCCTTCTTCCAGTCATTACCCCTGTCTCTTTTTGAGTGCTCCCTCGTCCCTCAGAACAGTTACAATGGGTTGAAATCTCTCTCAAGACCCTCACATGTCATCAGTAGTCGTAAATAGATGTGACCGGCCATTTCCAATATACTGGCATCTGGCGACGCTGTTGCAATCCTGGTATCATCACTATGCCATATTCAGTTTATCTGGCGGAGGCATTGATGCTCGCGATTCATTCTCAACTTCAGGCTTTCAATAAAGTCGTCAGATAAAAAAAGAAGACTGCTTTATTTCCTGGCCACTTGTGTTAGCTTTACAGGCTAACATTAGAAACCTGTGCACCTCCGCTGCCAGTCTGCAATGATATTGGAGGAGTGGTACCAAGTGAAGTGAGATGCTGCTGGACGTTAGTTACATTTCTCATCTCTCATCCACACTCCCAACGTTGCATACAGCTCCCCCCGGGCAGGTCAGACCACAACCTCGTACTGCTCTCCCCATCATACAAGCCTGTGGTTCAGCAGCAACCAGTGACAGTCAGGCCATGGAATCATTGCAGGGTGCCCTGGAAGCCACTGATGTACAAACCACATGGCGAGGATGTTGATGGCCTTACTGATTGCATCTCTGAATACACCGGGTTCTGCATGGACAACTCCATCTCCACTAAAGAGGTCCGCTGCTAACCAAACAACTAACCCTGGGTAACCAGCGACCTAAAGGCTCTACTCAATGAGAAAAAGAGGACCCTTAGTTCAGGGGACCGAGCAGAGCTCAAGCGTGTTCAAAGAGACCTTAAACACGGCATCAGGGAGAGCAAGGACAAGGATAAGAGAAAACCGGAAGACAAACTGGAGAACAGTAACACCAGGGACGTATGGATTGGGATGAGGGAGATTACCAACTTCCAGAGGAAAGGTGGAGGAACAGGTGAGGGAAATGAGCAACAAGCAGTTTTTCAAACAAAATGAGTTCAACCAGTTTTTCAGCAGGTTTGACTCTAGCTCCTCCACCCCCATCCGCCCCCCTGCTGCTCCTCTGAGCAACCACTCCAGGACACCACCTGCAACTGAACGTGGCGAAGACGAAAGAGATGGTGGTGGACTTCAGGAGGAACAAGCCCCTTCATTCTCCAGTCTGCATCAGTAGCCCCTTTTAGATAGAAAAGGTGGCACATTTGCAGCAAGGTAAAGGCTGCAATGTGCCACCTTGTCTCTCTAAAAGGGAGGTGTAATATTCCTTCTTTTCCAAAATAGCCGCCTCTTGGTGGGGTAGGTGTAAACATGTGACGTGACGTGAAGCATGAAGTTCGGCATGAACAGTGAAGCAGGTTGAATTTGTCTTCAGAATAAGAGCTTTACATTGCATCCCATTGGAGTTTAGAACTGGGTTCTTAGCAAGGGTTATTTATTTTGAAAGTAGCGACTGTTAGCAACAAGCAGACAACGAAGGCAGCTACAGTGACCGACGAGATGCTAGCGTCTCCTGGATCTCAGCGGCTTTCCTGTTGTTCATCTTGACGTCTGCGGATGCAGTGCAGGTCATCGATAGATAGTTAGATAGCAACTGAGGTGGAAATAAGTGTACCCTCCAAGGCATCAAATTGGCGGACCAAAACAGACCCCCAATTTACTGCTTTCTGTCTAAATCTGGGGACCTAGCCACAAAAAAGACAGCCAAATTAGCGGCTTGCTGCCCTGTATAAAAACGGCTAGTGGGACAGATGTTCACATGGGGGGCCTAAGTGGGCTTTACTTCCTGAGGAGGCTCAGGTCCTCGATGTCTGCAGATGTTTTATCAGTCTATTGTTGCGAACACCATCTTCTTCGATGTAGTGTCCTGGGGCACGGGCATCAATGCGAAGGATGCAAACAGACTGAATACACTCATTAAGAAGGCAGGGTGTGTTGTTGGCTCTGAGCTTGTCACCCTGGAAGAGGTGGCAGAGGACAGGATGCCGGCAAAACTGCATATATCATGGACAATGTCTCTCACCAGCTCCACAAAAACTCTGGACAAGCTTAAGCTCCAAGCAGCTCCAGCAACAGACTAATGCAATCCAACTGCCTGAGGCAACAGCACAGGAAAGCACCTTATTTCTCTTGCACCTTAGTATTTTATATAAATAAAGTATATAATACTTTATTGTTTTTTGCATATTGTAGTCCTTTATTGTTTCTATATTTGCCCTTACATTTTGATTGTATTTGTATTTGAATGTACCTGCTGCTATGATTTCCCCTCTGGGATTAATAAAGTTATCTATCTATCTATCTATCTATCTATCTATCTATCTATCTATCTATCTATCTATCTATCTATCTATGGGTGTGTTTGGATTGGGGCTCAGACTGGACAGCGATGCTAGCAGCTCTGTAAGGCTGCACTTATAGGCGT
>CAEMYA010002140.1:2996483-3014527 GCA_903131615.1 Diplodus sargus | reverse complement strand
GGCCTAAAATGTTTTGTGAATAACTCTTATCTTCAAAAATTAGGAGTCCTAAAGTTACGACTGACACGCCCATTATTTTTAGGAGTTGCTCCTAAATTCGTCTGTTAGGAGCTACTTTTAGCCTTATGATTGTTTGTGAATACGGGCCCTGAAGTCTTAAAAATCCAGAGCCATTGTGAAAGTTCAGCCTAATAAAAAAGGCATAGCAAGCACTAATGGGACTGCTACAACCAACAGGTTGATTCTGACTCATGGATGTAGACTTGCATGTTTATTTCAACATACGCTCTTCACAGATCAGAAGGGAGACTGTGGAGCATCGCAGAGCCAAGATGATTTTACGAAATAAGGTGCTCGTTGTACTGCTTTGTATGGTTGGCGCTGATATGGTTCTGAGAGGATATGTTCTAAGAAGGCTTGCAGAATACGCACTGCCTCAGAACGCCAGCCCCTGCACTAAACGTTTCTCAGAAAGCGAGCGGTGGTGGATGCACTGCTTCGGCGGATCCGTGGAACTTTTTTTGTCGGCAGACTACAAGCTCCCAGAGGATGCTTTCAACTGGTGGAAGGTAAGATGGCACTTTACAAGGAAACAGTCTCAGCCTTTCACAAGGCCGTCAAGCTTTTTGTTTGACTCACAATAGGATGTTATCCCACAACTTATAACCGGTGTAACCGCAGTGTACGTTTTGTTTGCGTGTCAGCGTTTGCAGCTTGAGCGGCGCAACTTCAGTGCCTACACTGAGACAGTGAGCAGGCTGTTTGAGATGATCCCAGCCAGTCCAGGTCTGAGCGAGCCCCGCCCTGACCGCTGCAGGACTTGTGCTCTGGTGGGGAACTCTGTTAACTTGAAAGGATCGCATTATGGACCTGAAATAGATTCTCATGACATTGTCATAAGGTAAATAAGCTGGCTAAGGAAAGCTGGTATAAAGGAACAGTTCACCCAAAAACTGAAAATGAAATCCAGTCATCATCTCTTCACCCCGATGTTGATGGAAATGTTGAGTGATGTTTTACAGTCCACAAACACTTCTGGAGCTTGACAACAAAACAGCAGTGCAGCGTTCTCCTTAAGAACTGAGGTAGATGGGGACTTACAGGAAGTAAAAATGTAAAATGCTTCCTCTCCCCATCAGCATGGGGCTGAGGAGAAACTGACTGGAATCATTTTTTGGGTGAACTTCCTTCAATCCTTTAATCAGTGATTACAAACAGTGGGACAAACATGCAAAAGGTTTCCTCAATGTCAGAAAAACTAAAATTCAAGTAATCCTTTAAAAATATTCCTGCAATGGACTGACACACATGACAAACAGTATACCCCTCTGTACTGTTCAGAATGAACCATGGTCGTACCAAAGGCTATGAAGTGGATGTCGGGACCAGAACAACTCATCACATCATGTATCCAGAAAGTGCCGTGGACCTGGATAACTCCACTCACCTCGTGCTGGTGCCTTTTAAGATACAGGATCTTGAGTGGCTCATGAAGGCCTTCACCACAGGATTTTATGGAAAGTGAGTCATATTTTGTATGTACTAGTACATACAGTAAATGTGATCATTTGTCTCCCCCTATGTGTCCAAAGTGTTGGATACAGAGAGACAGAGAGAGAATATTTTGCAATATTTCTAAACCTAAATATGTAGTATTGTTTGTTAAACCATACCAAGTAGTTTTGTTTGCTAAACTGAAATAGTACTTTTATAAACTTAACCAAATATTTTTGTCAGCTAAACCTAAATAGTTTTGTTAGCTATAAATGACCAGTTCTGTTAGTTAAAACTTTTGTTAGTTAAGCCAAACCAAGTAGTTTTGTAATCTGAACCAGAATGTTTTGACAACTAAACCAAAATATATAGTTTTTAAAAACATGTTTTTAGCTAAACCCAACCAATTGCTTTGCTAGCTAAACATCTAAAGTGATTTATTATTTTTTTTAAGCTAAATCTAACTGAGTTGCTTTACTATTTCTGTCTTTTCAATAGGTCATATGTGCCAGTAAAATCACATATCGCAGCTAACAAGGAGTTGGTGAGTTAATTTGAATGCATTGGACCATTAACTGTACAGGCAAAAAATGTGACACTTGGCGAAAATTTACAACAGGCGATGGTGGTGAATCCAGTTTTTATGAGGTGTGTTCATGACAGCTGGCTGACAAAGAAGGGCCAGTATCCCTCTACCGGCTTCATGGCTTTGATTCTTGCCCTCCGTACTTGTGATGAGGTAAGTTCATTTCAGAAATGGGGGTTTTCCTTGTGAAAGCCAACACTGTTGCTAAGTAGATGCAAATATCAGATTGCTTAGGGAAATGGCAAGCCAATGTATATGATTTAGGGAGACGTTCAGACTTTCACTAGGTTTTAAATTTCTAAAACAAGTCCTCCAATGTCACTGAAAAACTGTTTGTCAGATTTAAACTGCAGCAGTGCCCCTCTGAACAAAAATGACAACTCCCTGGAAACAAATTACATTACATCTTTGTTTAGGAAGTTGCCACAGTTGGTTCAGATTCATAGTCTATAATAGTAATGTCATATCCTAGCACTTTGATGGGGAAAAGCAATTAAATAAATATGTGTATTGGATACATTATAACATTGGGAAAGGGTCTATATTAACCTAAATCATGTTTTCCTTTACCTAACTGTTTTTGACCAAAAACAAAGTAAGACTCAATAATACACTGAATAAAACACGTGTATCTGGCCTCAATCTTCTCTTCAGAATATTTGATTTCCCCATTTGGTACATGGTCCACTCATAATAAAAGACAAACCTCACCAAGTAATTCAGTTCCCTAAACCTAACCAAACAACGACAGGAAACTGCAAAGACATGGAAATTAGTATACAAAGCAATAAATGAACAGTATAAAAACATATTGGCAGCAGGTTTCGAGCCACATGAATCGTGAGTCCCATACGCAGTATAGTTTCTATCAATTTCCCTTGGTATATGTTACAAGGATGGCTCTAGAACAACATTCATGCTGATATAGGAACGACACCAGCGTTGCAGCCCATGCACCCACAGGAACCACCGGCTTAGGTCAAGTTTAGCAGAGCTGGAATGATTTGTCGGAGCTTTCTTCAGTTGATATTCAGATGATACTCTTTGTTATCAATACACATATACCCCAAAGTAGGAGAAATGTGCTGAGCCCTCTGACAGGTGACACCTTTCTCTTACCCTGCGCTAACTTTAAAACTGCCACTGAGTTGATTGAATGGTATAACTGGTAATCTGAACCTTATGGCCCAGTCAGTACTCATTTCTTGAGTTTGTTTCCAAAATCAACATCCTGACATGAGTAATGAGCATCTTTCTGTCTTAAGTGATGCGGTTGATTATCACACGTTTGTATTTGTCGTCCCAGGTCCATGTGTTCGGTTACGGAGCAGACAATGATGGAAACTGGAGCCATTACTGGGAAAAACTCAAAGACAAAAAGTTTAAAACTGGATTACACCCTGGAGCTCATGAGTACAGTATTATCCAGAAGCTCGCAGAGCAACAAAAACTCAAGTTTTATAAAGGGCGCTGATGTTTCTCTCGGTATGTAAATCATGCAAATCCTGATAGGAGAGACTCAGGAGCCCCTTTTTAGAAAGCTTCAGTTCAAACAAATGTTTTTGATTTTAATGGTGCATCTTGTCAGATCTGTTTTTGCATGTCTGATAGAGACCAAAAAACTTTTTAAAAGCTTCAGTTTAAACGAAAAAAAAAAAAATTGTTTATGGTGCATCTTATTAGATCTGTTTTTGTATATTATAATATACAAAAATCCTATAGGCTTGGAAAACAGGCAGCCACCGCTTTGCAAGAGCAGTAGATTATTTGCATCACTGGCTGGTAGTCATGCTGACTTGATGTCTTATTTGTGTATGTAATTAATAACTTTATGGACTCAGAGTAAAAAAATGGTTTGGTCTTCTTTTATCTAGCACATAAATTGCTCACATGCAGGAAAAAAAGGTCTGACTCATTTGTTTGTTTTATTGATAAGATATTTATAGATTCTATGACGATATATTCATGATAATAAACAGAATATATTCAGAATAAATGACTTATCTTCAACTTCATCCTCAAGTTGGTCCCATGAAGACTGCCTAGAAGGATAAATTAACCTGAAAATGAAAATTCTGTCCATCTCCAATCACCCCCGACGGAGAGCCACTGCAGCACGATCCAAAACAGCTGACGCGTTGAGAGTTGTTGAAAAACATGAAATAACAACTGAAAAATAAATAAATGAATAAATAAATAAATAAATAAAATGTGTAATGGTGTAATCCAGGTTAATTCTGGAGATCCCAGATTAATTTGTAAAGAAGTGATTGACGCCCTTTTTAAGCAGAACTCTTCACTGTAGCTGCTGAACTCAAAGTGTTAAAGCGTCTGAGGGGAGTGCATGAGTGCACCCGAGGTGTAAATAGAGTTTTTTCCAACTCAATTTGGGAGATAACACCAGTCCAGCTGTATGGAGCCATTTTACAGTTTCAGTCCCCATTTATGTACTTCAGTTTTTTAGGAGAATGCTGCAACGTTGTTTTGCTGTGAAGCTCCAGAAATGTTTTGTGGACTATCAAACTTCAACCCACTTTCCATCAGCGTGGGCTGCATCAGCAATTTTCATTTTTGGGCGAGCTTAACCTTTAAAGTGTATAAAGTTATGTGATGTAAAACTTGTCTCTTTCTTTATATTTTTAGCCTGTTGTTTTTCATACCTCTGCTTTTTAACCTGTAAAGTGTCTTTGTACACCCTGAAAAGCGCTATATAAAATAAAGATATTATTATTATTACTGTTAAAGCCTCAATCCATCATTTTTTACTATATGAACGCATCACATTTAATAGTTTGACTGCGATTTCACATTCATTGTTCTGTTGACTGTTCTGTTTGAAGGATGTTTTTCTGCACCTGTCATCAGGCTAATATGAGCAACAAGCCAGAGGACCATGGACGACTTTTTATACATATTTCGTTCAGCTGTGCTTCGGCATTATGTGTTTTAGGTCATACACACCTCGATGCATTTTAAAAAAAAGGGGTGCAGAAAAAGACTTCCGCTAAGGACACATCCTAGTTCATATTCATCCTAAAGGCCTCCTCTGTCCTCCCTCCTCTCCCCTCAAAGAGCATTTCAGGAATTGAGACATCCTTCAGTAAGGTGTGCTGACATCTACTCCCAGGTCACAGGAGGACGGAGGAGATGAGGAGGCACAAAACAGAGAAATGAGAGGAGCCGCTTGACTAAACACACTCTGACACTGACTGAACAGCTCTCTCTGGTGGACAACATGTAGCCCTCAGTACATTAATGTGAGTGGGTTACAGATCTTGCTCCAAAAAAAGAGTCATTTAGTCTCCCCCACTAAATGAAAATGCCAAAAGACAATACTTTTCTGCAAAATCCTTACTACAAGATGAAAACCTCTTTTTAAAAACTTAAGCATTCCCTTCTGGCGTTGAACATTAACATCAAGTGTTGGGCTGAACACAAAAACCTGCGTGGGTGTGACTTGATTAGATTTGACGCGACCTGTCCCACAACACTACCACAGCTGTCAGCATCTTGAATTGCTCGCTCCTGATTGTGCATGGAAGTGGTGACCTGCCATGTTCAAAGCAAAATGTGATGAAGGTGCCCTGTGGAAGGGAACACAGACACTCAGGAAAAAGAGAAAAAATCTAAGCCGCACTCCTCTGGCAAAAAAAAAAAAAGGTTTAAAAGCCTTTCTTTAGATGGTTAGTTCATGCTGATATTCTTAAGAAAAACATCTACCATGCTTGTTAAAAAATGAGCCAGCCACGGGTAGCAGCACAAACCCGGAGTTTTTTTAAACCATTTTGCCAGAAGAGTAACTTGTCCCACACAGATGTGGCTGATAATAACGTAAATGAACAAGTTGCATTTGGGAGTGTAAATGTGACTTTGGTGTTGTGTAAACTGGCAGCCTAACTCTCAGAGGAATGCAGTTATTGGTGCTATTGATGCTTTAATGCCCTTCGTGCAATAACAAGTCTGTGGCGAGAATAGTTTGTAATTAAAGTAATGCCGGAAAAATGTAACACTGCCTGCTTCAGCAAGCTGTTAAATTGATCCTATTTGTCATTTGGACGCAGCGTGACCTCAGACGCTGTTTACTGCTTTATTCTGACTGAGAGACCTTTGCAGAGCAGTTGGCACCTGATGCGAGGTGAATCATTTGTGCTGTTGAGGCCCTTAATTCCTCCGGCCATTCTTTAACAAATACCTGATAACTTTTTTCATTAACTTGATGATTTATTAGAAAATGATAACAGCTGCCCACAGTTGGCAGAGGTTTTGGTGGAAATGTTTGATTATTTCCACCATGTTTCTTCTGCGCGTGCATGCAATAGGTGCTGCTCTATCAGGGCAAATCATGTCCATTGGATTTCTGTGACAAAGTTCCAATAAACAGATTTAGACAGGATGAGTTTTAATCTACCTTTTAACCATTTAAATGTTATCACAAGCACTCGGTACTCTTGATTGATTTCTGTTTGCTGTATGTCAAGAATTTTTTTTTATATATTTGTTCATTCATGCAAGCTACCAGGGTTAAAAGCTGAAAGTATGAGGTCCAATCGCAGCAGAAAGTAAAAAAGATGAAAAAAAGATTCTTAATTCTCATTCTGGAGATGTGCTGCGAGACTCCTTGTGCTTCTAAATCGATAGGAAAATGGACGTACACCTCAGTATTATGTGGATCATTGTTCTGTTTCCGTCTTGGAAACAAATGAACAAATGAAAAAGATTCTGTGTGGCAGAAAATGTTTTGAAGAAGTTGCGCAGAACCAAGCAACATACAGGAATAAAAGAACTGAATGCGACTTGACTTCACTTGCACTCAGCAGAAAGGATGTCAAGTGGAAGGATCACAGCAGGAGAAGTGATCTAAAACGAAGAAAAAAAAAACATTTTACCAGAAGAATTTGTTTTTTGTAAAATGTTTTAGGAGGAGGCAAACGGATCAAGTTGGAAAAAAAAAAAATCAGTTATCCCTAGAGAAAAGGGGAAAAATAAGGGGGAAATACATAAACCGTGTTCAAAAAGCAGCAAGCTGATTCAAGTGGCGATGAATGGAAAACATTGAATCTTCATGTGAGACTGACCAGTTAAGCTGACCTAAAACAACAACCAGTGCAGATAAATCATTGGTTAAGCAATACAATGAGTGCTCTGTCTGACTTGTGAGCAGAACACCAGTGCAGAGGCTTCCTGTCTTTGTCTATCATGACGGTAAACAACAGGAAAATAACTAAACGTAGCTTATTCAGGTTAAAGCAGCTACACTATTATAAATAAAGCTGCCCCCCCGTGCTGACATGCCAGGTAACACATCATGGTCAGTTAACCGGATTTGTTCCCATGCAGCAGAGGCAGTTGTGATTCCAGCTGCCAGAGAACACTGCTGGCAGTAGGTTACAGTGATCAGGCCCAATCTCAGGTAAGGACAGAGCAGACGAAAAACCTCTGCTAGACAGACAAAGAAACAAAAAGGGGTCGCACTGTACATCGCTGTCTGGGTAATGTTGGACTGAGTTTCTGTGTAATAGGTTATTAATGGGTATAAGAGTATGGGTTATATGAGGGAACACATTTTAAGATAGCAACGAGGCAAAATGTATGAATCTTTTGGGAACAATAAAATGGTTAGATCAGTACAATACCTGGATTAAAATACAATAATTACACATGACAGTGATAAACTGCTACAATGGCCATATTATAACACATAAAACATTCCCTTTTGTTTCAAGGTAATGGTTTACATATATATGTTAAGTGTGACCTGCTACCTGGAAACACTTGAGGTAGTTTCCTTGTAATAACCATAAAATCTGTGCTGCAAAATGCTAACCCACCTGTTTTTTTATTTTTAGTATAGTGTAGTATATAAAGGTGAACTTCACTCCAGTAACGACATAGGCTTCAATATGTGTTACCATCTTACACTGCTTTTTAGAAATGACAATGATAAGGTGGATATATCAATAAGCGGGAACAGAATTGCTAACTCTTAGCCCGTTGAGAAAGAGGAGATTTTAAGACAGCGTTGCCACCTGTAGCAGCAATAAGAGTAGCAGCAGTAGTAAATGAAGAGCACTATGAACCAGATGGACAAAACAAAGACCAATCGGTGTTTAGACTGACAACCGTGTCGCTTTAACAAAGGATACAGCTTGTACCTTTTCTGTCATTCTACACTGAGAGCAAGTGTTTGTTTAGACAAACTGTCAGCCTGGAATCTGGCCAGACTGTCTACACAACTGTGTCATGCAGGCACTTTATCTGTTTCCTTGAGTGTCATGTTTAACCTTCCTAGTCAGTTACTCACCACTGACAGTGTGCTGTATGATGAAGGGCATTCCTTATCGAATAATAGGACAAGTCTGACATCTAGTGGTGAATATATGGTCTGTGCAGCACTTAGACTGGGCATGGTAAAAATCTAGTCTGCAGTGTGTTGCACAAATTTTATTTGATCTAAGTTTTTTATTTTATCATGCATAAAGGAAATAACCAAATCTTTAAATACATACATATATGTGTTACATGAGTAAATACATTGATCTGTTTGAATCAAACACATTTTCATGATATTTTTCACTCTTTTATGATCATCTGAAGATTACTGGTTTGATGCTATATACACATATATAATATACTATTTTACAGAAAACAGTTCGTCAATTTATTTCTAATTGTGAATTGTTTGATTGTATTATAAAAGTCTGACAGATCTTGTAACAAAAGAAAGAAAACAGGATACATTCTGATTTTTCATGTCATTTTTATTGATTTCAACATTCAGGTTACTAACAAAATCTTTATTGTGCTTTGACAAAATGTCATAAAACTGCACGCAACTCCAGAGTAAAAAAATCATAACAATCATACAAAAATCATACATCTACTGATACAAAATATATTGTCGTTAACAAGTATTGCTACTCTGCCACAACTATTTAACACTCAGTCAACAATTAAGTGGTGCACTGGAATAACACAGACACAAATTATGGTAAAAATAAACTCCTCATTTACTCACCAACCTACCTACTCATGCTGATTAATGGACGTATCCAGAAATTAGACTGCTCCGTAAGGCCCTGGCAGGGTCTCTATTTATAGACTCTATTTAAGAGGTCAACATGAAGCAGGAACAGGAAATCTGTTGGAGCTCAAGTGCAGCTCATCCACTGACACAAACCTCAGATGTTCTTTTATCTTCTTCTCCTGTGTTTTGGCTTTTAATGTTCTCCAAAACCATGTTTTTACATCTTCCAAACATTCCCTTTTAATTGTATTTGAACGCCTGTATGTCCAACCACTTGCATTACACCAACAGGAGTGCGTGAGAAAGGTTCACACAAGACACCTTATGTTAAGGAAAGAAGAGATGATTGATTATCATCAAGATAACATCGCATATTTAAGCTGCCTTGCATACTTTTAATGCCAGCAGTCAACATCATAACACAGGCAAGCTCTTACTTCAAGAGGACCCACAGTATCATATTTATTTTGTTTAGTCTGAGCAGAAAGCAAAACAAAACATGAAAGCGCCACACACAGTCACCAAGGAAGGAAGGTAATGAGCATAAACTTCACTTGTCGTACCATTTAATTTGTATGTTACGGCTGCAACTGATGATTAATTACATTATTATAATCAACAGCATATGAAAAGTCGAACAAGATCTCAAAGCTCAAGATGACATCTTCTATAGCTGTCTGAATAACAGTCCAAAAGGCCAAAATGTTTCTATTCACAGTCGTATGATAAAAAAAATAATAAAGCTCACAAATATACAAGCATCCAGCGGCAACAAATGTTGGTAGTTTTACTGAATCAGTCTCAAAATTCTTGTGTTTTTATATGGAGTAACCGACTTGATAAACCTGTGACGCATGACCTTGATGTGGATGCCCTTTGGTCGGCTCGCTTCATGCCAAAGTGTCACTTTCAGCCAGTTCAAGTAAACAACCTTCTCTCAGCCTCTGCTGCAACCGATTACAGCTGAGTGTAGGATGTTTACATGCACTGAGTCTGAACAACTGATGTTGAAGATGTTAAGCCACCAAATCACAAAGTTAAGTACTAACACGACCTACAGGGCCTGATTAACAGCCTGAGTATTAATACAACCTTCGCAGACAAATAGGTTTGGATCTGAAAATGGACACAGCGCATTTACCTCACTCTTCCATTGCTGTGGAGCCGGAGGCAGTCGGTGGCGGTAAACATCAGACTGAAAGCTCTGTGGATAGACAGCTTCCAGTCGGGGATGTTTACAGCCCCAAACTACCGTGTGCATTTGTAACCTCGGTCTCAGGCAACACAATGTTGGACAAGTAGTGGACGATTTGAACATCAGACGCAAGACTCCAAAGTTGAAGACATTGTCTTTTCTAAATGTTGATATTTCTATCGTGCATGCTGAACGCTGTGCAGGCTCCTTCCTGCAGGTGTAACCTAGTAAGGGCAGGAAACTATGGAAAATGGCCATCTGGCCAGTATAACGCAGCGTCACTGTAGATGATGTCTGTAGAGAATCCAGACTCCAGTGTCAAAGACAATGTGGTCTGTGGTCTTGTATTGTCCTAAAACATGCAGAAGGAGAGAAGTCAGCCTGACCTCATTACCATCACCCTGCACAAGACTGACTGATGCTGAGGACGACTTTCAATGACAACGCACAGGGTTGTTCAACCTCAAGCTCTCTGCCAAGCCTCTATTAACACTAATGATGTACGAGCAACTGCCATGTGTCACTATGAATTATGAGTCAATTAAACAAACTTTGTTTATGTGAACTCGGTGCACTGCTCCGCAAAGATTAACAAGCTAGCTTAATGTCATACTAACCTGCAGCAATGACATTAGCTGTAACACCGAGGTTAGATACACAGTAATCAGACAGTGTTGTGGTGTAACGGCTCTGCAATGTCAGAGAAGTTAAACAGCTGGGGAACCTTCACTAATGCAAGGCCAGCTACTGTGTCCTACCCTGACTTGACTGCAACACTGGAAAAAGCTAACTTAAATAGCGAGATAGCCTTCAGTAACAAGCTCCAGTTGCCGTAAGTGAATTTCTGCCGCTTGCGAAGCCGTTAAAGTAACTTTGCCTCGTCGGGCAGCCAGCCAGAGCAAACAATGTTAATGTGGTAGGTGTTAGCACTAGCTCCTGTTAGCCAACGACCTAGGCTGGCTAGCTAGCTCGCTGACACGGCTAGCTTCTGTTAGCTCGTCTGTGACCCTAACCTTCTGCTGTCTGACGTTTTCCTTACCGGCGAATAAAAACGATGATCCCCGCGCAGCATGGGGGTCGACGCCCGCCGCGATGTGTCAGCTTGAAGTTTGACTCGATTCGGTCATGTTCTGTCCTATTCCTGGCAGCCTGTTAAGTTTCCTTCCGTTTTCATTCACTTGTCTTTATTTTGACCTTTGGTTACTCGACACCAACATTGACGTCATTGTCATGGCAACAGAGCCCCGCCTACCGCTAGCGGAATAATTGCATTTACATTTTACACCTGACGTCCAGCTGCATCTGACTCAGCGCAGGAAACACAAGAGTTAAATAAATAATAATGATAAAAAAAAATACTCGATTGGAGTAGCAAGTTCAGTGTCAAAGTCTGTTTAAAGTTGAAGTTAAACGTATTTTGAGTAAAGTAGTGAATAGCCTACAGTTAATGGATTATTATATCACTGATGGATTAACATTCTGCATGTTAATCCGTCCAGTTGGGTTGGAGCTCATGTTTAAACTTTATTTGATCTTTATCAGTGTGTCATACATCATATTCAGCTTATGCATAAAGAGCGTGCTGTTTAGCAAATAATATTACAATTAATAACATACATATATATATTTTTTTACCATTGTCTGTTTGGTAGCCTGCTTTTATTTTGTATTTCATCATCAAAAATCATTCTTCATGAATATGCTGCGTAAATGTTAGATGTTACTGGTGAGCAACCTGTCTACAATCTGTTTACATCTAGATTAGTCTCAGTCATTTTGAGAGACATAAGAAAGATTGATGTAACTGCCAGTAATAGCTGTTCTTTCTTTTCAATATCCCATAGTCAGTGACTGCACAAATGTAGCGAAATGTCTAATCATAAACTCCAGTGGGGCTTTTTATTCTATTACATTATATTAAAAGATTACTAATTGTTTTCAGATTATGCTTAACCACTTCCTCTCTTTGGTAGCCCACTTTTATTTTGCATTTCATCATCAATAATCATTCTTCATGAAAATGCAGGCTTACTGTCAGTCATATGTGAGCAATCTATGAGTTTAAAGAAAGTATTGGCTCTACAATCTGTTTAATACAATTACATTTAGATTAGTCTCAGCCATTTGGACGGACATAAAAAAAGATTTATGTAACTGCCATCAATAGCTGTTCTTTCTTTTCAATATCCCATAGTCAGTGACTGCTCTAATGTACCTGAATGTCTAAAAATAAGCTCCAGTGGGGCTTTTTATTCTATGCAATTATATGAAAAGGTGAGTAGCTGTTTTCAGATAATACTTAACTTTTTTTGTCTGTTTGGTAGTCCGCTTTTATTTTACGCAACATAATTAAAAATCAAGTTAATGGTGAGCAGTCTCTCTATTTAAACGATTTCTGGGGTCAACAGTCTGTTCAATACAAGTGTACTTAGAGCCATTTTAAGTGTCAAAAAAGCAAAACGTTTTATGTAATAGCAAAAGACTGCCATTGATAGCTGTTCTTTCCTTTCAGTATTCCACAGTCAGTGACTGCACAGATGTGTCTAAACAAGTGTTCTTAATCTACATGGTTTTTCTTTTATCATTTTATCATTTTAAATAATTTGTCCCTTTTTTCTTATTTTAATGTTCTAATTGTCAACCTTTGGCACTTTTAGGCATATTTCGTTTTCCGTTTATCCTCAATATTTATGTTTATTTCTTTTATATAATGGTTTAAATCTGTCCTGCAATTTAAGCTCAGAAAGACAAATCAACGTTAACTCAATGTTGAAATTTGGTTTACTGTCCTAAACTATCTGCTCTATCTTGATAACAAATGATCTGATCTGTCCTTTGCGTGTACACCTGGTATTTTTAAAGTGTTCTTGTTGTCCTCACTGAGATCAGATCTCTGTCCTCCAGAGCAAAACATGTGTATGAATTTTAGGCGATGGCAAATCAACCTTCTAAACTTAGTGTACCACTGTTCTTAAAGGAGCAATCAGCAATCTTGGAGACAGACGATTCCGCCTCAATCCCAGGTAGTCAAATACCAGAGGTGGTGGCCAGTCCAACCCACCAGCACACAGCATTTATGTTTGAAGCCTGGGAATGATATTTTACAAACAACTATCTTACAAATTGCACCTTTAATTATTGAAGTTATTAATTTCTTTGCATACACAATGATTGTGTCAGGTTGTTCTCTTGTGTTGCAATACCGGCGTGTGTGCTGCTCTGTGCATATTGTTAACATTATACATTTCTGCAAGATATCAGTCATGTCCCACTTGTATTGCTTTTATTTTTCACAAAGCTCTGTTGGATAACACATCTTTCCTCACGGTCATAACACAAAACAGAAATAATATCATCCATTAAAGGTTCATGCCATTAGCCTCCTCGCTTGCTCTCTAAATTTTAACACCATCCTTCGTTTTCTTTTACTTTAAAACAAATCAGTGTTAAAGCACATGGATTGTTTTTAACCTAACATCCCAACAAGCCCCGCTGCCTCCAGATGAGGCAGATGTGATCGTGATACATTTACAGCTTAGCATGCGTTTTCCCTTATCTACGTAACCTGTCCAGATACAGATTCATTTAACACCAGGTGTAAATGGAGCCTTGAAGGCATCACTTTGTTTGCTGAGTGAGTAGCTTTTGTCGATATTCCAGATGAATAATTCAAAACGTGATAAACAGATCATTCACTTATACATGAACTTGTAATTCCACAGTGTTCCTCCAGACTGCTGACCTCTGAGTGGACTAACCAGTTTACTAATCAGTCCTTGAGGGAAAAGCCCGGTCCAAATCAGTTATCTGGTCTGTCAGTGACAGGCTGGAACTCACCAACGATTAACATCACTGACGCCTCACCTGGGTGTAAAATACCTTGTGGCTCTGAGCACCGACCGGCTGATGTGCCTCTGCTCAAGGCGGTCTTCTTCATGTGTTAGCTGATGACAACTATGTTAACATGTCTTGATAAGCAGTGCATTCATTAGCCTAATTGGTAACTTTAACTACTCAGGGCAATCCGTTTGGACAGTTTGACTCTCCTCTTTCTCTCTGCATGTGTCGTTTGACCATTGACTGCATATGACTTCAGAATAGGGAGCAAAATAAAATGCAAAGCCTCAGCCCTTACAGAGACCATGTTGTATACTGCCTTGTACAGTTTCCTCCACATGAGGTCAGGCTGGATCCATCCTACGCTCCATCACTTCATTATTCAGTGGAGCCGAGTTAACCGGGAGCTTCTGTGAAGGATCGTCGGACATTTATCCACTATTTAATATTCTGTGCACATGAATGCGTTGTTAGATTACTTTAAGTACCCAATTTTTTTTTGTCCAAAATGTAAGCAAATGCAAATGTGTAAAACTCTTTCTAAATGTAGAGTACACTAATAACAATATTCATTAGGTTTAAGGGGAGTGGTGTGTAGCCCCTCTATATGTAACACCGCTGAGGATTTCTTAATAATTTATATAACATATCTCAGTTATTTCTTATGAAAAGAGGGGGTGAAGAAAATCCATCTATAACCTAACCAGGAAAATTGATTCCCTTGTCATTCTGTGTGGTCTGAAATTGCCCAGAGCTATTATGAGAGAGACTGATTTTCTCTGTGCAGTGGAGTGGAACATTTTCTCCTTGTACAGCTTTTTGTGAGATGTGAACAGATTCATAAGCAACAGCGCCGTTAAAGAGGTGTGTTGTCATGTGCTCTCAGACAGATAGTCCTCAGCATGCTAAATGCCATTGAGTCATTTAGCCGGGTCGTTTTCTCCGGTAAGAGGCGCAACTTATACATCATTTGGTTTTACTCTATTGTTTTTATCTCAGCCTTTAATCGTGTTGTATATCTATGCATATCTCAGATTCAGATTTCACGTTTAAAATTATACAATTAATTAAAATGTTTTAGAGGTAGTGTGGTAATCTAATGGTAGTCATAGCATAGATAGACAGATAGACAGATAGATAGATAGTCAAATGTTAAAAACTACAGTGTTGAATGGTATTCAGCGGAGCATGTACTTCCACCTTGGCCCACCAACCAATATATGCCTGACTTGTTTCTATAAAATCCATACGATATTCCCTCAGAAATTAACAGAAATGTTAGTTAAAGAATGTTGGTGGGGTGTATTCTGGGCTCATACCCATCCTCCATCCAAGTTGGGTAGAAATCAAGTAAGTAATTTTCCTGCGATCGTGCTTACAACCCACCCGACCATCCAGCAGACGGACGGGAGCTAAAGACACAACCTGCTCAGCGGACGTAACTCAGTATGTGGGGCGATTTCATCATAAAATGTTCCTTTATGATTATAAAGGTCGTCCTTTGTGAATCGATGTATACAAAAATCAATACTGGCTCTGACTAAGTGAAGTTTCTGTGAAATGCGTGTCTTGATAGTTTTACTGTAGAGGCTGTCAGGGCTTAAGAAATGCATGTTTTGAACCAAACGGGCCTGATTGACAGCTCACTCATGCTTGAACACTTAGAGGTGGTGGTGCCGCTTCACTGCGCTCCACCTTACAGCTGTAACATAGAGGTTTTATGTTCTGGGTATCCATAAACTAATAAATGAAAAATGAATAGGGTCATTTAAAAGTTAGTTTGGTTTTAGACCAAGGGCAGAGAAGTTAGTTTATTAGCTGCATGTGCTATCTGTGCTGTTTAACCTTATATACAGGTTATAGTATTCACTATAAAATATTTATTGTAACATTTTCTTTTCTATACATGTGCTTTATACCGGTAACACTGAGTTGACCTGACACCTGACTTAAGTGGATGCACATACACAATAGAGAAATTTCATTTTCTAAAACCTCAGAAAGCACACGTATGCATAATACAACACGCTATGCAGGCATTGTTCCTTCTAAACAAAGTTCGTGATGGGCGCCAGAACAGCACAGGCCAAAACAATGAGGCCAGGTCACACCAGCATTTTAAACAGTGTAAGCAGCATTTAGCATTACTTTTAGTGTATTGAAATCCATTCGATGGGTAAGAGGGTTTATGTTACCCTCCTCTGTTGGAGAAAAGACTGTTCTGCAAAAGAGCAATTGTTTGCTTGGTCCGAACGCCAGCAACACTTCTAGGCAGGGGTTGATGGTACGGATAAAATGCTGAACAAAATCAGAGAGAAAACAGAGCTAGGGTGGCTGATGAGTGCGAGCCCAGCCAGCCAGCGAGTTGGCGTTTAACTCAGAGACACTTTACTTAGTTCTTAGTTACTAGTTCTGAAAGTCTAGTAATTACATCACCAAGCCTCTGGACATATTTCTACAAAGCTGCATGGATTAAAACTTTTCCTGGTGTGAGCAGAGGTCAAAACTCCAGCAACCCTTGTATTGTACAGAACAACTCCTGTTATATTGTAAAACGGCAGTCAGAGTATAAGGAAGGAAGAGAAAGGATTTCATTTTACAGGAAAACATTTTTTCGACCATAACCACCACTGTGACTTTGACCCTTACTGTCAAATGCGTTACAGCTTTTTGCCTTTATCCGGGTCAGCCCCGATGTTCTGACCTCTCCAGACTTTTTCCCTTCTCCGTGCACTTTGGAAGTTGGCTAAATTGTGCCAGCAACTTCTATCTCTGCTTTTCAGGCCTTTAGGCAGTTAGCACATGTGCAGCTGCTCATTAGAGCCATCTTACACTGTGAGGCCTGGCTTGGCTCAGTTTAGAGATTGGGGCACCACTGAGACCTGGCCGGCTTTGAGAAGGTTCCTTATAGCGAGGTGTGTTCTGTCGTGGCATGTGTACAACAATTAGTAGCCTAAGGTTAGATAATTTAATCATTAAATGCTAACTCCACAATTTTCAAAGTATGTTCACAGGTCTTGGGGAGTACCTCTACATATGTGAAAAAGTAGCATAAAGCCTTTCATGGCTCCAGAAAAAGCTGCATGATATCTTAATTGCCTCCGCTGAGGTCACTGCGCTTGCATTGTGGGTAATGTATGCACCAGGTTTTAAAAAGGAAGAAGAATTTTTTTTAAAAAAGCATGACAATGTGTTTTGAAACGTTCCATAACCGGTCCACCAGTGTTACAGGTGTCTAACACTAGACGAGGGTACTGCTTTTCAAAACCTTGCACTACATTGCACAACTTAGCCACTGAGTAAAATCTCTGGGGGTAATTAACCAGATTACATGGCACTCTGGAGCCACAAAATAATTCATTCTACTTTTTTCACATATGCACTAGTACACACACTCACATGTGTAAAAATGGTGGCATTACCCCTTAAAGAACTGTTTTCGGAACTTCTAGTTCTGAAAGTAAAAATTCCCATTACCTTGTCTAAGTGTCACCACATGCAGAAAACAGTGTTAAAAGGCCCTTCCACTAGTAAACGCAGAAGAGGTTTCTGCAAAGTGTTTTCTGTTTGGAAACTGATAGCAGCATTTTCAGATCCTGCTTCACAAAACGAATGGTTCTGCATTTCCATCGGGCATATTGTGACATGGCCACAGACCGCTGAGAGGTTTGGGCGGAATCTGTTGTAATAATTCAGGCCCAAGAATAATTAAATCCAGCTCACGATTCCTGGCTTTCATGAGTCCCGGGCTGTAATGTTTGTTTCCTCAGTAAGATTGCATATTTGCTCTTCTTGGCTTCCAGTTGATGTCCAGTCAGATACCTGTAGGTTTACATGATCAGGTATGATACAGCACTACAGATACATTTTGCTTTGCTGCCGTACAGTAGGAAGCCAGATGATGCTGA
>CAEMYA010002140.1:2979963-2996274 GCA_903131615.1 Diplodus sargus | reverse complement strand
CCAATGACACAGTGGTGTTTAATGTAGCTGTAAAACCACTTTACATATATTGAAAATGCCTCTATGTTAACATTAAAGTCAATGGTGGCAACAACACAACATTAACATTTTGTAGTAGAGCACAATCGTCTGTTGCGATCCTGCACTGCTGACCATTGCGGCATTTTTCAGGCCATGGTGGGAACACGACATTAACGCAACATTTTTAAGGGACTCTATGGGGTTCTATAATCACACTCAAAGGACTATGGGAGCTTTTTATACAATGGCTAGTTTCAGCCATTAAATTTGATTGGTTAACATACATACCAGCGTTGATGTTCATTCCCTCAGCTTCGGGTCCCCTTCACTCTCCTTCAAAGAAAGTGGGTTACTCGGGGGCTGGCTGGGGAGGGATGGATGGGGTGGGCGATATTCAGGGAATGCAGAGCTACAGTATGTATTCACTCCTAATATAACCAGAGAAAATCGCTCACAGACCTTGTGACCCAGCAGACGTAATAGTGCACAGAGGCCTCATGTAGGTGTTCATTGAAGCGCAGAGGGTTGCTGGTGGTGCTGGAAAGAAGTGAATCTCTCTCTGCTGTGTCTTTTTCAAGTTGGCTGTAAATGGAAATAGCACAAGCATGCACTCGGAGTCAGAGAGACGCTGATGGAGCTCAGCCTCTTTAAGTTTTGTATAAGATAAATGCCAGCGATGGAGATGGAAGCATTTGAACCCCCCCAGCTTCTCTCAAACAACTCCTCAGGGAAATATCTAAGGCTGCTAAATGCTTCACTGTCTTCAGGAGGTAGTTGCTAATTTTGTCTGTCTGCGGTGTGTTGGTGGGTGGTTCTGTACGGTGAGTATATCGAAGCTTTTACCCTGAAAACAGCTGCCTGCTATGTCTGGAAACAAAGCAGATGAGAGTGAGAAAATAGTGTGGGGCCATAAAATCAAACCAGTAAGTCAGAGAAAAGAAACAGAAACAACAAAAAAAGCTAAATGCTCTGCAGAGCTGAGGGGTGATAGTTGTAGGAGGATGATAATTCTAGCTACAAACCCTGATGCACTCATTGCTAAAATCATTCAGTCTTGAATGTTTGACTTGACCAAGCGGCACTCTTTGGGGCAGGGAAAGAGAGCCAATGTTCAGGTGTCAAAAGCTGCAGTCCCCTTAAATGGCCACTCGAGGCTGATAACCAAACTGAGCAAAATCTCACGTATTTAAATTATGTTAAGGTGAGCTGTAAGCTGGTGAGCCATCGGCAGAGCCTGCTGCTTCTGGAGGAATAAACACCCATAGTGATTGGATTCAGTCCTGTGTTGGAGCCATTTACTGGTCAGAGGAGAGCATTAATAAGAGCATCGTACATTAATTCTCTTACTTGACTGCTGACTAGAGGAGAAGTGTGCTCTACCTTATGAATGTAAAGAGAGGGAAGGGTAAAAAAAGACACTTGAGTGCCTGGTGAGTGTTGACTTTAGTCAGAGGGTATATTGAACATAAACTCACAGACACACAGACCCGAGTGCTTTTGTCACTTGTTTACTACACTTGCTAGTGTACAATAAGATATTCTGGTATTCTGTTTGGGACGAACAAACCCGCCATCAGACGGGAAACTCGAGATGTTCACTTTTCCTCTGACCACAGAATTAGCTTAGCTTGCTATTCCTAGCTTGTTTGGTAGCTTCAGGCTAGATGGGAACCTGACCGTATACCCCTCAGGTTCATCCATGCACCACCTTTTTGCACATCTTTTGGATCAGCTATGAGTTCAAGTCAGGCGACATCTTGAGCCAGAACATTGAGCTTCATGTCCATGTGTTATACGGTCTATGGACTTGGCTCACATGTGTGTTATACCAGCTCCTGTAGTACATGCATGCTGCTGTGGGCTGTTCCGTTACATGTTGAACTACGACCTGTGTGACGAAATATCGAAGAGAAGAGGATAAAAAGCACTAGACGTGAGCCTCATCATGGGAGTGCAGGCAGCTGTGGGGCAAATTTGCAATGGACCGACCAGGAGGTCTCATTTTCCTTCGTCTGAAAGAAAGTTTAAAGTAGATCCGTCTTAAACGTCATGTAACAGCGCACCAAAGCCGGTCAAATCCAAAAGTTCAAAGTGGGCTTAGAGAATATATATGTAGCACTGTGACAGCTCTTATGAAGGATCAAGTGGATTATGCCCCACGTTTTAGGTAAAGTGCACCTTTCAGCATCAGGATGACTGGGTGATATTTTTACCAGCAATATGAAAATGTGTCAGGTGTAGAAGGATATTCACCTTTCCTTGTGTGGACAATGTATAAAGCACTGAGTCATACAGTGAAGGTTTTATCTTCAAGGAAACGTTATCCATTCAGTACAAAGAAGATTGTCATGAATTCGAGTCGAGAATTGCGAGGTCTAGTGGGTTATTTTCTCAGCTCTCTGTACTTCCTGCCCTCCACACTCCTCTTCAGTAGTGTTTGCCACTTTGCTGTTCAATTGTCAAGAGAACAGATCATGTCTTCTAAAATAGAACGGTATTTATTCAACACTTGACATTAGTTTTATGATGAAAATCATGTAGAGATCAATGAGCTAAACTTGTTCTGAAACTGCATGCGGTATTATATTCAAGAAATAAATTCATGGGTCAGTGGTGTGCTTCGCTAAAAGCTTGGAATAACTCACTGCCCATACTGCGCTTCCTCAATGGCCTTGGAGGATTTATGTTTTGTGTTAAGTAAGGCTGAAGCTACTCATGTTATCTCACTCCATCAATAGCAAATACATTAACAATATCTAGTCGCTGCAAGCACACTATTAATTTACCACGACCTGTCCCTACAGGGGCAGAATGATTGTTGGAGGCAACGAGGTGTATCTGCTTACCCCTCCCTGGGACACAGTGTCGCTGCCGGGGATCAATGTCCATTGAGCTTGGAGGAAGAGGGGCAGGCAGGCAGCCAAGCAGCCGGCTGGAGGAAGCCCTCAACCTCAGCTCGAGTGACGCTGTCACCTAAGAGGTCCCGGCAGGCCCTGCAGAGACAGAGAGGGATGTGCCGCCTGATGCTGGAGCCATGTCCTTTCACACAGAAACATGGGCCATCATTTCTCAAAGGTTGAAGAGGACAGAGGTAATAGATATTGCGACCTCCGGTTCATGACAGGAAAAACCCAGACTGCCAATGACAGTTAACTGTCAGTTGGACATAATAACATTCATCACTTGGTGATGTGTGCAGTAGCTCTCAATCAAAGCCCAGCGAAGTAACATTTGAAAGAATTAAGATAACTTAAACACTTGCAGGTTGTGTTGCCAACTTGATCTGGTATGACCAATGGATTGGACATACTGAAAGTAGTTATTGCTCTTTTACTGGCATCATTCCATCAGTTCACTGTTATTATGACCAGAGTGTGTTACAGTAATATGATTGAACTTAACTTACAGCATGCCATTATCACCAAAACAGCCATATAAGTTGACTTTGGTAGCAGCTTACCACGCACATTTTTATGTTTCAATAGACTAAAGAGGAAAAGGTCTGTTTGGAGGCTGGACAGTCAGGTTAAAGAAGCACAGGAGACCACTGTTCATGTCCAGTGTGAAACTAGAAGTCAGGGGTGAGTTCTTCTAACTTTCTGTCAAGTTACAACACAAATGTACATAATGTACGCTTGGAACAAAAGTTATGGAGGTAACATTGTGATTTTAACCCTAACCACAATGTTCTCCTTGACCTAACGAAGTAGTTTTACTGCCTAAACCTAACAAAGCAGCAAGTAAGTGCTGTATCGTAGGTAACTAGACTTGTTTCAGTTTCTTGAAGACGTTTCACCTCTCATCCAAGAGACATCTTCAGTTCTTCTTCACTTCTAACTCACATTACAAAGTAGTCTTACTGCCTAAACCAATCGACAAAGGTGTGGTATGGTATTTTGTTTTGGGAGTCGCTGTCAATTGACCCATTCAGTGGTTTTGATATAGGACATGTTGAAATTTTACATTTACCAGCAATGACAGGGATTGCAATTTTATATTTATTACATATACAGTTACAAATTACTTTGACTCTTCCCAGCAGAATATTGTTGAAGAGTTAATGTCATTTCAAGTTATCTGCAGTCAGTCAAGAGACATGGTCTGGGATGTGTTAGATTGGTGCAACATAACCTCAGGTAGTTGTATCAAAGCTGCTGTAAGTGATTTATTAGTATTAAAATAAGTGTGAGATAGCTCTGTATTCCAACGGTAATCACTGTTATAGTGTATGGTCAGTAACCCATGTCTTTCCTCCCGCTCATGCAGTAAAAGAGACAAGATGCTATGCTACCCCTTTCCTACTTTATCCTGTCAGGACAGATAACAATACTTACAGGAGCTTAAACATAATGCCATAGCTGAAGTGCTAACATTAGCTACTAGTTATCCAACATTCAAGAATCACCAGGTCTTTTTTCACATTTGGATAGTGAACTCAACAGCTGCTTTGTGAGTATGGGAGCACTGCATAAAGTCACTGGAGCTAGCATTAAGCTAGCTGCTGTTGGTAAGTCAAAACCTTGAAAAGGTTAAGTAGCTGCTTGTTAATCTACAATATTTTGTTTTCTTTTTCTACACTGGTTAAAATGAAAACCAGCAACTTTTGGTAGAATGTGCCATTTTCATTGATTCTTTATGAGGTGTTTGGATGTGGAGGATTTCGAGGTGTTTGGATGTGGAGGATTTCGAGGTTTTTGGATGTGGAGGATTTCGAGGTTTTTGGATGTGGAGGATTTCGAGTTGTTGTAAGAAACCTTTGAAAGAGATGTGCTGAGAAACTAAAGTGATGGAAAGAGTCACGGAAATGAATATCTCTGCAGGTTAATTTAGTTTTTTATTGTGTAGTTTGCCCAACACTGTTTATGACTCTGCTTGTGCAATTGTAATGTTACATTTTAACATTCACCATAATTCTGCAATTTAGATTTTTTTTTTTACACAGGCTTTCTTTACTGCTGAGTTCAGTGCCCTCAAGCTGGCCAGAGCTAGTTCTTGGCTTACTTTTGAATATGTAAAAGGAAAAACAATATTCCACTGTTAGAACCTAACATCGTAGGCAAATGAACTTGGTTCAATTTTTTGAAGACATTTCACTTCTCATCCAAGAGGGCAGAGTGGCCTCAACTACTCTGAAACTCAGAGCTCACACGTGTCCTTAAGGATTCTGTAAGGACGCTCCCACACAGAGTTTAAGAGCATGCAACTCCCCTCCAGTTAGTTAGAACTGAAGAAGCATCTTGGATGAGAGGTGAAACATCTTCAAGAAACTGAAACAAGTCCAGTTGCCTACGATACAGCACTTAGAATATGAAATAAAACGTAACCCAGTGCCCCCTTGCAAGTCAAAGAGTTTAGCGCGTTAAAGCACTGTCTGTTTGAAAAACAAAAATGCATAATTCCAACCTACACTCCAGCCAACAATAACTTCCTCGCTTCTCTGTGCATAAACCTCTCATTTGACCCCTCTGATTCAAAACAGACCAGAGAAAGTTCTCCAGCCTGCTGCTGGAAAGAGTGTATGTTGGAACTGATAGCCCCTGGAGAAAAGCTACTGCATCAGCGAGTTCCTCAACATCTCGACCGTTGCCCTGAGTGAGGGTTATGGGTCAATAATAGAGCAATCGCAAGCAGAACATGTAACTCTGGGGTTTGTGGTAGTGGAATTCACTTTGGTTGAAGTGTGTAAATACAGGATGGAGTATGATATAAATCCAAGGAAGAAGAGATTTACAGAAACCGCTCCGCAGCAAGCGTCAGTGCAGGCTCATGGTTATTCCGGTGGGTGGTCAGCCTGCAAGAACGCTGAAATAAACCTTTCCCTGCAAATAGTTTTGACATTGAAATATCAGACAAGCAGAAAATTGAGTCTTTGATCTGATCCATCACGAGGAATCACTTGGTCATATCAAAATCATGGCTCAAAGGATGTGTTACAGATACGAGAGCACATCATGAATCAAAGGAGGGATACTCGGCGCTGTGCCGATAGGAGCAGTCAAATTCAATGTGATTTTACGGTAATAAATTCTGATTCTTTCATCTCTCCCCATTTAGCTGTTTCACACCAAAACAATCTTGCGCGTCCTCTCGCTGAAAAGCCTCAATTCCTCGCGTGCGACGTTCCCGGCTGCCAGCCTGCGAATTGCTCTCGCAGGGGCCTCACTTGATGTGCCTTTGTCTTCTCCGCGGCTCTGGAGGGGATTGAAATTCCTTGTGTGAAATGATATTTGAAGTGATTAAAGAGAGTCATTCAGTGGAGCTGACAGTTCTAATGGAGAGCAGAAACCGCTCGTCCAGCCCCTAATAGCCAGACAGGCCTCTTGACAGCCGCTCGAGGAGCTCAGAAGCTCTCAAAGTGCCGAGAAGGATCTGTCCTCTGATTTAATTTACAAAGACGTTGTTTGTTAAGTTGGTTGCGCCGTGTGAGAGACTGAAAGACGGCGACAGGATCATGGAAACAGTAAACACAGGGCTTTTAAGTCTCATTTGGCACCGCAAGCATTAGATATCCTGGTGGTCTAACAACACACAGCTGGTGGTCTCACGCTTCAATGTAATTTTTGACTGAAACTTCACTTAGAAAACTGACTTTACTTCCAGCACTTTCCAGATATCTGAACATCTAGTTTGTTTGCTCTTGATTTTATTTCCTTTACTTCTGCTTCACTGCAGTCACAGTAGAGGTTGCAGTGGAGCAAACCAGAGGTGATCATAATTTTTTTCATATTCATCATGCTAACACCTCAGATGAATGAGATTTCATGTTGTTTGGCACTCGGAAAGGGATGATGAGAAACACAGTGGCTGAAGTCAGGCACAAATGTGGGAATAAAAAACCTTCTCTTCATCCTCACCGCTATTACAAACCCTTGACTATCTTTTTTTTTTATCTTCACGGCCTCACATAAACTAGAACGTAGTTAGCTTAAACAAAGGTGCACCAACTTTAAAGGGCAGTATGTTGTTTTTGGAGAAGAAATTCAAACCCAGAATTTATATGTTGGCATTGTAATTTTCCTTTTTTTTTTTTTCTTCCATAACTAAATAAACAAGCTGCTCTCAGTAAGGTATAAAATAAGGTAGTCAGAACACTGTTTAAAGCTAGAAAGGTGGCAGGATGCACAATCAGATTGATACATATGAGTCTTCTTTCTGCGATTAGGCCGTATTGTGATGCCATTATATTTTAAGAGGGGCGGTGATTAGGAAACCCCCTGATGGAGGAGAGACACTTTTGCAACTTTAAGAAGCTGAGCGAATCAAGATAAACAGTTGGTAGCACAAATTCTCCAGTCATCATACCATCGCTGAAGAAGAAGTTAGAAGATGACCTAAACCTCAAATGATGCAAAACAGTCCGGAGAACATGGTGGAAAACGTTTTTCATGTCTTCACGCAACTCAGGTGACACAGAAAAAACAATGATATATCATTAAAGTACCTGCACTTTGTAAGTGGTCAAAAGTTTTGACTTTAGTTTACTGACCTGCCGAAGTTGGACAAAAACTAGTTGGAAATTAACTTATCTTCAATATAGTGGCCTGCTGAGGGAAAGTTAAGCAGAAAATAAATTGGAAGAGTACTTGAAATGTATGGAAGAAATTACCAGTTACTTATCAAATGCCTGTTGGAAAATAGTAGTATATTATCATGAAATGGCATTGGGGTAATTTCCAATCAACATTGTGGTAATTACTGTGGTAATTTGGGGGGTGGTCTCAATATATTCAAACCATTTAAATTGCTATTTTGAGCTTTTGTGCATTGAAGTGTGGTATATTTCATTAAAAGTTCATTCAAAAGTCAAGTGTATTTCAGCATGCGGGATGATATTTTTAAGTGTATGTAATTCATTTTCTTTTCTTTTAGTAATTATAAAACCTACTTACCAACTAACTAACTTACATTAGAATCAGTGTGCAGTAAGCAACCGGGCCTGCTGTCAGAAAGACCTATAGGCTGTGTGAGCTTAATTAATTGTCATCCCTTACACTAATTGATAAGACACGCGTCTTTGCTCGTTATTAAATTCAACTTGTTACCCTGTCCGTTTTGAACCCTCCATAGCTTCTTATATGTCACTGAAAAAGGCTTTGATCACAATGAAGATGTTCAATTTTAAATCACAGAGGACTTCTCGTGCATGTTGCCCCAAAGGTTGAGTTTTTCAATCTTTTTTTTTGGCCTTTGAGACAGCCACTGAGTGGATCTTGTGTTGCCGCGTCAAGTGCTGTTTTTCAAATTCAAGAATGAATTTTTAATTCCAATATTTAAATGTCTATTCTTTTGTTTCATCTCTGTTATATTCCCCTAATTTGAAATCCTTTTTTATTTTGTTTTTTTGACACCCTCATTTAAATCATTTTGCTAATAATTCAGATGTGATTCATTTCAGCTGCTAAAAAAAAATCCGCTATAACTCAGTTCACACTGATTAATTAAACATTTTAGGACCAACTGAAATGCCATTCTTCTCACCTCATAGGTGAGTCGTGACAAATATATTTAGTTAATTTGTCAGGAAAGCTGAATTCTAATTCCAGTTCAACTTTAATCATCCTGGACCACCACTTGTCAGAAACACCAGCGCATGCGGGCCACTGAATATGAACACTTTTTACATTTAAGTCAGCATGACTTTACACATGAGGATATATTTAGATACTAAACCACTCTGTGAGTGTCATTTTCAGGGTTCAGATCCTCTTACAGGTGTAAAAGGAATTCGTCGCTGCGATTCCTCGCTCCGTTCAGTGACAGAAAGCTGTATCAAAACTGTCAAGCAACCTCCCATTACCCCAGGGCTCTCGCGCTTGTTTCAGGTATTCCCACTTTCAAAGATAATTATCATTCCTCAGAATCTCCACCTTTGTACCTGCCACTTAGCACTGCTCCCTGTGTAATACGCTGCTCTCATCCCTGTGCTGACAAGGATGTTTCCCCGGTACCAGCAGACCGCTGCACAATCACACATGGGCTGCTTGCTGGTTGAGAGAGTCGTAGCCAATTACCCTCTTTTCCCCCCAGCACTTCCCTCTTTTCTTTCCCCTCCGTTGTTAACCAGAGCTAATGGAGGTTTGCTGTGGCAGAGACAGAGGAACCCTCTTTTTCACAAGTACTGTCTTTTCCGCTCAAATTCCTCAACTGGCTATGGAAAAATCATTACTTTAGTCGATCAATTATCAATGTAAAAATATTACACTCTGTCAGCGCTGGATATGTTCATCAATTTCATTTGGTATTTTGGAAATTCATTTCTCATAAAAACTGCAGCCTATTCCAGTGTCCTTTCTTTGACGTGTGCAGGTTTTCCATAAGGAAGCTCTTGCTTGCCATCTGTGTTTGCCTGTGGACATGAAACACATTCACTCCTTTAGAAAAGACATGGAACTCCTTCCGTGGACTCTGTGATATTCCCTTCTATTAACAGCACTCGAGGGTGTTTCATTTTCAATGCTTTTTCTATAAATTGTTCTCCTTTCTTTTCACTGTCTACTACTGTAAAACTGTTTGATCTCATGTTCAGAACACCCCCTCGTGTTTGACGTTACAGTTCCCGGGGCCAGATGGATGAAACTCCACTGGTTTAGTCTGCTCTGCGTGCACACAAAGAGAAGCCTTTGCACACGCGTCCATTTGTAGATGTAGAAATGTTTGGTATCGCCAAATAAATAAAGTTCATTCAAGTTTTTTGTATTGAGAAAGACTCTTACAATCGGTCATGACAGGTTGATTTACAACATTACTCCTTATTCACAGACAATGACAGTAACAGTCTTACTTCAGTTGTTAAGATGATGGTAAAATTGTGGCTGGGAATAACTCCGGGTTAAAAAAGGCAAGTCTTCAGATTTGAAGACACTAGTGCTGGCAATGCAAATAAAAAAACAAAACAAAGTTGCTTGTACAGCTTTAAATCATGCATTTCAAAACAATAAAAATGCAAAGCATAGCTTCTAATACTCCTGCCAAATTGTTAAAGTTTGTCTTACTCCACAGCAACTTCCATGATCAGCTCTGGATCATGTGTCTAATACCGAATGTTATCGATAAAGACTTTCAAGATGCATTTAATGTCTTCTCAATGTATTTTGTATATGATCTGCTGTTTTCTGCAGTTCCCTGTTTTTTTCTGGCACATTTGTAATGACGATAAGAAGTCAATCACCGTTTTGTGGTTTTACCAGCACTCAAACCTGCACATAACATCTAACTTAGATGTAAAAGTGACTATTTAGCTTTAAATATTAAAATAGCAGTACAATTTGGACTTATAATTAAAATGTTATTTAAAGTTATAGTACCAGTTTGACAACCGGGAATACATTGATTTAGCTAGTTTTACTTGATGTTCAAGTATGTCAACCACTTACTGCTGCTTAATGTAGTTAGCTGATGTTGTGATGAACATATTAGTTCATCACAGGTACATACACATGCGCATGTACAGCTGCATATGTATTTGTTGATGATGTAGTGGTAAAATTATGTTATATTTCTACTTACAAAGTGCTCTTTATAAGTATATATATATATATAGATATATATATATATAGATATATATATATATATAAAGAGCACTTTGTTAGTTTTAGTGCGCCTCCTTTCTCTCTCCCCTCTTACAACAGATTACTATTCCATCACTAGACGATCCACTGCAATCACTCACTTGCTACATGATGCTGATTTTCTGGTGTTTAATCCTCAGAGGTAATGCGACGATCATCACAGCAGCCAAAACTAAAACTGAGTTATAACAGTGGATGTGTAAAATGAAAACAAACACAAGGGAGAGTAAAGCCTGTGTTGCTTAACATTGCTCCCTCTGAAACCAGCCGCAGGGCCTGAGCTACCTTCGCTTTCCTGCCACAGCAGGAAACCTCTAGCAGCTGGAGGACTTATTACAGGAAGTGAGGAGAAGTAGTGTTAAGAGCAACAACTTGGCACGGGGAGGTGATCGGGTATAGTGGACGGATTGAACAAGGACGGTAAGTTGTTTTAGCTTACTAACATGGTGATGTAACAACATTAATGTAAGATATAACACAACATAAGCTACTTGGGTAACCTTGGGACGTTTGTAACTGATGTAACAGGGCGTAGTGATACAGTATCAAATGACCTTTTCAGTTGTTCATGTTTGAGGATGTGTTGCGATTTATGAAAGAAAAAACCCAGTGATACAAATGATTGAAAGCAACATATTTAAACGATCTATATTTTCATTGGATGCTCTGTAACTTGAGGCACTTTAACGCATGAATCTGTCCCGCTTAAGTGCTGCTGAATAATGAATTATGGGTAATGATTTTCCTTCCCCTGAAATGAATATATAGCATTACATATAAAGTGTTGTCATCTTTACCTTCAGGGGACATTTTACAGTAAGCGACATGCTCACTCCGAGTGAACAGCCCAGCTTCTGATGGCTACTGACATTCGCAGAGATCGAACCCGTGACCTTCCTGTTACTGGGTGAACTCTTGAACCACGGGGCCGCCCTGCCACTTAAGGAAACCTTAGCGGTGGATGCTGTGATCCATATTCGTCCCCATGTCACGCTTTTTTCCTGCCTTTACAATTGTTTTTTTTTTCCCATAATTCATACATTTTCCGTGGGGATTTATCTCAGAGTCGAGGAGACGTAGCAAATTCTCTGGTAAACAGACTTTGTTTTTCAATTTCCTTGTCAGAAATCAAACTTTGCACAGAGATAAATGGTCTGAAACTTGTGTTGTTTGTACGCCTCACCCCTGGAATGAAAAGTGTGCCCTTTTCCTGCTTTGCCAAGGTTGATGAGGCAGCGCAGGTATGGTACGACGGGAGACGGAGGATTTGGCAAACACCAGTCCTTTTCATCCCCACAGATCAGTTGTCTAGACTGGGTAGGTAAATCCTCTCCTCAGCCTCGTCCTCTCGTGGCTTTCAGCACCATCCTTTATCCGCCGTCACAACGCCTAATGGCTCATACAACTAAGAACATAACTACTTCAGCTTCTGCTTTTTCCATCTTCCTTGTCATCATATTTCTTCAGACATTAATTTCTTCCACTCCACACACACACACATACAAATGCATTGGAGGTCATACTGACAGTGCCTCTCTGACAGTGTTGGTTTCATTCTGCAAGTTCTGAATGTTCACACTCTTTTTTTTTATTCTCGTGTCGTCACTCGCAACTATATGTGATAATGTTTCTTCGACAGCGAGAAAGGAATTTCACACGTGATCATACAGTCCACTGAGCCAACAAGTGCATTTTCTCTCCATTTTGCGTGTGAAAGTGGAGTTCAGTCATTAAATGTGCTCCTCGGGCCCTCCTCTATGGCAGCTCATCCCTTAATCTAGGATGCCACGGGCCTGTAATGCTCCATTAAGAGCCGACTTGATCATTTAGAAGGGATGATTGTAAGAGCACCGTTAGATTTTAAGGCATATGGGTGCTGCTCTGACAAATAAATCTCAATTAAAGTTAATGTGTGAGATCCTCTTTCTTTATTATGCCTCCATCTTTGCTGCAAAGTGTTTTAACGACCCCACAGATCATCTGTCAGTCTGGTCACTCAGTTTCGGGAGGTCTATTTGGATAGATTTGTTCAGTTTTGTTCTGTTTAGCCATGGCAACCGGTGCCTTATAGTTCTTCAGTTTGTTTCAGTCAAACTCGATATAAAAAAGCACATCCTTTTCTGTGTGCTGGAGGTGTTTTTAGAGGCACAGTGTCTTCTGAACTATCATGACATTGCAAAGGATTCTACTGAGAGCGTAAAGGATTTTTTTAGAAGAGAAATTCTCTATTTATCGAATTGTGCGTCAGTCTGCTGTTTCGAGGGTCAGTAATGAACCTTCATCTGCTTTTGGTGGCTATTTTATTGTAGTCCTGGTTAATACTGTTCATTGTTGAATTTGCCATACAAAAGTGATAAAAAGTTAATCTTTATCAATTACAGTATCCTCACTGTGTTGAATTCAAGGGTTCAACCACGATCATGATGTAGTAAACTGTGGGAAACCTTTTAATTAAATTAGAATAAATCCAGACTTTATCTGTATTTAAAGTAACAGAGCTGTTTAATGCTGCTGGACAACTTGTACTTGCATTATCCCAAATGTCTCTAACAAAGTTCAAGTCTGTAATTTTATTCAAGGTGATGGTTCATTTGGTTACCTGTCCCTATGACTTCCAGGAATACACCAGATTGTTATATCGGACAGAGAGGAAGGAAGTTGGCGAATGAGACCATACATAATGAATAGTGAATTGAACTTTGAAATGTTATCATGCCTGTGAACACTCCAGCCCGAGTCATGTATATAGATTTTCATTATAAATGGTGTTCTTCCTAGCACTGAAGACAACAACTCCCATGATCCCACACTACTTACCTCTTGTGTTTTGTGTTAATTGAGTGGCCTTTAGAGCTGATTTAACTCGCAAACGGCCGCAGAGAATTGCCATCCATCGCTGCAACTCCCCTCAGCTTTATGGCTTGTTTAAGCGTCTTTCAGCTCAGTGTTTTGGTTTACAGCAACTTCACTGTTTGCTGCAGTCAACCTCATTTCCACCAGCAGCAGGCAGCTGTTTGGAAGTCTGGTGAAACCACTGTATGCCAGCGGCTGGGCGGTGAACAGAGTTAATGTCTAGCAGGAGCATGAAGCAACATTTGGAATTTTAGATGGCCAAAACAGAGCTAAGGGAAGGGTGAATATTGTTCTCATGTCTATCAGGCAAACAGAAAAAAAGTCCCCTGAGGAACGCTAACACTGCTCTGTGCTATATCTGTGGCAACCACAGCAACCACTGGCTCCTTCAAATTTGCATTTTTTTTTTTACTGCTTTTTTCTGGCTTTGTTGCTTAAACACATGTTGCCTGTGGCACAAATGAAGCCATCAGCATTGGCAAAGAAAGTGCAGGTTCTGGATAAAGAGCACTGGACTTTGAGACGACCGCTGCCCACGGCATCTTTTAACCATCCAACCTGATCAGCTGGACCGCCCCAGGAGGGGCAAGAGTCGGGGAGAAGAGTCCTACCAATCCAGCTTGGATGTATGGCCCCTCCTGGCTAATTGTCACAGTTTGGCATAGCTGGTCACCTGCTCATTTCTGCCCGCCCTGTCACCAACCATTCTCACCTCATCAGCCAACTCCGCTCACCTGTTCTCTCAGCTGCTCCTCATCACCAATCAACCCGGTATATAGCCTCGCAGACACTCATTGCCAGATTGTTCTTTGTCATTTCATGCAAGGCTCTCCAGCACTTCTCTCAGGAATGATTTCCCTGCCTGCCTCCGACCAATTTGTCTTGTCTGATCCCCGGTAAACTCACCTGCCTTTTGTCCCCGGCTTTGAGGGTTTCCGCTTCTTCTTCGGATACTGTTTTGCCTGTGGCTGCTAAGCGTAAACTCTCTGCCTTCACAAGTTTGTTGTCTGTCTGCCTCTGCCTGATACTGTAGCCTTCTAACCCTTGTTATTCCAGACTCTAAGCGCGTTTGGACTAAGTGCTCTGCGCAGCCAGCAAATGTTCTGCCTGCCACATCTGCAGATCCATCAGAGACCTTGTTGAGAGACATATCTGTAATTTTGCTCACCTTGCTCTGTTCCTGCAGAGTCAAGTCAATGAAACCTCAATCGACTATTCCTAGTTGCACATATGCATTGTATATGTAATGTCATAGGCCACCTCCTCCGTTCAAAGACGGCTGTTCCAGTTATGGCATAGATGGATTCCTTTACTCCTCGTTCAAACCATCTGTCTTCTCAATATGTCAAGACGTTCACATTGTTGTCCTCAAAGGAATGATTGATTGAGTCTTGACCTAAGGGATTGGCCCTCCCATGTTGTGTCATTTATGGAGAGCTTGTTTTGTTTCCCCAATGTACAAATCTGACACATACAATGATGCCTGGTTGCACAAAGATAAAATGGACAAATGCGGACCTGAGCAACAAGAAATCAGAGACTGCTGTGGCCACATCCTTACAGATGCCCATCTCCGATCAAACTGTAGCACTTTACGGTTGGACCATGTTATGTTTCTGAGCAGACAGAGCGCTGGACGAAGAGAGGTTGACTCTGTGTTTACAGCACTGATGCCTACTGCTCAAACAGTCAAAGTGTGTGTGTGTGTGTGTGTGTGTTCCAACATTTTCTAGTCAATCTGTAAATGGGTAACTGTCTGTGAACACATTTGCAATATCAACTTTAAAAGGTGATCAAAAGTCAATTATGCGTCAGTGATTGGGAGGTGATACTGTTAAGGGAAATGTCTTTTTTTTTCTTTTTCTTTTTTTTTTTTTTAGATTCCAAATGGCAAAAGAGCTCCTCATTTTTCGACACTGCAACTTTCCAGCTTTGAGTTTCACAGCTGCATTAAAATTACATTAACATAGTCTCTTATATTTAAAAAAAAAAAAAGCATCCGGGCGGGAAGGAGGCTAATGATGAGATTTCATCTAACCATTATGACCATTTGCTCATTAAGGCTTAAAGATTTCATTCTACCTGAGCCCAACAGGAGGGTTAACGCATGCAAAGCGACATCTAGAGAATATCGGAGAATATAGAGAAGAGCCTGGGGCCGTGTGCTGCTCGCTGATGCTATCATGGTATCATTGTTCCCCTGCTTAATCGCCGTGGCTAATGACAGGAAATGAAATAACCCACTGAAGACCAACACTCTTCCCACAGAATAATTACTGCTGTTGACCTTGTGTCTCTCTCTGGTATGTAAGTGCACGGCGATAACTCTCACCACACACTTAGTCACTACAGATCACAGGCCACTTCAGGCTGCTCTATTAAGCTCTTACTCATTACAGACAAACAAAAATATGCAACTGAGTCACTGAGTTCATGTTTGTGTTAGTAGCCACAGTTGGAAGTGAAGAAATCTGTCTGATGATGCCCTGGTGACACCAACCACGTTTGTGGTATTGACATCTGTTCTGTGTTCACATAGTGAAGAGGAGTAAAAAAAAAAAATGCAGCATATGTGCGGGCAGTGTGACAGTCTGCCAAAGCACAAAGCCTAATGGACCATGTCACTGTTTTGATATTTCTAAATGCCCCTGCACTGACTCAGTTATTGATTGAACCTTTTCACTTGTCATCATTTTTACATTGTTACAAAGCAGTGTTAACCCTCTAAGACCCACTGTTGTATTATTACAACGCTACCTTTAGCCATCCTAAAAAACAATCTGTTATATTTTATCTCGTTTTTTACCACATTTACATAGTCATTGGGTCCTATTGTTCAGTCTCACGATGCTATTGGATAGTACATTTG
>CAEMYA010002140.1:2964979-2976132 GCA_903131615.1 Diplodus sargus | reverse complement strand
CGACCTTGGGAGCACTGCTGGGTGCCATTGATTTGTTTACCTGTGCGCTGCTGACAGTTTCTCATTAGGTTTCTTTTGCACAACACTTCCAGGAGAGGAGACCAGAGTCTGCACTTCACAGCTGACGATGCGTGATCAATGTACCTGATAGATTGGCGCTGGCAATATAATTCTGTTGAATGGCTGTTTAATGGATGTGAGCGCTCCATTTAGTAGCCACAATAAGGTGCCTTTTGTGACTGGAGCAGCATTGTGGCGCTGTATGAGGAGGAAAACAATATCTTGAGACGAGGGCTGTGTTAAGATCACTTTGGGAGACAAGACAGACTGAAGGGGAATTTGTCTTCTGTTTTACTCAATTGAAAGCATAAGAGAAAATATAATTTAGCATCATTAAGGCTTTTCAGCATTATTCTCTCAGATAACGCGAGTGCAGTTTGTAGAACCTTTAAAACATAAGAAAACAGGATAAATAAGGGGGGAAAGCAACAAAAAGACTTAAAAACTGTTTTCGTTGTATTTGTGGACCCTTTTGTTGTGACCCATTAAGACCATAAACACAGGACCACCGGACTTGTAATGATGCTTTTACCAGCAGAGCTGATTGGTATAGATCAGGGCTGCGCCACTTACTGAAAACGTTATGAGAATCAGCCAGATTTGTAGCTCCAGCAAAGTTTTATTTTCACCCCACCTCTTTTCTAAATGTTCCACTTATTAAAAAAAATAAATAAAAAAAAGCCTTATCCTCTCATATGAACCCCCTCTTTTTAAATAATTTGACATGGTCACAAGGAGGCAGTGTTGCCACTCTCCGAGCCATCCTCCTGCCGCCGCCCAAATGTGGTGATGGTAAGGAATCCACTTATTTAAGGTGTTAAAAGTGCTGCTGATTTGCCACAGTAATCCTGCCATAACAAAGTGGAAAAAGCCTCCCCCTCCCTCTGGAATCCAAGTTCATGACATAAAGTGACACAGCGATCAGTTTGAGGACACATCAAGGCCTAATTGCTCCTCAGGTGACGAGACCCTGATGACATCCTCCCGCCGAAATGGGATTTCATGAAGATTGAAAGCTGGGTTAGACAAGTGTTTCCATTTAAATCAGTTAGGATTTACATCAAGTCGGCGGGAAGAGGACCACACACGGTGCTGACGAGATCCCCACCCGTTGTTATGGGAGGGAGGAACACTAGAATGCAGGAGTGTGCAGACATAATAGTATGGGTGTGTAAGCCGTATATGGCACCCCGGGGCGCTGCACAGAGCAGGCTGTCTGGTTCTAGGTGTGGTCAGCATCATATTTAGTGGGCTTGGACAGGCTGAGGGCTGAGGAAGGGGGGGGCAGCCATTCTCTAATGATCAAAATAACACTTTGTCAATGTAATAGCCCACTGTTCTTCATTCTTTACACCTACCTGACAGAACATTTCTCACAGCTCTCTTTACACCAACGCTGCTGCCCTTGTGGTCTGCGGTGACATATATAAAAATGTTGCCCCATAAAGCATGAGTATTTTCATTGCGATTGATGTATTGCAATCACTTAACGAATTCCCTCTGAACACAGGCGACTCTGAAGGAATAGACGTATAGGCCTCTGCGATTTTGATTCGAACATCAATGACAATGTTGGGTTTTGTTTATGAAGACGACGGAGCAACAGATGGCAAGCATATCTATAAATAAGTCGCTCTTCTGAATAGGAGATTAGTGCATTTGAGCCGGTTTTTAATGGTCTCTGGGAGAGATTAAAGAGTAAGCTGATTCATAATGCGTTTCTCTTTGCGGTGAATCACTCACAAGCAAGAGTCCTGAAAGAATTTGTGGGGAAAACATGCTCGAGACAGGAAGTTGTGTGGAATGAGGCAGAATTCGAACTTGACCCGAGTCTGCAACTTCATGACTCTTGCAGTGTTACCAGGTGCATCAGCATTCGGCAGCTTCAGAAACAACATGCCGTCTCCATTTCCCTCTCACTTCGAGATCACTGCGGACCTCCTAACCCTGCCAGAGCTTGCCAAGCAATATGTGCATATCTCCACTCATTTAGTTTTTCCAAGCCCGCTATTTATACACACACACACACACACACACACACACACACACACATATACACACACACACACACACACACACACACCATCATTAATGCCCGCAGCGATTATTCCAGAGCACAAATCAAGCCACAAAAGCAAAATAACCAACAGCACCATCCAAAGTTCATGAAGGATATAGTGTTGATAAATATACATAAAACCCATCTTGGTTTTAGCCTCTGGGTCATATTTTCTCCAAGTTATTGAAAATAGAATGGAGAAGAAAAAGAGAAAAAGCGGAAAAAAAATCTCAATTATATAACCAGTGCTGATCAGCCTACAGATATCCGCCCACCTGAGGCTACCTCAGCATCCTCCACAAATATTGACAGAATTCTTATCTTTTTTTCCCATATTTTCTAACAAATACCAAGCATGTACACAAATCCTCTTTTTCCCGGCCACTAACACCCCTAAATTCCTCACAAGGGCACTTTTGCATTCATTGTATGTTTTTCCAGGAAGTGTATGGCTCACGATGTCTGATAAAGTGGATTTGCGGGCTGTATCTTTAGATATCTGCTGTCTGGATAAACTCTATATCTGCCTGTTAATGACACTGGTGTCACTGTGTGTTCGCAGTAATAAATCTGGAGACTCACCATGTTTGGCTTTAATAATGACCATGGCTGTGTTTTCTAAACAACAGGGTTATTTAATGAATTCATAAGCACGCCTGGCGAGAAAGCATGCTTGACCTATGAGAAGGTGATTGGATTTCCTGAGAACTATTGACAGGTTGTCCCAACAAGTAAAAGCAACCTAAGGAGTCACACAGTCCCAATCAATTACTTAAATGAGTAAGGAGGACAATTATGTTGCCTCGCGAGATGTTCCTGCTGCTGCGCTAACTGATTTGAAACATGCCGATATTTCAGCTGCACCTATCTGAACATACAGTATATGCCTCTTAAAATACCATAAATAAAGCAATAACTCATATGCAGTCAACGCTCACATGATTCACCCCAAAACATCTTGCATGTCTCATTCAGTGTTTCATCTATACAACTGTACGGTCATAAGTGAGCCTTCACTCTCTATGTCTAATGTAATTATATGTGAGAAAACCCTGTGAATATATATATATATATATATATACACATATATATATATATATATATATATATATATATATATATATACACACATATGTATATATATATATATATACACATATGTATATATATACTCCTTAGGTAGTATACTTACATACGGTTTTCCCAATGCTTTCCTGCCATATGTTATCCTGTTATATGACTGTATGTGTTTTTTAAAATAAAATATTGAATAATTGTCTTTGATTTTGTCCAGAAACACCTACAAAAACATACATGATTGTGAAATGAATCATAGTTGATATGTTGGAATAATCTGATGTCAGTTGAGGGTGTCAAAATGTGCAACAGTATCTTATAATTCACTCTATACTCAACGTATGTATCTTTGTTTTTACATGCCAGACCAAAAACAAGCAACTTTTTTTTTCTTTTCTTTTTTAGAAAATGCTTAAGCTTAAATGTAACATCAAAATGAATGATGCCTTTAAAGATGAAAAATGATTATGTAGAACTCTGAAAAGGCTGGATTACAAGCTTGGCGGAGGGGGAAACTGCCCCAGGGGCCTCAAAAAACACAGGTAGACTGTTTGTTGGTTGCTAAATGGAATCACAAATTGGATTGACACTTGCCCTTTTTAAATCCGATATCGTTTATTGTTTTCAAAATTACTTTTGAAATTTCAGTACATTCAATATCCGATACTTTAAGACTCAAGAACCAAAGTCCTACAGACTACTCAAAACTAGTTCAGGATAGGGATTAGGGGAGTGGGACATGGGTGCATATACTGTATGCATCTGCACGGATATGCAATAGAGGTCAAGCAAACATATTCCTAAAACACAAAACAAAAATTCAGACATGTCACAGAATAAACAATCAAGTGAGATTGAAAAGAGTAAGATGAAAGCACATCTACTCAAGTACTGAACTTCAGTGTAATTTTGAGGGTTTTGTTCATCACTTGAGTATTTCCTTTCTTGGGACTTTACTCTTTATACACCTACACTCGGCTACATTTTGGAGGCAAATAGTGTACCTTTTCCTTATTTACTCTATTTGATTACTTTAGTTCCTAGTTACCTTTTGCATTTTGAAAACAATTGATTTGATCTGTGATTGGATAAAAACAAAAATGGCAGGTGTCAGGTGCAGCCCCTGTGCCTCCTGTGCTCGCGCTGACTTTATGATAATGAGATGGAAGTGGCGGGACTCAGCACCGCGGACAGCTCCAGCGCGTTGCTCCGCCCCCCTCCTTCGCGGTGACCAATCGCTGCCGCCGCCTCAGTTGAGCACTGGATACAACAGAGTGCGCCTCAGAGAGCCTGTCCGCCCAGAGAGAGGAGAGGGAAGCTGCAGTCCGGCTGTGATGCGTATCGGGGCTCTGCGGGCTCAACGACACTCGGATGGGATAAAAAGAAAACCTCCCGGCTTTATTAAACCGCTTATCGTGTGTATGTGTGTGTTTGTGTTCATGTGTGCATTTGTGTGTGAGGACTTCAGAGAAATGCTCCTGTAGCGAACATTGCCGCCCGCGTTTTCTTGCCTCACATTTGGAGCTAACTTGGAGCTCGGACGTTGAGCAAGTTTTGTGTTGTTTTTTTTTTGTTTGTTTTTTTTTTATTAATTTTTTTATTAACTTGAATTACATTTGAGTCGCTCACTCGGAGCCCAGAGGCCAGGAAGAGAGCGGGAGACAGAGAGAGAGATGGAGAACGAAAAGTACTTGCCGGAGCTTATGGCAGAGAAGGACACGCTGGACCCGTCTTTTCAGCACTCCCTCCGGCTACTGGACCAAGGTAAGAGTCCACACTTCAATCCCGAAGTGAACACTTGAAGCGGCGTGTGTGCGCGTGCAGCACAGCGCTCGGGTCTGACACCTCGCGCTGGGCTGCGGGCTACATGACTCCACCAGCCCGCCTACTTCAGGCTATAAATACGAGGGGGTTTTGTGGGACTACTTGCAATTTCCTGTTTTCGGTCACACTAAAACAAGCGGAGGTCCTTTTCAGCGGCGTGGCGTTTTATTTATTTTTATTTTTTTTGCCAAGTTGTTATGCAGCAAAAAGGTGCCACAGCCAGCCTTCTGTGGCGTGGAGCTCAGCAAGCAGGGGCAGGTTCGAGAGAATTCAGCACCCTGGTCCACAAACTTTTCATTTGAATTGAGTGAACACTGATCCACAAGACCACACATGATGAAATTCACACCCTAAATGAGCTAATGATGCTGGTTCTGCTGTCAAGCTGGGGGAACATTTAAAAAAAATTAAAAATAAAAATAAGGTAACTGATGTCAAAGTGAATGTACGTAAAGAAAATGCACCTATATGAGTTGGAATAACATCCAATCAGCTCCTTGGATGGAAGCAGCAGTGAAGCGCTGAGACCAACTTGACATCCCAATTTGCAGTCTGCAGTCATCTCAATCCCATGCAGACATGTGTAAGCCGTGTTGCAAGTAGTGGAATAATTACACTCTTATTCAAATGTACATGTGTTTCCTCCCTTTGAAGAAGTGGACGTGACTGAAATGGAATTTTTGAACGCCAGCAGTGTGGCAGCAGTGGCGGCACCGCTCGCAGACGCTTTAATTAATCCGTTGCACAGCCCTCTGCTTTGAAGCTGGAGGCTTGAATTTTTGTGCAAACACTTCTTCAGACGCAGCCTCGTGGAGCTCCTCATGTGGGATGTGCACTGTTACAGCAATCCAAGTGGCATCCTTCAAGTGCCACTCGTGGGCTTTGTCTCGGGTCTAGTGCAGCGTTGTTGCCTTAAAAAGGTGACAGACGAGGAGCACTAGTGTGTAAACAGTCCTCCTGCTGCACTGTAACTAATTCTATTGAAGCCCCAGATGCAGCTCCTGCACCAACATGCTTTTTTATCCAGACAGACAAGTCCCTTCTAGTTCCTGCTTCCCAAACTTGTGGCCTCAAGGGGTCCTTTAAAAGCGTTCCAGAGGGGCCTGGGCGAAGTGAGGCATGATTTAATTTCAATGTTGTTTACTTGCTGGAGTTTACCAAAGTGACACAATAACAGAATTTACTTTCCTAGGTATCCTAGGTGTCACTTTTCTAAAACTACAGTATGACTACAAGGCTGCAAATAATGCAGTTAAAATGCTGTTTATTTTCGCAATTAATTAACTGGGAAATCAATCTGGAAAATAATGTCTCTCACTGCTTCCTCATGCCCAATGCAATATCTTCAAGTATCTTGTTTTAGTCCGACTAACAATCCAAAGATACTTCACAATAATGCAAGAAAGAGAAATGATTGGATTAATAAGTTAATAGAAAATAGTTGCTTGATTCATTTTCTCTTCAGCGACTCATCGATTAGTTGACTCACGACTGAATCAAATGAACTGAATCCTTTTTTTCCCCCCTAAGTTTCTTTCTCAAATGATCACAAATGAAAAAAATCTTCCTCTCTGATAAAATCAGATTTATTCATTTTAATTTGGGTCTTGTGGTGAAATGAATTACGTTTCGGAATTGTTCCTGACATGAAAGAGTTTGCCGCTCCTGCTTTGTCCTCAGATAGCTCGCTAATAATACATTAATTGTAATGTGCCGGTTTAAGAAAACGTGGCACACGCTTCGCCGTAGTGTACAGAAATGGAAGACCAAGCCATTCCAATTTTAGCCCCACACAGTTTATTATTGCCTGTTATTACGGTGAGGGGTACAATGAAATACCTCTATACTCGTGGAACCGCTGCCTTCTATTCATTCAGTGTATGCCAGTGTGATGGACGCAACGGCTCGACAGTATCGACACCGATTTGAGTCTTGTTTGAAAGGACAGACTTAATGCATCTTTCAGGAAGCTGATTCACGTAAAGGTAAATCCATTCCAGTCTGTGGGGAAGATAAGGCCGCGTTGTACTCAGCACTTTTTTTTTATCAGCTGCTGTCCTTACTCAGATCTGGGTTATTCGTTTTTAAAGAACACATCCTCCTCACCAAGACCGGAGCGCTGAATACTTGATGCCAGTTGAAAGACACTTAGCAACCACTTCCTTGACAGACTCTCTCTTAAAGGCTTACATCTGTACTGCAGGTCTAGAGCTATAGCAGTATCGGCCCATTCCCAAAATCAAATAAAAATGATAGAATACTTAAAAGACGAGGCAGAACAAGCCATAAAAGAATTACAGAGTTAATGTTTCCCCTGTGTTTTTTCTACCATTCAAATGGTTTTACCTTAGACAAGTTCTTCATATAAAGTGTTCTTCCAGTAAAGTTAGTTTGTGATATTTCTGTCGAGGGCAAAGATGGCAGTTGGACACCATCGCAAGTGGCAGAATTAATCCGTGACATTTTATGAAGTAAGCAGAACTCTGCGCTGCACAAAATTTGGCTGAAACAGTCTGCCACAAACTCCAGAACTGTAAATACTGTTATCTCTCTCTTACACAACAGATGGAACACGATGCAGCTTAATAGAGCACTTCTTCTGCCATCTTGCTGATGAGTTCTGGACTTGATTATGCAATTGGCAGGGGAGGAAGCAGGGAACAGAGCTAGAGTAACTAGAGTTGCTGCGTGCAAGTGGCGAATATGAGATTACTCCAGGTCTGGGGAGACTTCCATTCAGGAGAAATTAGGGGAGCATTGTGTTGGGAGCTCGGGGATGGGGCGGGCTGCTTTGATAAGTTTGGGCATTCGCAGTGCTCCTTTCCCAAAAGGACCATATCTCTGCCCCTGTGACAAGCCTCATACAGTCAGCTGCAGACACTTGGAGCTGGAAAAATATCTTAAGCCAAAACAAGAGACAAGCAGGACCAGCAGGCTACATCGAGTGAAAAATCCTAAGCAGCATAATAATGACGGGCTTGTAGATGTAGACAACACCTCTGTAATTTACATTAAACCTGTGCAGCTCTACTGTATATGGAGGCACAAGGGGTGCAAGCAGCACTTACTTCCAGTGTTTGTTCATCAGTTATCGTTTGGTATGTGAAGGTGCATCCTTGACCTTGGAAACAGTATGACAGAAAAACAAATTAACTTTAGTCACTTAATTATTTGAAATTCTAATTACTGGTCTAACAAGGGAGAAAATTAAATATTCAGTCTGACCCACTGCCCTCAGTAAACTATGATTTGCTGTTGTCTTCCCTAATGCAAAATAAAGCAAACTTGCAAGCCTTCCGAACAAGTCAAGGCACAAAAGCGTCTGAAAGGTGTGGATAAAGGTAAGGCTTTGTAAATCACAACTGCCTTACCATAACGCTAGCTTGTCACTCAGTGCAGCAGCTAGTACTGTTCAAGATGATTTAATTAATAACATTCATTTAAACTTCTTTTTAAATTATTTTATATATTTAAAGTGACAGCCCTAGTCTACTGACTAGCTTATCTGGTCACTATTGATGGTTATGAGCTGTAGTTTAAATCTTCAGGAAACTCACTCATGTTAAAATCTAGTTTCCTCTTGTCAGGAAAAAACAATGTTGGCAGTTAATGTTTCTGCAGCCACTGATGGGTTCACTTGTGTACGTGTCATTAGCTATTTACCAAATAGTGTTGTTCCCAATAGTTGTTTATTTTCTCGAGACTGCATTTAAACTTTTTAAAGTGTGAAACCACTGGATGGTTTTAGGACACTGTGACAATTTCCAGCTGTGTTCGTGGTGACCTCAGGTGGTATTTTAAGCCAAAACATGGTTTTTGTGCCTAAACCTTGCCAGACTGTAAGAACAGCATTGTCGCAACTTGAAATTGAGTACCGAATCGAAAACACTAGTCAAGAGGCATCGCAGAGAAATGTCAAGTTTCTTTGAAATTACCTGTGGTTTGCAGAAACGTTTACTCATGACACATATTCTCGGGATTGGGTTGAAATATCAAAAGATGGCCTGTCACTATTTGTTGTAAAATCTTTTATCTGCCAAACAGACAAAAATTCTGTAATATTCAATTCAAATGTATATAGCATTAAGAAGAGTATACTTAATAAAATACTAAATTGATGAGGTGATTGTTAGAATCATTAACAACATTATTTTTTCTTTGAGTAATACCTGCACACAAATGTATTTAAATGGACAATAGTTTGATCCCAGGTTGGCTCGTTATCTAATACTTAACCTTCCACTCGGCCCAGGGTTATAAATAATCCACCTCAGTCTCAAAAGTAATTAACATGTTTAACAGGAGCACATTGAAAACTGTATGAAAAAGATATCAATTCTAAACAGCGCTGTCACACAGAAAATTATACGTCAAATGTATTAAATGATATATAATTCAAAAGTTACTCAAAAGAAAAAATTCAAGTATTGCAAATGACATGAAGAACATAGTTATTATCATTATGACTATTGTTTTTATCAAAGCTGTTAAGACTTATCATTACAGTATAATTTGCATGGCTCAGCAGTATATAAATATTATCTTTGTGTGATTTTCATAGAAAGGCTGTGTAAACAATAACAAGTCAGTGGCTGCCGCAGATGTATTCTGTTTGTTCAGTGCGTGGATGTGGAGCAGCGTGCAGGCCACTCTGAATGTTTCAGGACCTCTGGCCCAGTTTGGACGTCCTAACCTCAGTGCTGCACATAAACTCTGTATCTATTGCTTTTTAATTGGACATTCCACAGCAGGGGCCTGGCACAATGCTTGCATTACATCAACAGCCTCGGAGAGCTTCCCCACAAAGAAAAACAATAACAAGAAAAAACACCAACCCCAAAGACCTACATCGCCTGCACAGACTGAGCAGGTGTGGGAAAGTATCCTTATCCTATGATGCCCCGCCGTTAATTCATACATTTCCATCTCATCAACAGAACAGAGGGGTATTTTTAGTCGTGCTTTAGTTTTGCTCCGAGTGAGAGCAGTTCCTGGGTTAGAATGCCCAGAAGTGAACAAAAATAAGCTTTGGCAAAGGATCAAAGGCAGCGATATCGTTTTGTTGGGGAAACAGTGCTTGATAGCGATAATGATCTGTAGATCTGCGGCTGGCCGACAAGCTGAGCCACACAGTGAGGTGGAGGCTCAGCCGCAGCCCCGGACCTGCCCGAGGCCCGGAGCTGACTGGTGATTTGACCCGCGGATGTAGTGAACTTGCAAGTGAACTGGAAGAGGGCAGACGGGGGAGCTCCAGCTACCCGCTTTGCATTCAGACGAGCCGAGGAAGGCTGCTGACAGTGGAGGTGTTTATAGAGCTCTGTCTCGGCTTTGTTACAGCTCTCGCTGGAATCGATGTAGGCCAGGACAAAGACAGGCAGACCCCAGCTATATAACCTAACAGCATCTCATTTACACGACACAACCAGTCACGTAGTTGCATTGATTTCACTGCGTATGCGGGATGCATGTTCTAACTCGTTATGGGAGCTATGATGAGCCAATAATGCTGTGATTTAGTACTTTCCCGACTCAGATACGGCACTTGATAGGCTTTAATGCAGTTAAATGTCAAACCTGAAATATTAATATGAGTGCCCTGTGTTCCTCTGCATGTAAACAAACAGACTCTGTAATTATCAATGAGAAGTCATCAAATATATCAGTGCTGGAACACAGCCATGTGCAGTCATTTCTAGCTCCACCTGGATGAGCATAATTGACCCCGTCTAACAACTGGAACGTAGCCAGAAAGAAAAAAAAAAGGGGCTGAAGCTTAGTCAGCTTTATTAAACCATAATCTGTCAAATGTGCGTGATATTTGGCTTGTTGTTGAGTTCTGCCCTCAAGGAGCCCAAAAAGTTTTAAAAAGCTTAATTAGGAAAACCTCAAAACTTTTCGGATAGAGTTTCAAATGTGTGAGTAGCATCAAGTGTTGAAATTGCCAGGAGAAGTTGGAATCAAAAGCCAGGAAAAAACTCTTCATTTCTGACTTTTGATCATTTTCTCCTGATCTTATCACAAAATAAGGACACTGCTAATTTTACACAATTTGTACAGGTATATTTTTGTAAGGCTGCAACATCAAACACAGACAGTCTAAGAGGTTTAACACACAAAAGCAAAGAGAGGTAAT
>CAEMYA010002140.1:2947703-2964536 GCA_903131615.1 Diplodus sargus | reverse complement strand
GTCTTCCGTATGGCCGGGTAAGGTTTGACATTTTTTGTATGCGTTTTTTTTTTTAATGTCATAATCTTCACCACATGTAGTACCATTTTAGCAAAAGAGTAATAGTTTATTACATTTACGCAGATCATGAGGAGTGTTGACATTGATGTTAGAGCTCCCTAGAATATTGGCCAACATAGGCCGACTTCATTTATATCAGTGTATACGTTATCCAGTGTGTGCTGAAATTAAAACTTTTTTTTGTTTTAGAGATCATAATGCAGAATAAAGATTCTTGGGCAAATGTGTAATGATGACATTTCCAGTGAAGTTCGTGAAGTTCCGTGAACAAACAGATGTCTGATGTGATGGACTCTAGTTGACGTTATGTCACCTTGGGACGCAAGGCCATCTAGTTTGGAAGCTAATTCGTCTTGCTTTGGATTAACATTAAAAATTCAAGTCAACATTCACATCTTTTTAAACAGATCCTAGTCATACAATGGCCAAAGTAGCTTGTGGTATGGAATAACTGTGACTGCTGTACAAGAGATGTAAAAGTTGGCTTTCAGCCTCATTGATAAAACTAGCTAGCTAGCATATAATAAACTGTGATGTGTTATTTCTGGAGTAAGCAGCCTAATTGTTAGTTGATTCAGGAAATTATGGTAAATAAATAGATTTGTGGCACACTTTTTAAAAAGAGGTATTAAGTATTTACGAGTCAAAAGGCTAAAGTCCTTGTAAAGTCAAAAGTAATGTGTGTTAATGTACAGTACAGGTCAGGCTGAGGGTTAGAAAACATTTTTTATGTTTGGTGCTTTAGCCACATTCAGTTTGGTAAAAAACATTCGTTTCCATTTCAACAGGCGGTTTAGACATCTACCTGCAAGGGTGGATATTGAGAGGAGCCCTGGTCATCTCCTCTGCGCCACTTACAGATTCATCAATAATCATTTTATTGGGTGATAATGTGCTCCACAGAGCTGCCGGCCAGGACGCAGACAGACCAGGATTACATTGGATTAGTTTGAAAAGCAGGAGAAACCCCGAGACTGTATCAATCTGTTTACTGTGCCTGAGGCAGAGAGACAAAGGGAGATGGGGATGGAAAAGAAAGAGAGGGTAGGAGTGGGCTGGCAGGGCTGTAGAGAAAGTAAGAGTCTCTTTCCCTGGGGAAAGGTTATTTGTAAGGGGATTGTACCAAAGTCTGTTACAAAAGGGAAAATGCAATCTGAGGGGGGAGGACAAAAAATGGAGGAGCGAAATGGAATGGGAGTCCAAATGGAAGAGAAAAAAAAGAGGTTATGGGAGTCCTGTCGTAGATGTGTTAGTGATAAATAAAAAAGTTCAGCCTTGAAAGAAAATATAGAAACTCCCAGGCTACTCTTGACCCCTGCTTTCACTCCATATGCCTCAATCTCTGCTTTTGTTAGTAAAACACATTTTCAGTGTACTTACTGTACTTACAGGTGAAAAACCCGAAGGAGTGGCGTGTCTCATCCATGACTCAATCACTGCCGCTGTGATGAAAGACAAGTGTGATTTCCCACTTCTTCCTCAAAAGAGGGGAGTGGTGTGAATTCATTGCTTATTCATTTCTGACACTCTGGAAGCTTTCCAAACACATTCGACGCTCAGCACATCCTTTCATGATGAGAGGTCTTTATTTTAAACCAAACATGTCACATATATTTGACTTTGCAGCTCGTTTTTGCTTGAAGCGGTCCGTCCTGTGCCCCCCTTCCTTGATCTCCCCGCACCAGCCACCGCATCCCTTCCCCTCTTCCTTATTTATGTCATTTTGTGCGGTTGGCACCTCAATAGAGTGGATTGCACTGGATTAGCTTCCTCGCCTTTTCAACTGATCCGATCCATTTTGTGTAATCCAACTCAATTTAATTATGTTTATCGTTCCACCTCGCTGGTGCAGAGGAGCAGCAGCACACCTCTACCAAGATAAGCCCAGGGACCTTGTGCCTTTTTGCTGGCAGAGTGTCTGCCTGAGCCTGTTGCTTTACAAACAGATGGTGTAAGTCACCTACACTCTCGGTAAATACTGTGTAAGGTACAATATTATGATTCAGAGCTCCCCTCAAACATCACTGTGACATGGAAAAAATAGCCAAGGTTGAAGATGATAACCTTGTGTTTTTTTTTATGCTGTTATGGGAATTTGTACAGTTTAGCAGGTTCTCCATCCCTGACAGTGGGAGAATTAATGTGCCCACTATGTATGGAGTCTTCTTTATTACCTCTCTGAGTCCAATCCTTTGCATTAGATATTATTCAGCCCAAAAAATGTTTTTCAAGCACCATCTAGTCAGTGGGCACAGTTCAAGTGCTCACAGACAGGTTGGCTATGTTGAAAATCTGACATTTTTCTTCTCCTGGTTGTAGCAATTTTGTAGCAGGTTAAATTTATTTAATCCCCACAGAATTTCTATTTGGGTGAAAAAATTGCCTCCAATCGAGTCTCAGATACTTTTAGATTCAGCATAGTAGACTGTGCTGAGCAGCAGATGTTACAGCCCAACACGGATAAAAGGAAAGAAGCTCTGTTTTCTGTCCTCAGTGCACCTCTGTCATCCACACCGCCTCCGTATGAACTCGGGTTTATAACCCCGGTTATGATCTATTATTTTAGACTTGTACCATTGTCAAGAAAGTTGTTTTGTCTTATCTCATTTTGTTTAGTTGTAGTTGAGGAGTAATGCTGTATATATATATATATATGTGTGTATATATAGGGTTAGGGTTAGGCTTACACATATATGTATATAATATAATGTATATATAATACTTCTTAAGGAAACCTAAAAATAACACCCAGATTACGTTCTTCAGTGAAGATACATGAACGATAAATGTCACTGTGATGACAGTGAAGAAACATTACTAAACATCATCATTCTTCCATAAGTAACCGTTACTGGCAGAGATCCTTTTTTGATGCTTTAACATCCAACAGAAATTGCATTTAGTCATCTCTTTTGTTGTCAAAAATAATGTCAACATGCCAATGTTTTAAATGTATCCTTAATAGTTTTTATTATTAAATGGAATATGTCAGAAACGCTGCTTTTGCTTTCAGCTGACTGGATGGGCGTGTCCCTCTCTTTGTTTGATTGACAGCAGCTGGCAGGCTGCCAGAGCCCTGCTGTTACCCGAGAAAAAAAGAGACAAAGTATTCCGCATGTCATGGGCAGACACTGTTGTATTTTTGGTGTTGCTGGAGAGTAAGGACCGCAGCACAGCCATCGAGTGAAGGTGTCAGACAAGGCGTGTGTTCCTGGTTGTCAGCCGGATCTAAGAGGGAAACAACTAACGTGGGTTGTTGTTCAGAGTCTGTGGTTCTTGTGTTGTGTAGCAGGCTGCTGTCTGGCTGTTACTTTGAGCATCTGTCCATGATAAAATGCAGCGGTTACTGCTCGTTTGGCTGCATCTTTTTTTTTATTTCATTTTTTTTGCCTTTATTTGACAGGGAAGGTAGGCGGGAGAGAAGGGATGATATACAGCAAAGGGCCACGGGTCAGATTTGAACTCTGGGGTGATCCGGCGAGGACACAGCATCTGAACATGGGGCACATGTTCTACCAACTGAGCTCCAAGGGCGTCCCTTTGATTGGCTGTATCAAAATATGTTATCGTCGACGTAGACAGATAGCGGTACAGCATTATGTCTAAGTAATGCCAGCGGGCAGCACCGTGAAACCAGAATGAATAATAGAAATTTCTGCCGTTTGCTTTTTGATCTTAGGGGAGATCACAAGACAAGGAATGTACAGAGTAGATATATACATGATTTAGCCAGGGGTGAAAGGAGTACTGATATCTTTTACCTCAGCAAAAGTAGCAATACTGCAGTACAGTGTGATTTATATTTTGTTTAATCTCAATATGCAAAGTGTCTCGCGTCCTAACTAAAGTTGTCGGTAAGTTTGAGTAAAAAGTACAAAACGTGCCTCTGAGCTGTGGTGAAATAGAATTGAAAGCTACGATGGAGATACTCAAGTCAAATACAAGTATCTGACAATTGTAATTAAATTCCACCACTGGTTGCAGCTGGCAAGAATCATACCATTCAATTTCAGCTAGACCGAAAGTATTAAATGTCCTGCTCAGCTTTTTTGCAAACAGGAAAAGAAGAGGAGGCATGAATGTTTAATGAGCGAGGGTGGTGGGATGTCAGTAAAATGAAAGTAAAGTGTACTTTCTGGGTTTTTGGAGCAGTAAAAGTTCTCCTGTGTTGTACTGAGAGAGGAGGAGAGACGGATGCTCATTTACCACCAGTGCCAGGAGACCTTTCTCCGTGTCCTGCTGGGCTGCTTGCTTCGCTGTGTCCCCCGTCTCTATTTTAAGAGCCTGATATTAAAGCCTAATTGTGTTCGGAGTTTTTCGGGACATCTCCCTCTGTTTCCCGTGCCCTTTTTTTCATCATATATAGCGTGCCGATGGGACCTCTATAAAAATATACTATACTATACGATGCAAAGCGCAGTGTCCAATTTGTATGGGTTTAGAGAAGATTATCTCATCGCCTCATTTCCGTTAGGATGGAGCGGCGAGCAGATGTAGCATGTGTACTGGTTTTTGTCAGCCTGTTAACATGTCACTGCCACTGTTGCAATTGGCTGTAAAACAATCATTAAGTCTTATAGGCAAACCATAAACAGGGGGTCAAAGCAGGATATACGACCCTCATAACAAGCCCGTTATCCACTCTCTCTCCACAATCATCCTGTTGCTGCTGTCTGTTTGACACCCCAGCTGACGGCTCGTATGTGCTCCTTGGCCGTGCCATTTGGCGGCTCTTCTTGTTAAAGGTTGACCTAGGATTTGCCCAATAAGAGCCTTGTTCAAGCTTGACCTGGAAGTGGATCTCTGTCTGTCTTCCCGCTTGTTAAAGCTCTGCCTCTCTCTTTGCTCTCTGCGGCCATCATTAGTCTGCAGAAAAGGTTTGGAGCCTCAGTGGAGTCTGTTTTTCAGTGCATCCTCGACAAAACAAGGGCCTCGCGGCAGACTGTGAGGAGTGCGTGGCTCTCACAAAAGCAACAGATTGGAGTTTTAATTATACAAACCTGTATTTAAAAGGGACAGATGTTCTCCAAGCTGAAGTGATCTAGGCTGAGCCATAGAGGTATATGCTGTTATTTGTATGTCGTTTAAAAAGAAAAGAAGATAAATCAAGAATACTCGAGGAAAAATTAATTATTCCTAAAATAATTATGTGAGCTGTCAGTGCAGGTGCAGTACATAAAAAATAAGGTCAGTATTCAACAGGAAGGAAGCTGCTTCTTTTGAATCCATTAAATAGTTTTCAATTCTAGGAAACTTCAGAAACAGTAAACTCAACTTCATTTTAAAGTGATTTATGTTTTGGACAAATACAAGTGATGTAACCACTGAACAACCACAGCAGAAAGGCTGAATGCAGTGCGTCCTCTTCAGAACATCGACTATATACGTAGGTCAGCAGTAGGAGTGTAATGATTGAATGATCCGGATCGATATATTGATTAAATGATCAGCAGTCATCTCACCGGTGTCACCTTGTGTGTCCAAACACACCTCCTTCCCAAACATTCAAACGATGCTCGTGCCAGGCAGATAAAGACAAGCAGCCAAGGCGATGATGATATTTACCCTCCTCAGGAATCCAGCTGCAGTGTGGAAATAATTTAAATGAAATGAATGTTATTCTGAAAAACCTTGCATGCAGGCTGAACTTCAACGATGATGTTCTGTCAGGAGGTTCAACGACTTAAACCAATGGTGAGTAAGAAAAAGTATGAATATAAAATGTAATTTGTTTATCTAAAGTCATAGATAGATGCTAGATTTACTTGTGTAATGGAAAATGCGTTTGTAAAAATTAACTTGTTGTTATGCCACATTTTGTGTGTTAGTGGGCTTCAGATTAAAGTACACTGTGCTACACTTAAACCACTTAAAATTCTTAAAATTATTTATTGATTGTTATTTTCTTTTATAGCCAAAAGCAGAAACAGGAAAAAGGAGGCAGCTTCTGGCTGTGTTAAACGGGAGTATAATGTGGTCTCATTGATCACAGGCCCCTGAATTGAATTAATTTGAATTGTATCATGCCAGACTTTGTGGCATTTGCAAATGTTGTATCAGTGAAACTGGTGATTTACAGTCATACTGTGCAAACAGCTTATTATGACCCATATTTACATTTCTTGTTTGGCAGCAATCTCTAGTGGTCATAGTAATTATTATGGCAGTAACGGAGGAAGTCAGCTAAAACAGTAGGCGAAACAAGGACGTTGGGGTGCACGGTTGGGTTAAACAGGAACCATTAGATGGCTTTTCATGTCCAGTGTGAAAACAAAATTCAACGGTGAGTTCTTTTACCTTACTAAAGCAGTCAAGCAACATCACTTAACATAACTACAGTTACCTACATGACATACTTATGTTTGTAGCAAGTATGTCAAGTACTGTTGACATTTTAACCCAAACCACAATGTTTTCCTAAACTTAACCAAGTAGTTTTAGTGCCTAAACCTTAGCAAACAGTACTATGTTGTTTTTTGAGTCACTGACAACAGATCTATTCAGTTTTTAAGGTATGAGGATGTATTTGTTGATTGATAGAGTTGGTGTTATCCCACACTTTCTTTCCTTTCCATTCCTCAGTAAATCCTATTAAAGGAGAAAAGAATAAATCTTGTTTGACTTCCTCAGCTGTAGTGCTCACAAATACATGGCTTCATCTTTATGAAGGGCTTTGTAATTTACTAAAACAGCTGGTGGTAATTTTTAAAATAAGGTTACTAAAAAGGAAACATTTTTGGGACTATTTTCAGCAGTGGATTAAAGACATTTGGAACTCTTTACTGGTATTTACAGCAGCAGGGTGGTGTAGATGGAGCTGATTTAAAATACACTGTAGTGGGGCTCACAGTAACAGTTCTTGGACAACAATGGAGCTTTATGGCACAGATAATATATCAGATTACAGCTGGGCATTATAGATATGATGTTTTTTTTCTGTGATATGAGACTATAAATGTCTACTATAGACTGTAGATATTGGATCTTTATAATTTCATATAGCATTGGTGCTGTCTTTTCCTGGTTTTAAAGGCTGCATTCCACTAACGTGATGTCATTCTCTGAATTTACCAGACTGTTCTACTTGTTCTAATACTTGAGACTGATGATTATTGATCAAAAATCACACTGTGATCATTTGTGAAAGTACAAATATTCACCCCTACAGTATTTTCACAATAACTTTATGGAGGTATTTAGTTGAAATATCAAGATATTTGATTTTGTCACCCAGTTCTAGCCTTTTGAAATGCTTTTGAGATGATTTCAAAATATTAAAATACTATATTGTGGCAATATAGTCAAACGAATATTGTAATATTATTTTAAGGACACATCGCCAACGCTGTATCAGACAATATATTAAGTGGATCAATTCTTTGATGATGTAATGGGGTTAAAAAAATAAAAAATTGGAATATTGCTTGAGGTATCTTTGATAAATGACTGCAATATTTTCTGACTTGATAGGAGAAATAACATGTATTTTTGGAAGTGCACAGCAGCTCTGAAACAGACATATTTATTACGCTAAAACTCCAAACACTACAGCTGCAGCTACTTATTTGGCAGCTCATTCATTAGTGACGGGATCGCAAGTATCACCACTCAATCCTTTGCTGTCACGTGTAATGCATCTCTTGCAAATATGATTGTAATTACGGCAGGCATGCAGTCCACACAGCCGACGCCTCCTGAGCTGGCGCGTCGATGGGAGGCTGCGAGAGGTGAATGGATAGAAATCAAGTTTATGGATCTGCGGGTTCGTGCGCGCCCACCCTTCCACCGGAGGGCCGGGGTTTTAATTGCTGTCTGACCACGGCTGGTTCTGTGTGAAGATGGGCTGCGTTGATACGAGGAGTAGGTGGAAGGAATGGTTTTCTTTCTCTGTGGTTGTTGTATTGACAACTTCTCATCCTGGAGGAGCTGATAAGAACACAAGATCCGGGGAGACACCCAGAGGAGTGGATTCTATTTCGGGGCCGGGAATCAGAGCTGGGTTTCTGGGGTCGAGTGAGCCGTGGTGGTCCTGCGTTAAATCCAGCGTCTGAGGGCACAGGGAGTGTTGAAATCTAACAGTATTAAGTCCAAAGCCGACGGTGAGAATGCCAGAGCAGGTGGCATGCATGAGCAAAGAGCCTGTAACCTTGTAACATAAATGAAGCAGCTGCATGCACGAGGAACATCGTATTCAAAATCAATGAGCGAAAGTGCATTGATTTACAAAACAAAACACAAACACAGGGGACCTTGCTGCACGCATTGTGTTAGGTCACTGTGTGAGGGCTGCTTTATTTACTGGAACATCTGCTCACACACATTTGGACTAAACAAAGGAGTATTAATATCAGCTCCCTACTTTTGTACTTAGTTGTGAACTGCTGTCGTCAGCTTTTCAAATGATTGCACTTAATTAAGCATTTGTTGATTGAACAGTTTTAACAGGAGAAGAATGGAAGCACTGCAAGAGATCACAAAATCATTTCCAATATGGACTGTAGTCACTTCATGACAATTTTACTTATAATGAATTATAAACTATAACCAATAAGGCTGATGTCAATAATGTAAGTGCTGACAGTTGAAATGTTTTGCCATTGTTACATCTTTCTCTGTAATTATTTTAGCTTTGAATGCCAAAAAATGGCACATTATTCGGGATTCAGTTTTAGTCTTTTCATGGCGGAAAAGACCTTGAAACGTCAAGACGCTAAACTCTCAAGACACACGAGGTTGCTAACAGAATATTTAACTTACTGAAAAATTATTATTAGAAATCTGTTATCTGAAAAAAAAGTAAAGTGAATGAATCTGCAGACTTTTTTTGCGCCGTGGCCAGGGAGGAGCCTCCATGTATCAGAGCAGGATCACATCACTGATCAATATTTAATGTGTAACAAAAGCCAAATATCGGGGGCCACTAATACACGTATCTAACCCTTCTTGTAAAGTGACATCAGTGCAAACACTTGACTTATTGCTCCCTTTGCTCCCTTACGCAAAGCCTTCGAGGTAGCAGGAATCTACAGTGCTGTAGGATAAATTGTACTATATGTGTCATAGATCTCTCTGTCAGAAGTACATTACCCCCACTGTGCTCCTCAGGTCGCCCAGTGAGAGATAATTGTGACCCCCGCTGAGAGGGAAGAGCCAAACTTACAGGAGGCATCTTCTGTTCATCACAAGGCACTCATTTAAAGCCTCTTCCTTCACAGTTAAAGTGGTAATCCTGGGCTCACTCCTGTGATGTTTTTCCTATATCCCCTCCATTTTTGTAGAGGTTGTTACAGAGAGGAGCGAGGGCCCTCGGCAGAATTCCAATTCTGTTTTATCCACAGGCTTTTTACAATTCACAGTATGCAGAAAATCAAGTCTGGGATTCACAAAACAATGTAAATTGTTCATTCATTCATTCATTCATATTTGGTTCATTATGCTCATTTCACCATATAATTTCCAGAAACAATTGAACAAAGACATAGACGAATAATGCACTTTTACTCACCTTACTTATACATATTTCATGAAGAAAACAGGATCAGGAAGAGGACAATTTATATTCCCAGGCCCTAATAATAACCAAAACGTGCTGTAGCTACAGATGACCAACCCTTTTTTATTCACCCCCCCCTTTTTTTTTTTACAATTCATGAAAAATATCTCTAATACATACTTGTCACCATATCTTTCACATTGCATTGTATTTGAGCAACATTGTACAACAAGTAATTATCCAGAGAATTCCACATTGTCACTCCATGTACTGAACTGTGCATCTGCTTAAATCTCTTTCATACATATGGACTTGAGGAAAAAATCCTCATCATTTGATCTTTATATTTTCATTGCCTCTGTACATTTTCAGGTAATAGTTCATTTTGTTACTAAAAATGTTTGCAAATTGACTAAATCTTTCATGTAACTGATAATCAGTCTGTTGATATGTTCTCTCAAATTCACCTTGTTTATAAGTCGCATTGCTTTTTTTTGTAACACATTCAGAGGTTTAGTATTAGTCATAAACATGTCGGCCCACACCTAAGTGAGTAGAACCAAAGACTGTCCTTTGATTTGCTCAGAACAGCAATATATTTACACACTTTTTTTTTCTATTTCGTCTATATGTGGTTTCCAAGTCAGTTTCTATTATATCTCCACCATCTATTGATTATATCCCAATTCTCAATTACATTATTAGGTATTAGATATTCATTGATAATAAATGTAAGCATTTTCAATGGTAAAACATGGTTGATGTGTTTAACATAGTCCTTGTTTGACCACATCAGAATTCTGTGTATGCAACAAATTACATTCACTTCATTGTCAAAAATACAATGCAAAAGTGAAATAAGGAGTAAATCTGTTCTTTTTAATCCAAGTGTATGCCTGATAAACAAGACAACTGTAGTTATTTTTGAATTCATGGACAGCAGTGAATTACCTGAGTCAGAGTTTTAAAAGGTCCGCATTTACTAAAAGCTTGTATGCGGATTTGAGATTGAACACACTTTGTTGCCTTCACATAGTGATTTGAAATTGTCTTTAAATGATGGGCTCATACACAACCCAAAGACATGTACATATGACAACAGAAAGTTTTTGAAGCGAGAAAACACATTCTTTGTCGAACAGATATTTGAATTCATAGACAATAAAATGCTCACTTGTTCAATTCAGTACACAGAGATGAGTTTATGATATAACCTTACCTGGTCTGGTGTGACCGGTAGCTTATACTCGCTAATATTTGCAAATATAGACAGACATTACTGAGTTAATGTTGCAGAATGTGTGAGTCATCTCCACTAAGGCTACTGTTACACTACGTTTTAGCAATTACCATCATCCTCATCACATACTTGTGGCTGCTTGAGTGCAAAATTACATAAACTCGCTTTGACGTTACCTTTTTTTTTTCTTCTCCGAGCACAAGTACATGTAACAGACACTCTAAGCTGACATATAATCACTTTTTAAAGCAGTAAATTATAACCATTGTCATATCAGTCATAACGAGTTGCTAATCAGACATTTTGTATGCAGAAAATTCACATCTCAACAAAACAGAAGATAATTTATGATATTCAACATTTTTTCGCATTCACAACTCGCATCATGTGAACACACAGAAGCGCTTGCATGCTAACAGAACATCCCATCTCAATTCCCATGTGCTCCTGCCGACCACTTCCCACTCCTACTCCCTCTCCACTGGAGCAGTATTATTCACTTCCAGTCTACCTACTGTTCTCAGCACATAACACAAATAACCCCCCTGGCAATCGGTAGTGTCTGCCTCATTATCATATTTATTTAAAGTATCGTATGACCCATTTCATTCCAACATGGGTTCCTCTCGTCATGATTGAGTGGTCCCATATTTAAGGGTAGTCTCCAGAGATGCTCCTGTGCATAATGGGAACATTACTATTAAGCATCGTCACAGTCCTGTCCTTGTCATTAAAATGAAAAGAGAAAGACTTCTGTTCCTAACTAAGCATTGTTTTAGATTACAATAAGAGCATTATTATAGATATTTTCAAGAACTGCAGATGTAAAAATGGAGCCCATGATCTTTCAATAGAGGAAATGTTGGAAATCCAACTCATGCGATCAATGATCTGTCATGTAAGCAATACCAGATGAAATACTGAATATGTTTGCCCGCTGGCTAGTGATATACTATATAGAGTCATGTTGGTGAAAGGAAAGGGCTTCGCTGCCACCCTTTGTAACGTGACCACTGTAATGGACCACATCTGATGAATGGTCATGATTGCACCAATAACACAAGGAGAAATCTGTCCGATTGCCGGGTACACACATCAGTGCAAGCTTTAATGGCCAAATCTGTCACTAAACGTCTCGAGCCCGTTCACAATGTCCACTGTCCTGTGGCTGGTAACGGAAGATTAATCGCAGGCTACCGGTCCATCTCTGATCGGCGTTATCGAATGGTTTCCCTTGGATACGTTTCCCCGGACTTGGCCAAGTCTGGGCTGTATTGATCTCCCGCTTGTAAATTTATGGTTATGTTTCTTCAATTTGCACAAAAGCAAAAACATTGTTGTCTCCTTTGGCATCAGTCATTGACTTCCTGCGGCAGTTGGTCTCGGCTCTCTCTGTCCCGTCGGTCCCAGAGGGTCGAACCCTCTCCTTTTGTGACAACGTGAATGTCATCGCTGTTACTCTATCCATCTAATTGACTGTGACCTTCTCAGTGCTTTACATTTAGGAAGGTTTATTGATAAAGGTTGCTCTCTGGTGCTTTAAATACTGCACATGCTGATATGATATGGTTGTGCGCATGCTGGGAGCAGATAACTAGTTTGCTCTGTCGGACCATTCAGCTGAATTCAAGCACATGATGTCCAATCGGCCATGCTCTATTTGAGTTGAGGTGATGACCTTCTTTCAGGAGTGTCTTGTAGGATTTTGGATAACAAAGCCATGAGGTTTTTCTCTGAAAAAACTTACATTCGGCCTTGCAGCCCCAAAACTCGGATTGATTTAACCTCAGCTTCAGCTTTTGCTTCAGATTTAGCTCCCTTCCAACCTGGCAACCCTCTCCCTGCCCTTTGTCCTCGCACTGTCTCGTTTAGCTTCAGCGCACAGGGTTTCATTACCTCTGCCTTAGTCAAATGGCTAGGAGCTCTGGACTGATATTTCAACTGAGACATAATTAATGAGATGTGCATGTCTGGTTCTCTCTCCTCTGAGCTGAGCACTGTAAGACGTCTGCTGGGACTAAGTATAGGAGGTAAGAGCAGCACGAGGAGGAGCGGCATGGAGACTTACTGCGGCTGCAGAGGTGCAGCAACAATAGAACCAAGACAAAAAGCAGTTTCATGATTTTTTTTTCCATCTTCAAACATGAGAAAACACATGCTGACCACAGAAGTGGTTGACTCTCACTTTCTGTAACACGGTTTACATAGGTATGTATAAGAAAACACTGCAGGCACTCCCAGGCAGAGCAAGAAGAACATATTTACTTTTACGTTGTCCTCTCAGGGTTATCATTTGGATGGAAATAATAAAAACACCTTGTATTTTATATTGACAAAGAATACACTGGGGGTCCATCACAAAAATGAAGTGACAAATACAAATTAAGAGAGATTATCACATAGTTATGAAGAAATTAGTATCATTAAATTATTAAATTAAACAACATGATCATATCAGGGAGTATGACGCCTTCCCAAGTACAATTAAAAAAGTGTGGTTTATACAAAGAGTTCATCAACTATTAAAATAGAGACAAAATAAGACAGCAACATATGGCAAAAATATATCCATTGTCAATTATCCTAAGCTAAAATGCCATAAATTCACCGGTTCCAGCTGGTTTAAATCGTGAATCTTCCTTTGCAACAGTGCAAGACATTTTTGCTATAAAAGCTTAATCATGAAAATAATTGTCCGATTATTGATAATTGAATTGTTTCTTCATGTGGACCATGGTATGTTAAGACATCAGATTGAAAAACACAATGCTCCTGATCGAAATTCCAGAACATTTCTGTTCTTTCCTCCTACATAATGAGTTTCTTGCGTGCAAGATGTTCAGCATAGTAAAATCTAGATGGAGGTTCTGATGGTTTACTTACAATGTATTGTCTACAGGGAGTATACGTTTGAATCAGCCTGTTTTATATCATTTATTATCTATCCTGATGAAGACAGAGATAAGAGGAGGTTGACAGTTGACACTTTATTTCAAGCTTTTTATATCCCGCTTCTCATGTGCCGAAGAACATTTTCCCGTCTGTTGTTTCATCTTCAAGTACACTGTAGGTGAGACTCATTCAGCACTCAGCTTCTGAATTTTTTTTTCTCGCAAAAAGGCTTAACTTTTCTCACCACACCCTCAATGGTTTGCAGGAACAGGTCCGAATGAAAGTTGAATTTTGTCCACATTCTTGTCAGATATCCGGAGCCAGAAATGAAAGTGGTGAGACTTGGTATCGTGTTTCCTGAGTTTAAAGCCAGCTGCGCTACCAAAAGCTGAAGTAGGAGAGCACCAAAAGTCAAAGATGTGATGTGAAAATGTATCTTTTTTTTGTCAGTATGAGCTGTCTGGCACTATATCACAGAGTTACAGTTGTTTTGCTAGTGTAGTTTATTCAGTGAGAGCTCTGGAGGAGCAGGGCTGAAAAAAACAGTGACAATAAAGCCTCTTCAGCACGATGACATATATGATGTGTTACAGCTTTGGCACTGCATAACAACACTTTTGTATTTAGAAGCAGATTTCTGGCTCTTGATCAACATGTTTCACTTTTACCACTTGACAAAACATCTTTAAATTAGCGAAACCGGTGCAGAGACTCCAAAATAACTTTTCGTCCACTCAGATGTAACCTTAAACTAGTTTTCACACTTATTTAGCCTTCTGCTGTTAAGACGAGTTAATATTTTTGGGATGACTCAGAGGATTTAAATGTTACATTGGGAATTAATCTTTAGACTATTTTGGAAAATGTCTCCAGGTGTCACTTGTGTGTTTTTGCAGGTTTTACTGGCACAATGTAAAATGGACAGGATTGGAAGACATTCTCCACCAGAAGCTCGGTTAACAACACATAACACGTGTATGACCTTTAGCTGCCGAGATTCCATCCCATTATCACTTGCCCACAGTTGGCATGTATGTGCTTCAAAGGCGTGTTTTACACCCAGACTTTCACAGCCATCATTTAATGGAGAGTTTTCACTGCCAAGTCTCATGCAAACACACTTTCTATTATCAGCCATTGTCACAGCACAAGAGTCCAGATGTTTTTTTCTTTTTTTTTTTTTTTTGTTGCCATCTCTGCTTGATTTAGATAGTGTAAACTGGAGAGAGACGTGGAAGCCAGGGGAGAGAAAGAGGGGATGTCATGCAGCAAAGGGCTCGGGTTAAGGACTCGTCCTTCCAATACATGGTAGGGCTGGGCAGTTAGGGTTGGGTTATTAACTTTAAATCAATCAGTGCATCTTTAGAGTAACTCTCTAGAGAGAAAAAGTGAGAGACATCACCCCAGCAACAAGTCACAGTGAGTCAGGGCGACTCTTGCTGAAATATTTGTAATGCAAAATACAAAGCCGACCAGGGCAACACATCTAACCTGAGGAAACCTGATCAAACGTGAAATATATAAAAGCTGAGGACCGTGTTTGATATGTTCCCTGCAGCAGCCACAGCCGACGCTAGCATGCCTGCAGCCAGAGCTATGCTCGTTCATGCCCCCTACTCTCTGTTATTGATGCTCCTTTTGACAGCTGTTCGAACAGCTTCCTCCTCTGAAGCAATACCAGTTGTATTTGGTGACTTCCTTTCTTTTACAACTGAAATCATCTTTTTGTTATTACAAAGAGAGTAACGGCTTACAAAAGGGTACCATTAGGTACTTGTGCTGGTATCGGTTTGAATGTGAATGGTAACCAACTCTAGGAGCTGTATATTAAAATCATATAGTTATCGTGATATACAACTCTGTATTGTGTTAGATTTTGGTTACCTTTATGCTGCTATGGCTGTCTATTCCTGCTTTTTTTAGGAAATACTTGCCTTTACCTCAGATATTATATCCACATTATCAGTCAAGGGTCATTCCTATAGTATTGTTACAATATTGATATAAAGGTATAGGTCAAAAATATATTTGATTTTGTTTCCTACCTATAAGATATATATTGTGTAATGCTATCCAGCCTAAAAATAGTGTGATATTATTTTTAGGCCATGTTACTGAGGTGAAAAACATGGTCCGCATTCTACCAGGTGAGCTACCAGGCGCCCTGAGTCCAGATGTTTGTGTTGCAGATGAAGATAACCCATTAACCCTGTCAGTCGCCGTTTAATTCCGTCCGGCTCTTAGCAACAACTCAGACCCGATGTGTGAACTCCACGACAGCAGTGGTCAGCTGTCTCCTATATATTCCGACTGCTAATGATGTGCCGTGGGTGGTGATGCACTGAGCCATTACACATGCCTCTGCCATGGTGTGAGAACGGATTCTGTCTTTCAGATGACACAAAGACACGTCTTCGTCTGTGAGCTGTCATCCTGAAGAGTATGCATTTTTTTTTCTAATTTTCACAGCGTTATTTGCTCATACGTCTCCGGTCGCGGCTCTGACATTGAAAACTCTGTTGAAGATTACTGTCAGACAGTACACCTGGAGGTAAGGTGCTGGCCTTAAACAGCAAGGCTTACCTCTCTGTTAAGATGCTCGATAATTGGGAAACAAGCCCTGTTATTTCAGCTCCTCCTCCCCTGGAATCTCTCCCCCCGTTGTTGTTTCGCTGCTCCGGTTGCTTGAGTGAAGCGACGTGCCAGTGGGTGACAACATGCAGCAAAATATGGTTAACATGTTTCATGTGACACTTCAATTTCCTCTCTGTCAATCAGTGCAGCTGCTGTATCTTTCTTATTGCTCCGCCAGACTGACAGCTCGTGATAGATCTAGTTCTCGGTTAGTGGAGGAAATATGTGATTACACAGACGCGCATGCAAATACATGCATATATACGAGTGAGACCTACATATAGCTGCTCACGCTGTGTATGCTCTCGCAGCAACTGCAAAAAAAACTTAACATCTTAACAAGTTATTTTGGTTAGGGGATGAGTCGCAAAACGAGCAGGAAACACACCTTTTTATAGACGAGTCTGTTGCTAGAAAAAAATCTGATGTGGTGAGAGCTGCAACAATCAATCGTTGAATTGATTCGGTGTCAACTTTCAAATTAAAAGCTTCATCAGTTTCATTTTTTTTTTTT
>CAEMYA010002140.1:2925552-2939997 GCA_903131615.1 Diplodus sargus | reverse complement strand
TTTTTTTACTTACGTCTGTTCATGCATCCTATCCCTCAACCCCCCCAAAAAAATGAGAGCTGAATTTACAAGCCGTGGAATATGTGGTGCTGAACTGTCTTTAATATTGGCCATTATCTCTTCGTTTGATTATTTAGAAATGACATTTTTCTTTTGCCGTTAGCTACAAAAGCTAGCTGGCTGCACAACAACCAGGCTAAAAAGTGTTGGCTAAAAGTTATACTGCAGATCCAGACAAATATGTATAGCCTCTCTTGCTTTTGATGAAAAGCCGAAGTAGAACCTGAAGTTAGTTCTCCGTTGCGAGCAAAACAAGCTAAAGTCAAATAAATTAAGCTACTGAACTACAGTAATTAGCGTGAATGTAATTCCACTCTGGAATTAATGATTCATGGGCGAATGTTTGGTTTCCTAATTTGCTGCTGCAGATTAAACCCATGTTCCCCTGCCGCCGCGGCTATAATCTCTTTGGTTTCCTGTCCTGTGATAGCCTACCAACCCCGCTCTTTCTGCTAGATTTAGCACCTGTGTGCCATTCTTAGTATAGCCTTGGTTTCAAAGTGAAAGGCGCTCAGAAAAAGTAAAAGTGAACAATGCTTTCAGTGTGTGTGCCTAGAAACAAGAGAGCGGTGCGTATCAGTTTCTGGTCCATTCAAGGATATCACTTACTGTAACTCTAGTCGCCGTCATGGGACACTGAGTGGGCACTGAAGTACTTTTCTCTGCTGTCCAAATTGTGTCCAAAGCTGTGAGGAGTACATATTAAGAAGAATGTAATGTTCTTCATAAAATATGATCCTGTAGAGAGAAAAAAAATCTGATTATCCGCTGAGAGTTGATCACACACACAGTTAACTACAAACTTCAGACAGAAGCTTCCTCTTGAGTAATTCATGGCCGCTTTTTCATTGAGGTCAAATCTGTCGCACACTAATGATACGGAAAAGAAAAAAAAAAAAGATATCCCATACAAGTCAAGTTATTATCAAGAAATATGAGGGCCAAGAGAAATTATCACACAAGCTGTATTAATATTTGATCATTGCGAAATCATTTTAATCTCCTTTTGTAATTAAACTTTTGACAGTCATGTAATGGGGGTTCTGCAAAAGAAATGTGGAAAATATCACATAACTATTTAATTAGTTCCAAAACTCATTAGAGATTTTTTTTGCCTACACATTGCCTATAAATCTGATACACGAGAATGACACGATGGGGGAAGAAAGGAAAAGTATTCAGGTTGCTGTCCTTTTTTTGTCAGACATGAAAAATTATGTTAAATGAATATAAATAATTACTTATCTATTAATTAATAATATAAAGGAGAAGATGATAGACGGATACATATGCAAAAAAAACCCCAAAAAACAGGTAAAGCATCTGTTTTTCTTGCTCCTGTGCTCAGACCGGCGTTGCAGTCTCAGAAGGTACAACCTGTCACAGGGCAACAGGAAAAGTAATGGAGTGTATTCACTAAACACAAAATAGAGCTGTTAGTTTTCCCTCGCCTGCAGAGTGGAGTTCATGGTCAAAAACTTTTTCTCTCAGTGAACAACTATAAACACCAGGCCTGAGATTTGTCCCGCTGCGTATCCAGAGGCTCGGATCATGACATCCTCCACAAAGCAGTTATGACATTTTACATTTTCAGCCGATGCCCTTCATCCTGAGTGACGTAGCTCTGAGTGCAACACTAGAATAAGCTTCAGTCCCCCAGATCACGAGCCATCCAAAATAAGGAACGCAAAGGTTTTGCAATCTTAGTGGCCTTGAAATATTCATGTGACCGTAGAGGACTCGTGCAAGTGCAAGTCAATAAAATAAGAGCTAAGGAGGGGAAGAAGGGATTTCTCCCCTCATAGGCATATCATCCGTGCAGCTGGCCTAAGCAACTCTGTCGAGGCAGTATAGAGTCACTCTCCTCTCTTCAGAGCCTTCTGAGACTCGTTAGGACCTCCCTCGTAACTGTAAGACCGGTCATGCTCCGCTCCCTGAGCAGTAAGACCGGAGTCCTTTTTTGGCATCTGGTTATGCTTCAAATTGCCGGCCCCATTCTTAATCAAGACATTTCCTTTTTGATCGTACGTCTTGTTTCACTTTGCTTACATATATCCTCAGCAGCGATTCTCTGTATTTAAGCAGGTCAAAGTCGGATACATAAGTAGGGCTAAGGACTATTTGTCAGGAGTAATTATGAATCCTTTACAAGCCATTACATAGAAGATGCTCTTATCTTTAATGGGACTCTTATGTTAATGTTGCAAGATGCACTGGGAATCTAAACAGGCGAATTAAAGTTAACCGTGTTGGTCATAGCTAGTGTCACAACTGGGAGTAAGTGGCCATTATTTAAGGGTTAGTTTAACAGCAATTTCTGACATTTGTAGCATTCTTTAGAAAGCCTCTGCTTCATGAAGTCATCTGCATTCATTACCATCGAAATGAGCACGCCGTTTCACATTAGATATTCTCTTTTTTAACATTTGAACAATTTTCCTGTAGTTTGAATAAGACGTAATAATCGAGGCCAGTCAAGTCACGTCAGATTCATTCACGTAAAAAAAAATTGAAAAGGGGAGAGTAATATCACAATTAAAACGCATACATTTTTAAACGCAATGCGATTGCACTACATTTTGAGTCTAATTGTGCAACAAGATGTATTATCTGGCTTGGCTTTATTCCAGGGGTTTAACTCTCAGCTTCACAGTCAAAGATTTATGCAGGAAATCATTTTATAATAGGAAAAAAAAGTGAATCTATTTTTCCCCTTATTTTCTCGGAGCTGTTGGATAATTACCACTCTTTTCTAATCAAGTTCTTTTTTTTTAAACCATGCTAGCAGAGTAGCTCCAGTGATTGAAGTGTCTGTTGGTCAGTTGGTCGGAATTAAATGTCAATCAGTATCATCACGCGCATTCAAGAGCCTGCCGTACAATTCTGCACAGACATTTTTTAAGTGTACAAAATGACATGGCAGTCATTGTTGTTGTGTTGCTGTGACTTTTGATGTAGTTCCTTCCAACATCAGGACAAACATTTTCAAGTGATACAATACTAGATTTATGACCAAAGGCTTACCTCTTATCTTATCTCATCAGCCTCAGCTGCACTTTGTACTGAGACTTAGTCATAACAAAGTTTAATGTCCTCTTAGATGCAGTGTGTGATAAAGCACAGAACAAACGCATTTAAACGCACATCAAGTCGACAGAAATAACAGAGCCTAAAATAATCTGTAGCAGTCATTGTCAGCTTCGTCACAGTCCAGGCAGACATTTAAAGTCTAACCCTGTGATGTATGTTGCAAGATGAAAAAATACAGGAATATTCATCAGATGGCTTGAATAGCACTTTATGTTATGCTGCACTGCTGCTATCTTGTGGACAATTAACCTGCACTGATCTTACCTGTTTTTGTCGTACTGAGCTGTGTGGTACCGACATAAATGGTCAAACAAATTAATTGTGTTACCTCTTGTTGTGGCAACAGATGCGAGGCACTGTCGACACAGAACTCATGTTTGGTCAGTATCATCCTTCTTGTAGCTGAAATAATTCCAGATTACTGACGTCGCCTTTCTTTTTGGCACCAAGTTTTCGCTTTTAGCGATTTTCTCTTGTTGGTTGCTCATTTTTCAATGTTGTTACCAGCGACTCACTCCATGTGCAGGGGCGTGGTCTGCTTCAGCACACTGAATAAGAACTAATGTGATTCATGCAGAGTCCACATGCACAGTGTGTGTCAGGTACCCTTGAAATTAGATGAGTTCATTTGCCTCCTACATGGCAGACTCTGCGATGTGACTATTGTGCACACGTACATCGCGATGATGATGCTCAAACGATATAGCATGCAGCTCTAATATATATATCTATATATATATATATATATCTATATATATATATATATATATATATATATATATATATATATGTATAAACATATATATAAAAACATAAAAGAAAAATAATAAAAATGGTAAAACTATTAGTTTGGTCAGTAACGCTGAGCCTCCATCTTCAGTGTAACAGCGTAGTATACCACATTAAGCTCTATTCTGATGAGCACAATGGTATCTTCTAACATAACTCCCTTAACCACTTGCTCTGCCTTGCACTTCAGTATCAAGTCATTACAGCCTGCTAGCCACAGGCTACACGAAATATCAATCAGGAAATTAATTGAACAACTTTGTCAAATCTGTTGGCTTCGACTGAGCCTGCCTGTGCGGTCAGCTGTAGACGCTGTTGGTTTAAAAAAACTAGTGAGTTTTCATCTTTGGCATAATGCCAGGGCATGAAGAAATTCTGCACGTGATGCAATATGTGTGCATCATCTAAAGCTCACTGACAGATGCTGTTTCTGCTGCTGCAGCAGGGGCTGAGATCATGACTGAAACGTCTCCAGAGCAGGAGATGATGTTCTGTAGCTTTGATTTTATCATTTGTCTTAAAGAACTGACCTTTTTCTGGAATAATGCTTATTTGTGGGATCTTAATGGCCTTATCTGTTAGTTGATAAGCGAATATTGCTAAGTATTAAGATATATTAAATACAATTTAAATTTGAAAGTTGTAATTCACATAGTTATCGGGTTGTTACCAAAAGTATACCGAAGTAGCAACAGGGCTATAACTTTTGCCGTTGATCTGCCGTGTCTTTTGACATTTGTTCCCAGTGATGAGAGAGTGCATGCAGCACCATGCGGCCTCCTTGTAAAAAGCACTGCACCCAATCTTTTTTTTTTCCCACAGTGCTGCAACTTTTTAGCGCGGCTGCTTCGTGCACTTCCAGTTAAAAATGTCTCCACTTTTCAGAGACTCTGAAAAGTTACTCTTTTACAGGAAACCAATTATAGTTTAGATTGGGCAGAACTTGTTGCCCCGGTTACCAAGAAAATATAGGGGGAAGCTTGTTCTGGATGTGTCCGTCTATCCGGAGCCTTATGTGGGACAGAAATAAAGCTGTGGATAGACCGTTCAGCTGAATCATCATCAACAGAGATAGGGAAGGCCGTCGTCAGAGAGGATCGGCTAGACACTGAATGTTTCTTGTCTGTCTTGTGCTTTTAATGCTATGTCATGGCGCCTAGAATGGGGATTCTAGCTGTTTCCCACTTTTCATATTACCACTATATATGTATGTAAATAAATACATATTCTGACTTTCAAGTTTAAGAAATGCTGGATCCTACACGTACTATTATGCAACTCAATAGTGTGCCTAATTAGACTCTCTCTACCTGCTGGATGTCGACATTTTTCAATCTCAGCACCCCGGCTTGTTACCCAGACTTTGTGTAAAAAACCTCAAAGTCTCAAAGCCAAGCTGAGATAACTGATGAAGTTTTTCCTCCGACCAAAGCTCCCAGAAGAGAGGGGCACGTAATGACAGTGTGCTGAACTTCACTTGTTCCAGCAGTTGAGTGCCCCTTTGCTTTACAATTCAGTTACGTCTCTCAACTTGGAAAAACTCTGAATCTCTGACGCTGCGCGCTGAAACTGAGCTGAAATGTCGCCACGTCTATTTTTTTTAACGCTGAATATTTGTGTGAGTTCATCTGCCATGAATCATACGCGCCTCTTTGAGGAGCCAACAGATCCAAATTCATGTTTTGTTGCACCGCTTGTAATAGATTTTAATGAATTGGATTGATGGACAGATTCAGGCGCGCACATCCTCTGTGTGATCGTGTACTGAGCCGCTGTGCCTATTAATCCCCAATACAAAAGTGTCAGATAATCTTTGGTAATAAAACAACAGAGGATGTATTTGTAGAGCCGATCCAGACTGTTTGCCAGCCCCTCGCAAGTTGATGCCAAACACCATCTCCATCTCAGTGTAGAAATGAGTGTACCTCCGCTGGAGAACATCAAGTGCCTTATTTCATTTGCAATATTGATCTTGTTTTTCCTGCTTGAATTGTTTGATGCTCACTCCCATGAAAAGATGACATACTGAAATCTAATTGATTTGGCTCAGTTAGCAACAGAGGTTGACTGAGCTCGTTGCGATCAGAGGACAAGCGACGCTGAGAGGCAGCGTATTTGCTTGTTGCAAACTGTTAGAAAATAACACGCATGTGATCATATCATAGCCGCGCGTGTAGCCTTTAATGCTTTGCTAATGCGGGCTGACTTAGTGTGGAAAATGAATTTGTCTATTCACCAGAATCTGAGAGACAGTGCGTGCGTGCGTGTGTGTGTGTGTGTGTGTGTGTGTGTGTGTGTATCCAAAAACCGACACGGAATGTTTTTAGGAGACACTTACAGGCTTTCAACATTTCACATTTGTCTGCGGTTTTAATTGACACGCAGTGAGTAATTGAAATAAAAAATGAAGGTGGTCTGGTCATTATCAGTTATGATGATTCAGTGTATTTTGATTATGCAGCCTGAGATGGGTCCCAGATAATGATGTACATTAAGCTGCACAGTTTTCATTTTTATCCTCGCCACCCCCCGTCCTCCCTGGCCCCTCCACCCTTTCAGAGCCTTAATGACAGTTTTATGGGAAACTTCATTAGGCAAAGGGATGTCGAAACTGATAAACATCAGCCTGTGTTAATTGTTGGATAAAGTGGCCTTGCTGTGGCCCGTTCATGTTGAGGTCCACACAAAAAAAACAAAACGCTGAGGCTGTGGTGTGACCAGATAGATGATTAATCGTTAATGAATACATGATTTATTTTTGCGGCTCCCTCTCCTTTGCTATTCATTCGCGCATACATCCTCTGGGGCTTGGTGTTTCATTGTACACAGTGGCCTGCAGATAACCTAATGAAGAGAAAGCATTATAGGCTGCAGTGCACTCGAGCCGTGGACTGCTAAACAAAGGCGGTGATTCATCTCAAGTGTAATCTGAGAGCAGAACAGAAAATGGGTGTCTTCTGGTGTTAGACCAACATGTTGGGATCATACAAGCCTTTTGTTGAGTATCAGGTCCTCACTGCTGCTGGTTTAATGGAAGCTCTTTCTTGACCACAGATACATTAAAAGAACGTGCGGTAACTTTCTCTTACATGTGTTATTAAATCGCTTAATGCTCACTACTAAGTGCATTATTTTCTCGAGGTGCGGTGGGTCACCATGCATTAGACTTATGACTGGGAGCATAGGCGGAGATCACGGGGTGGACAGGAGGATCGGGGCCCCACTTGCTAGGAAAAAGAGAGATTTGGAACCTTCATCAGTGAAAACATAATGATAATATGCAATGAAAAATGTTTGCTAATTAAAAATGCAAAACAATCTGATTATAAGTTTCCAAAGATTCTAAAGACTTCGCATGTCTCACTGTGGTTTGGTCCACTGACAATCAAACTGGACCTCACACATCTGTCTCTGTGGAGCGTCCCTGAGTGTGGCGCTGGTGATGCTGGCGAGACATAGTAAGTAGATATTTTGCAAAAGTTGACTTTTAAAGAAAGCTGCTATTTTTCTCTTGTCACGAAGGGTTAGTTCTGGGTCTTTGAAATAGCTCCCTGTTTCAGTCGCTGTAGATATCCTGAGGTCTCGCCTGGATTGGCTGCCACAGCCATTGCTAGAAAATGTCCCGTGTTGTCCTTAAAAATAGTCAGGGATGTTATGTTTGCAAATGCTCTGTACCAAATGATGTGCAGGAAATTTAACTGCCAAAATGTTACCCTGGTAACTGAACTGGTAGATATGTCTGACATTATTGTTTACCTCTGTCCTAATAACTAAAACACAGGAACAGTTATTATTGCATTTTGTTGTGTCTGTTACCTCACAGTTGAATCCAAGACAATATATCGGTACTTTTAATATGCTCACACAACCCTCAAGTGCTTATCTTAAATTACACAGTATAGTGTAATTATAGGCCTGGTAATCAGTTTTTCCTCTGTTTTATACAACACTATTTTTGGCAGCACCTTTGGTGTTCCCTTCGTCAGTTGCTCTTGGGATTTGTTTCTGTGTATTGTCCCCCCCAGCAGTGAAGTGGAATATCTGCCCTTGATTGGGAGTGAATCATTCACATACCTGCCAGTGTTTTTTCCTTGTACCTGGAGCATTATAAAAATATCCAATAGGTTGCAGATCAGGGTCAAATCCTCCTTGGCAAATACCAAAATATATTTCTATTTTGATGCTGTTTGAAAAAGGAAAAAAGGCATTAAGTGTGTTTCCATTCACCTGTTTTTATATGCATTTTCTCTTTTTGCCGAGGTAAAAAAAACAACTTCCAAAGCAAAACGACAAAATGCAATGAAAGAAGAAGAAAAAAGAAGCAAAGGAATCTTTATTTTTATCACATATCATACAATATACAACACGTGAAACACATTTGCACTCTGCATTTTACCTTCCTGGAGCCGCAGTGAGCAGCCAGTGACAGCACCCGGGGACCATCTCCAGATCATAGCCAGTGCCCTGGTCGTGGGCACTGACTGGAAATAGACTTGAGTTAAATTCCACTGAAGCTTCAGCTACACTGAAGAGATGGAAAATAGCACAGAAATCTGCAAGGCGACTCTAAACTCCTCAGATGAATACACGGAACAAACAAAATAATCATATTAACGTGTTTCCACATCGTTCCTTTTTGTGTGAGGTTTTTGAACAGTAGTGGATGGAAACATGCATAATTTCACCTTTTTTCTTCTGTGAATTTCCTTTTGAGGGCTTGCAAAAATGAAAAATGAGTCATTATTTACCCATCCTCATGACTATGAAAAATTGGGTGATGCGCGATTTATATATTTCTAGACCTTCACAGTGAAACAGGGCTGTATCATTCTCCCAAACAACTGAAGTAAAAGAGTACTAAAAAAACTTAAAAAAACAACCAAAAATAAGCATAACAGCTCCATGGAGCCCGTCTGGCGTAATCTAAGTCTCCCGCAACCATGAGATTCCCAACTGATTTGAAAAGACTTTAATTACACCCAAGACCAAGGTCAAGCATGTGCACCACTTCAGATGGGAGAGATGCGTGCTAACACTTCAGCGGAGCATCCAAAGTGAAGACTTCATCTTTAAAAAAGGTATAAATTATGTCTTTTCAAATCAATTTTGGATCTTTGGGCTGCCGGGGATTTATGAGGCAATTTTATAGTTTCTTTTAATTATTTTCATTGTTTTATTCCTACTTACATTTTTTATGAGAATTCTACATCACCGGTTTGTTGTGAGGAACCAGAAATGTTCTGTGCACTGTGAAACTTCCCCCACATTCTGCACAGTAATCTATGAGGCTTCCATTCCGGTGGTGTCCTTCCTTTTATACACTCACGGCAGCATCATGAAGATTAAGAGATCCTTTATTGAACACAAAATTAGCGTGGGTCCCAGAGTGCAGGGTGAGCCTTTTTTGGGGTCCAGGGAGTTGCAAGTTCGGAAATACCATAGATAATGATTGGCCTGATAACCGTAATAAAACTTAGGTATAGCACAAGCATATGTGGTAAAATGCTCCCAGATCAATTTTGCCTTCATGAGAACTTTGCTGAGCTGCGGAGTTTCCTTTGTAAACTTTCCATTCAGTGAAAGGCATTTTGTGTGCACGTGTATCCTCAGACTCACTCATGTGCTTGTGATCTATCCAAATATGGCTGGGTTTTTAGCCAAAGTGAAGGTTGCAGAATAGCTGGCCGAGCTAGCAGCTGCTGTTGCAGCTAGTGTCTTTGTTGTCTAATGCTTTGGTAGCAGGGCCACAATTCGAATTAAGTTGAGCAAATTCCACCCTATAGTATTTCAATTTAAAACTTCCCAGATATCCTTGGCTACAGAACAAGAACATGACTTTCTGTGCACTTGACAGGGAAGCTAAATGAGTCCGGTTTGGATTAGGGGCAGCTGCTGTATGTTTTCAGTTGCACTCCATCCTTAATTGAATCTAATTAATCATGTGTCCTTTATCTTTCCCCTCTCTGATCGATCAGCAAACTCTCACTGCTGCTTTCAGGAAACTCGCGAGCGGCTTGATGTTTTCTAATGTATTGTGTTAAAACTGAATATTTTATAACAAGAAATAGTTTGAATTATGTATGGGAGAATATTATTAACCTATATAGGATGTTTGAGGATCAAACTCATTTCGTATTCAGCATGTTTTAGACGACGGCTCTGAGTGTAGTATAGATACGGTTAGGAACGTAGCACAGTCAGCAGGTTATACAATGAGTTTTATTATGATATCCATAAATACACTTAGCACTTCTGTGGTGAAGTGATGGGATGCTCAGCATTTGTTTTTTTATTATCAGTAGTTTTGTTTTCTCTCGTAGATCTGCATTAATGGGCAGTTAACTGTCAGCTCAGCAAAAACACTATATTAACACTATATGATAAAGTATGAGAAGGTGTATAGTTACTATACGACACTTGAATCATGATACGGCAACTTAGCTGTATCATCGATTTGTGTCCAATATTTGCGTTGCACAGCGGACATCTTTATCATCCGAGGAGCAGGAGGTGGGTGTTCAGCTCAGTCTGGTTACCGCTAAAAGGAAAAAAAATGCCCACGCAAACACACACACTTCCTTTTATGTCTCCTGGATTCTTCTGAACCTCACTGCACCTGCCTCCATGGACCTCTCTCTCCCTTTTTTCATGCAGGCCGGGGAATCCTGCAAACTCATTCGGATGGAACCTTATAAATGCACCAGATAATATTTGATGAATTTAAAATACTGTTGACGTGCTGGTTTTCAATCAATAGCTAATTCAATTGCATTTTAAGCCACATGAAACCTCAAGTAAGTGCTGCAGACAACAAGTTCAACTCTGGAAACTTTGTAACACGTTCACTGTCGGTGTCTTATCCCATAAAGCCTCTATCTCTTACACTTTGCTATTTAATGCAGCTGCTCGTGATTTCATGGATGAGGGCAGATTTGTAAAGCAAAATCCTCGGGAAGGTTGAGAACACTTTGATAATCTTCTTGCGCGCACGTCTTTAAATGAACAGGTGCCAAGATAAATGCACCCCGCAACTGTCCTTATGATAAGCAAACAACACATGCCTGAAGTCTGGAATGCTGTCGCACAAGGTAGAAGCCTGCAGCGTATCTGGAATCTCTGAGGTGAGTTGAACCCTTCTAAAAAAAAAAAAAGAAAAGAAAAAAAAGCTTGCGCACTTTGAACAACCCCGCCACCCAAAGGGGTTCTTAAGGGAACTTTAATGTTCTTATAAAAGCGTTTTAAATTTATGACTCACCCCGAGGGTGACAAGAGCATTCCTAAAGATCCCATGATTTTTGCAGTGAAAATGTTCCTTTGTATTTGTCTAATGCCCTCGCCATTACCACTGAGTTTGGCGGATTAAGATCATATGAGCTTGACTTCCACAGTGATCCACAGAATGGAGTCCCTGACTGGCTGGATATATTTATGATGCTTCACAGGCCGGATACTGAAATGAAAGAGGCACCACTCGAGGGGCTCTCTGTCTTAATCCGTGGACATTATCTCTACACTGTAAGCGGGTCTTGGCTTGTTACCTCGCAGTAGAGAGCCAGGCTGGCAGGGTTGCAGGGAGAGAGGCAGAAAGGGAAGGGGAAGGAGGGAGGGCCTTGCCCGACCGCCGAGAATGTAATCTCCAGATTAGGGGGCGAGACGAATTCCTGCTGCCAGCCTGACCTTGTCAAGGCAATGGAGGAGCCAGAGTGAAATTGAGATTTCAGGACAGGAGCGAGTCGAGGCGTTTTTTTTTTCTTTTTTTTTTTTTTTTTTCTTGAGCGTTTCTCTTTCAAGGGTCACAGCCTTGACACCATGATTCACGCTAAATGCGTGTGGTCACACTGGTAGCACACATGAAATGTGTGTGGGGCAAACTGTTTCTGGCACTGACCATACTGCCTGAAACCCTCGGCAGTCAGTCAGTCTGCTGCAGTCTTTATGGGATGAAGCAACAACATAAAATAATGTCCAAAGCGGCGTAGTTCGTCCTAATTTATAGAGACTGGAAAATCTCAATTTGGTACTCACATGTCACGACAGCATGGGTTTCAGTGTTAACACATAGAGGAACCTGGTCGGCCTTAGTTATACCTAAAATAACGGAGGAATTGAATGCTACAACAGTAAAGAGGTCATTAATGTCCCTAAATAAAAATGTGAGCAGTGGTATGGAAATGCTGCAGTGCAAAATGTAGCCACAGTGCAATTACTTGACATTAATCTGCATTAAATTTGAGATTTTATTAAACCCCCTGAAAACCTGGTTGTAATGTTCTGTTCAACATGGAAAAACAAACAAACAAACAAACAAAAAACCTGTGGAACTACGACTCCCACAACCCTCCGCCACCGCTGCATCACAGCTTTCTTTTACGTTCACTTTTAGCCTGACTGACATTAACATATCAGAAAGCTCTCCTGTTTACTGCTTCTATTATTGCCGGATGCATGGGCCATCAATTCAGCCAAATTCACAACGGATCAGACAGGAGGTCAACGTCCGGTTAATTTTCAGAATAAAACACTCCGTGTTGACACCAGGACAAAAATAAAGCAAAATGAGACAAATCCAAGCACTTCTTCTCATCCTTTGGTTGGGAACGCTTGTTGTTGTGTTTATAACACATACCTATAAGTGAATGAATGTAACGTTAATTTAAATCCTAAAGCTGACCAGTTGCTTATCATGGATAATGTCACTCAGTATTTGCAAACTTTCGAGGTAAACTAGTCACAAAAGTGAACTTATCTTGTATTAAATATTTATGATTAAATAAGCAAAGTGAAAACTTAAGAAAAAAAACAGATTTGAATGTTGTTATAGTTCCAATAGTGTGAGATTTAGAACATCAATATTGTATTAAACATAAACAGTTTCAGGTTATCAAAACATATACTCTATAGCATTCAATGTCACAGATGAGCAAATTTGTACTAGTCAATTTCAATATACCACAATATATCTTGAAACCAGTATAACGCTGCAACACTAGATCTCACCATCTTTCCCACTTAGCTGTGAACCTGTAAATGTGTACCAGACATTTTACTTTGTTAACAAGCTACCATCTTGAATTTTCTTACATGTCACTTTGAATATTTCAGCTTTCTGAGTGACCTCGGTGTCCTTTGATTGGATTTATATGAGCATGTTCTGGTGGATAGACACTGGAAAATGAGAATAATGATGCACCATTCCTATTTGAGCATTTCATTCATTTGACCCGTAATTGCAAAACAACAAAATAATGAGTCTGTCTGCGGCAGACAGCAGCATGCAGCATCAGTTGTGTAAAGGAAGTGGCGGAAAAGCTGCCGATAAACTACCATTGTGCTATTTAGACAAGATTTATTTTTATTGCTTCAGACGCTTGCTGGAGCAGAAGAGAAACTCACTGTCTTCCAATTTTCAATTCAGTTATTTACGCAAGGAAGAACACTGAGAGCTAAGCTTTCCTATGCAGGTGCATCCTGTCTGTACTGTGGTGAAATGAGGAGCGGTGCAAACACTAATAACATTCATAAACATACAAATGAATACAGAAAAATTGTCAATTATGCTGTTGTTTCATGATTAGGAATGCAAGCAGCATCGCCTCGAGATAACACAAGTAACTCAACACATCACATTTTACATCAGACACAATAAAAGATACCATACCATGCTGTTTAATAGAAATGTCAAACAGCTCTCCTATTACTAAAGACCAAAAGACTGTATGACTAGAACATAGCGGCAGTATAACTCCTGATATATTATTTCCATTATTTTAAAAGGTTTGTGTGCAAAGCGCACACTGCCAGCGGACACCAGAGTTAGGTAAATACCAAAGTTACATAAATACCTGTGGGTCAAGTCACCAACATAAAAAAAATGTGGCATGAAACACATTTTATGTACAATTAATTCCAAAGTACCAGTCAGTTCCACTAAATTGAACTGAGATATTGGGTTATATGGCTCCAGTCACTCTGTGAAAGAAAACATCCACAGGTTTCACTCACAGCATGAAATGGTGTCAGAGGATCTGCAACTCACACTCTCTGTCATGTTCACCCATAGTTTGAGGCACAAAGTGGCGTCAGAATGTCCTTGAACATACAAAGCCACCATGAGGTCTTGGATAATTAGTGTGTGAATCATTGCATACACCAGGGAGAATGTACTTCTCATTATATTTGATTTGTTAGCTGAACTTTACTTCACACATATTGTTTACCAAAGTGGCGCCACTAAGGGCACCCGCACTGTCTTATTAGAGAACTGCTGACCCAATGCTATTTTTCTCATTTAAGTTAAGGCAACACTGGCCCTAACCACTTTGATATTAATGGTAATCAGTTATGGGAAATGGAACCTCAATAATTCAATGTAAACATTCCCTTAAATTGCAATGTACAGCAACATTTTCCCAGTAGGTTTAGTAAATTGCGTTCTCCTCCTTAGAGGTGTTTATCAGAATATTTTACAACTATAAAATAAGATTGCCAGAAAAATTTCCAAACAGC
>CAEMYA010002140.1:2860206-2921871 GCA_903131615.1 Diplodus sargus | reverse complement strand
AAAAAAAAAAAAAAAAAAAAAAAAACTGCTGTAAGCTTTAAAAAGGAAAAAAAAAGCCAACAAAATCAGATGCAGTTAAACACAATCTCAGTCACCATCTCCCAACACATCAGAGCCTGAATGTTTTGAGGACAAACGCCTTGTGGAAGGAGCAAACTCTGTCTTGGCATGTTGCTAGGCGATGCATTAATATTAATGTTGTCTTTTCTCAGAATGTGTGCACTCTCTGTCCCCCTTGGGATAAACTGAAGCTTAAAGATATCTTCATCTCACTGATACTTCTTTTATCCTCGTTAAAACTCATATCAAGGGTTTTAATTACACTCTGCTGATATAATGCTGCTCAGCTGTGTTGAGAAATCTCAATTGCCCTTTTGGTTTCTGGTTTGCAGGGCTGATATGCTCGGCTCATTTCTGACCTGGTGTAATTGGGAGGGGGTGATGTGTTTGACCATGCATGTGTTTATCATGTTTTCAGATTGAAACAGAGGTTATTTTTCCCGAATCTCCGAAACGCTGCGACATCTGACTCCAAACCAGATTTAAACTGTTAAGCTAAAGCATCATGACTGCTCCGTTCTGATCTTATTCTATTTCCATTGAAAAATCATTTTCACCAGGAGAAATAAATCTGTGATGGAGTTCGCCCTCTGCCTCACCCTTTCCCCTGCCGGGCTTTTAGCCTGGAGTCTTTGTCGTAGCCTCCCCGCTCCTCTCAGCTGCCCTCTCTGCAAAACCATTTTCCTGGCACTGAAACACAGATGTTATCCATCTGATTAAACGTTCAAGGTTACATCTCCAAATACATCAAAGTCTAGCTCTCCCATAAGAGGAAGCGTGACAGCCAGTATTTTTGGTAGCCTGGAGGTGCCAGCTCCAGTGTCCTCCCCATCATTTTTGTTCCTGTGCAAGTAAATTGGTGTCTCTGCTGAAATTACAAAGTATTATGGTGATGGAGACTCAGCTAGCAGGCGAGGTGACTGATGCTAAAGGCAGCATCCATTCTTTGTCATTAACAACTGCATTGACAGAGTTTGTTTAAAAGGCCTGAATGGGTTGAGCAAATCTGCAACTACTGCCAAGAAAGAAGGATGAATTGAGAGAAAATAAATCAACAACAACCATGACAACTGGTTCACTATATGTCAGGCAAAAATGCATTCCATATTTCCAACTTATAGAATATGATTTTTTTTTATTTATATCATATTGTAAATTGTATATCTTTCGGCCTCTTGGTTGGATAAAGTAAGTGAATTGAAGACGTCATCTGGGGAAAATTGCTTTAGCCTTCTTATTTCCCTGAGATTTTATAGACAGCAGCAGCAGCAGATCAATCAGCTTAAGGAAGAAAGTTACATCTTTCTTCGTCCTCCTTCGCTCTCAGATGAGAAGTATGATCATCGGCAATCTCATATCTGTGCATTAAGTATAGGGCTGCAACTGATATTTAATCTGCTGATCCTTTTTTCAGTGAAACAGATGATTTTTCAGTTTCTGTTCCGTGTTATAAAAAATATACCAACCTCAACTGAGCCCATGGCGATGTCTTTATTATGCTTGTGTTGTCCCACCAACAGTGCCAAAGAGTTTTAATTTACAAAGATATCCAAGAGACACAATTTAACATATGAGAAGTTCAATCCATAAAAAAATGTTTAGCGCTTTTGCAGGAAAAATGTCTGAAACTATTATCAGTTGAATCAGCTAATCAAACAAGTGATCAGTTGTTTCAACTCTAGTCAAGTTAGGTTGCTTTGGTTGTTACATGGTTAGCCCAGGTGAGCATGAGGAGAAGCTGCTAACCTCTTTTTGTCCAGCGTCGAAAAATACTGAATTAATGCATCTTAAAGCAAAACTCCATTTAATGTATTCTCGTTTTCGGGTCAAACTCATTTTCACGAGCACTTTTATGATAGCATCAAAATCGCTATTTTTAAAACACTAAGAAGGCTCCACACAGCATGAAGGTTTGCTCGTAGTATCACCAGCATCTCTACACATGAACACGAGCATTGAGAACATTGTTTGTTCAACACAGAAAAGAAAGTTTTTGAATAACTTATGTTAGCAGCTGCTTGTTCCACTCACCGCTGTCATGGCCGCCCTAAAGTATCAATCTCAGAATGCAATGTCACATGTCATACTGTCCATTGCTGCAGCACCTCTATTCACCTCAACTTTATTGCCTGTCTCTTTAAGGCCCCATCCCAAACAAGCTCAGTCTGCTCTGATTGGTCAGCTCTCACAGACCAGAGCAGGCCCCAGCCACTGTATTTCCGCCTCAGTTCCTCTAGTGTTTTTGCAACCACGGCCACACTGGGGTCGTGGTCGAGGGTGGTGACTTTGTAGTTGTGACATCACAACATTATAGAAGTACCGATGTCTCTTTTGAAGGCACAGTTTCTAAATAAAAGCTGTGTGCATTTTCTCTGTGGGTTGAGTGTTTTGATATCGTCACTGTATTTATATAGCACCTAGACCTGCTTTATATTCATAAACAACACGGAAATCATTTGGCTAGCCGTGTCCTGACTATGTACATATTGCAGGCATAGGGGCGCTATGATCCTTTTATCTTTCTCTCTCTGTTTAGTGTTTCAGGAAAACTCTCTCACTTTCTGTCGGTTCCTTTAATCTTGCATGTTTGCTGCCTGTCAACACTGACTGATTGCTCTTCTTCTTCCGTCTTTCCAGAGATCGAAAAAATTCAGAAAGATGAGGGGAAAGAAGAGGAGAAGTTCATTGATGTCGTCATCAACAAGAACATGAAACTGGGCCAGAAAGTTTTAATACCAGTCAAGCAGTTTCCTAAAGTAAGTGCTATACTACCACCACCAGAGACTTCTCCAAGAATGTGATGTGCTCAGATAGAGAATTTTAGATTGTGTTATTTATAGATAATGAAGCCAACTACAGTAGCTCTGGTTTTGATTTAAATTCGTTACAACAGCCACTTGACACTTTTTGTTGATGCTTTATGTTATTAGATGTAACATATCTGGAAGTACAGGCAGAGTTCTGCTGACAGAACTGGGGTAGGACTATATCAGGGATGTTGCCTTCTGTCTAAAGAATTGTTTAAGCTTTTGAGATGTTATAACCGTAATTCTCACTCTACTATTGCACACACACACACACACACACACACACACCTTCTCTATTACACTGACCTTGGTCAATGACGCTTTGATGTCTCGGTATATTAATTTGTCAATGAATATTTATGAGTATATGATTCAAAGGAATTATCTCGCAGTGGATTTCATTTTCTTGAGTGTGCAGTGGATTTCTTGGGATACTTGCCATATATGCACTTATTTTTAAGTTCTGTCTTTTGTTTTTTTTGTTTTTTTTTTAGTAAAAACAGCCTGTAGGGGGAGAGCACGGTTGCAAAGCTGCACATAAGTCACACGTATAGAGTCGAGGGCAGTCGGCTTCACGATGACCTCCACGTGAAGCCGCATTGAGCGATAACACTGCTGTCACCTTTGAGAGCACTCCAGCCTCAACCGCCTTCAGCGGCTGCAGCATTTATTGGAGCCACATGCTTTGTGCATGACAGGGATTTCCTGCTGGGAGCACGGTGGGGAGGCTGGTGTAAAAGTGAGAGGGGACGCACTTAGACAGGGGCATCACTCAAGTTTTCACATCAGGCCTCCAGGGGGAAGGACAGCGGTAACCTGCAGTGTGTGGATGGAGGAGGAAAGACAGCTCATGAGTGAGCCAACAAAGCATTAGAGATGCACTTAGGTGTAATTAACCCCAAACATGATTTTCTTCTTAATATCATTAGTATTTAATGACATACAGTTATAAATGCAGTGTTAAATTCAGCTGTATACCAGGTTTTATATTAGTCCACACCCACATTTTAATTTAACACTTCATTGTAGACCCAACATGGAGCCGTGTTAGCTCTGTGACAAACCCCAGTCTCAACACCCTTTTTAATTTAAAATAATTGTCTCTCAAATATGAAAACTACTGAGCGCTGGGACTTTTTCCCAGCGTGAAAAGAACTGAATCAATTACCAGTATTATAAAGCCTAACATTTGTGCAAATGCATTCGACTACTCCCTTAATCATGCCATACTTGGCAGCATGCTGCTCGCCATTTTCTGTGAAGTGCGTGCTAACATTGGCTAGTTGAGAATGCACTAAATTAAGTGTAAATTAAAAGTATTGAAACGGAGACAAACAAAAACTACTCTCTGATGATGGCATTAGATCAAAAGTCAAAGGATCACCAAGGTTATCGAAACTTATACTGCGGACACCATGTCTGCCATTTAGGCTGTAAAAAACAAAAAAAAACAAAAAAAAAACAGTCATTAACCATTGGACCAATATTGTTGACGGTATGATCAATATGATCCTTTTGTAGGTGGGCCAAGAATGGCAAAGAAGATGTGACTTTTTTCTCCTCATACTACTTCACCTGACTCCCTCCATTGCTTCCATAATAATTAGTATGGTCGCTAGAAGTCACTTTCTGACAGACATTAATATGATTTGTAATATTCGATTTGTAAGATGGAGTGTAATTAGATTATTGGATGCCAGATGCCCTTTTTTTTATTCTTTACTAATTTTTTTACATTACATCATAGCATAGGTGTTATTTTTGCACAAAATCACCTTTGTAGCCATTATTCAAGCTGCATTTAAGTGACTATATTTGAGTGTTTGGTTAAGACCTGCTTCACAGCTGAAGTGTAGACCTCGAAAACTTGACGTAACAACAGATATATGAACTCCAATGATGATTTCTTAGCCTAGTTTCAACACAGATGTCTAAATGTCTTTGAACCTGCAAATGACCAAACCAATGCTTGCTGGGTGGCTTTAACTCTGAGACAGAGAGTCATCATCTGATGAAGAGCTGCAATACATTTTCACTGATCACTGAGGGCTGTGTAGGTACGTATGCAGTGTCTTCTGGAGGCTGATCTGAGTCTCCTAGGTTCACAGCTAAACAGATTTGCTTTGACAGCTTTGATAAGTAGAGACGCTAATACGCTGTTTAGAGCTCCAACAAGCCACCGAAGGAAGACAAATTCAATTTGTTCCATCTGACAGCTAGCAATGGCAAGAGTGATCGGTCTGACTTGAATGGGTTTTCTCCTGAGCTGCGAGCATCACCTTTTGGCTTCTGGCATTGAGGTGGCACAGACATTTTCCAAATAGCCATTTAGTAGCACGTGGAGAGAGGTTAAATCCATCCTCCGCAAACATCGCTTTTTATCAAAATGAGGCGGGCAAGGACACCAGACTGCAAGTTCCACGGTGCTGATTCCCTGTGATAAAACGGAGCTTTTGCTCAGCGATGATTTTTAATACCCAATAGTGACACATTTTTGGATGTTCTGAGATATTGACAAGAGTGATGGACGCTTGAATGCTGTGGAGAAAGCTCTGCGGCAAACAATGTCGTACAAATGCTTTTTGCTTTAATTGAAACCTTGTCTACAGAAAGAGAGAGAGTCTTAGATTTTAGATCATGATTTAAGCAGTATGACACATAATGTCACTCCTACTCAGGCACTAAAAATATCCCACCTTTTGAACAAGGATGCACTATCAGCGCTCATCTGTACATTTGCCGGATCTGTGGGCCCTCTCTTAGAGAGCATCTTTTGGCAGAAATCACCGCAGGCCATTAGCGAGGCGTAAGGAGTCCCACTGGTTTATTTCCAGTTCAGACTGTGGCTTTTCTCTGCGCTGGGAGCAGTGATTTATCCTTCTGCTGTCGCTGCTGTCCTGCTGTCCTCAGCAAAAACCACTCTGTAAGCACACCTTCGCCAAGCTCGCAGTATTACATTCAGCAAATGATAAAAAGATCTCAGACGTGCCACCCTCCCCCTGTACCCCCTTCAAGTTAAGTGTGATTAATCATACATCCTTTATCTACGTGTGTCTGCTGTCCTTCTAATCATCCACATTGTGCTTTTCGGTGCATCCATCCACATTTTGTTTATGTGTGTTTTCACTCAGTGCTTCTTTATCTTCATATTTTATTTGTATTTATTTTATTTTATTTATTTTTTTATTTTTTTGCACAACTGACACCACAACAGAACAGCAGGAGACAACCTGTGATTAAAAACATCAGCTTTTCTTCTGGTGATTACAGACAGCAGCAGCAGCACAATCCTCTCACGCAGCCTAATGACATAAAGCAGTACAGGAGCCCAGGCAGGTTTTTGTATATCACATAATCCCCTGTGATAACCACAGCATTAGCAAAACCCCAAAGCATCAATCACAGTAGGAGTCAGACGGATTTTGATTTCTGATAAACAGCGGGGATTACAGTTATGCGCTCCGTAAGACTCATATAGTCGGAGGATTGTCCATACGAGGAGATGTGTGCGCCTCTGCAAACATCGACGGGGTGCTGATGTGTTAAAATGTCCAGATTAAGACTCTGACATTTGCTGGCATTACTTAAACAAATATAAAGCAGATCGACATGATCTCTTTTTAAATAGTCAGGAGCTTAAAATAATGCCGAACAAATATCATTACATTATGTCAATACGTTACCTATGATTTTGATTGATTTACCTACCCTGTTAACCCTTTTCTATATCTGTCTCTATATCTGTGTACTTGTGAACATGATTCTTATGCTGAAATGTCACATGGCCACAGTTTTACTGTGTGGTTATTTGATCAAATGATTTAATTACGAAAAAACATCTTAATAAACTAAACTAGCTAGACCGGGCATTAAAATCCAACCCTTTCTCATAGAAATGGCATTTACAGAATACTTACTTGCAACAGCAAACTTATTTTGAGATACATACGTTAACAGCACCTGAGTAAAGTAAGGAGAAAACACTTTTAATGAAGATATATGCAAAGTCACACAATAGTCCTGCATTTGCTGTCCTTACAATAATCACGCTTACAATTCAGTGTTTGCTGGAAAATCGTTTCACACCTAACCTGTTTTGTTTGGTTAAAACCAACACTAGTGCATTTCTTTCGAAGCTGTCAATCAAACCACTGGACCAAAACCACTTGGAAAGTTAGGTCATGGTTTGCTTCCACGCGGGCTCTGGGGCGGTTCCTTTGAGGTGTGAAAACAAGCAGACTAACCACAGGACTTTTTGATGATAAGTTTTGATTTGAGCACTATTTTACAAACCTAAATTAATCTTGTGATCGCAAACTGTTCAGGAACTATTAGAACACATATCAGTGGTCTGTAGCCGAGCCATGTGTTCACGTTAAATCGTTTCAAGGTAACTGACTGTGATGTGAAGTCATTGTTGCTTTTTTGCACCACTCGGTTGTTAGTCATTATTCAAAACATACGGTAGATTTGCAGTCTAATAATATGTGTATAATCAGTTATTTCTTTGTGAGATCTTTGTGAAACCAAAGAACATAAATAACACTAGAATAGCATTAATTGCTATGGAGTTTTATTTCTCCACATAAGTCATGATAATGCAGAATGACAATCGCCAAAATTGTCCAATCAAAGAGTTACCTGACAGTCTGTATAACCCAATGCTTACCCCCTTTGGGTTGTTTGTAAAAAGTCAGTGTGGACAGGATCCGAACCAGAACTACAATGCAACAGTGAGTACTTCATTTCTTTTTGGTGTGGACCAGTGTACAATACGACAGACATGAAAACACCCAAACCTCAGGGAGCTAACCCAGACTCATTTTTCACCCTGGTTGAACTGGTGAGTCTAACTTTTCATTCAGGTCTACTAGCATAAAATATAGGTGCACCTAATAATACAATTTAATATAATTTCTTAACACATTATGTGAATGGTTGTAAACTGTATCAAGGTTCAAACACATGTTAATCTTAATTTAAATCAAATGCAACAAAAAATTCCAATTATTTATTTTATCTAAAACATTGACATCTCAGGTTTGCCCAATGTAAATATATAATTAAATTGCAATTGACAGAATTTTTGGGTGCGTGCTTTACCAAAATAGTTGCACCCTGCACTTTGAACCCCCATCAGAACCTCCTCCCTAAACTTGTGTACAGAAATACATAACTGGATGTGATATATGACTGGAAAGGACACAGTCCAGGTAGTATTGACGTTTCCCATTGAAAGGTAATTGGCAAGTCAAATTAACAGTATATACAAGTCAGTTAATTACACACAGATTGAGGCCCTTATTATGTTATTGTGTTATGGTGCCTTTTACCACACTCTTAGACAAAATCACAGTAAATCAAATTGTCATAAACCAGTTGGGGCCTTTGGGGCTCTGTGGGAATCTGAGGGCTGGAGCTGCTTTGTTCACTCAGTAATCCAGACTTTGATCAAACTTGACCAGTTCTTTCTGTAAACTTGTTTTAGGGGCATTTTATTACAGACAGTGGAGAGAAAGAAGTAAGTGAGAGCGACAGAGATGTAATAAAGGTCCCCAACCAGACTCACACTGGGGATGCAGTAACCCCCAAGCTACGTGGGGGACTGTCAGACTTGACCTTTTCAATGTCGGCAGCAAGAATGTTTGCTAGTGTACAAATGGATTTATACTGTGGACCCCACCCAAAATAGAATTAAAAGAAACAATTTAAAAACATGAATTAGTTAAAAAAAAAACTGAAAAAAGACTTACTTTGCCAATAAACGTGATTTATTTTTCCGCTTTAATTAATTATAGTTTTGACTGACAGAATGATTGAGTTAGAAACTTGCCCACGGGACATTAATTGGAGTGATACACATTGTTTACATATCTGACACTCAGTCATGAACATACCGAAATGAATAAAGTAATCTTTAATTAAATGTGTGTTTGAAGAGGATGTCAGAGGAGGAGTTTCCTCAGGTGTTCTGTTCGATCAGTTGGTTAGCACAGAGGAACGGTGCAGTGTACTGGATTTGAATTTGAATTCAGACCGAGAACGTTTCCACCATTTTTTTCATTCATCCAAGTCCCTGGGTCTTTTTAAATTTCCGACTAAAGACAACATTCTATCGTCTAAATGAAATTGGGCATTTGCTCTTCCCTCAGCTCAGTGTCTACATGTGTCCCTGGTTGCGTAGATTCTCAAACAAGCTGCAGAGTAAATTCATATTTGTTTGCCATGTTTCGATTTCTCTTTCACAGCCTGTGTAATTTTTACATTCCTGTAAATTTGCTCTATTATACTGTCTGCCTGAAGCCCATGTTTAAAGAGTTGATATGGCCCCTGCACCGCTATACCAAGAGGAACACAGTCACCTTTTGTTCTTGATTAGAAAACAGCGTTTTGTTCAAGCGCAGACTGTGTACTGAGATATCCATACAAACATCCCGGACGCTGTGTCCGATACACAACCTGTCAGAAAGGTGGAATGGGCGCACAAAAGCTGTAGTTACGCAGAGAGAAGTCGGCTGTGTGATCTGGCTCTGCAAATCATTGTTCAGGAGACGGCACAGCTCACTGATCAAGGCTCCATCCAGGTGGAAATGATGGATGCGCAGGACATCGGTTAAACTCAGCACATTTAAAGCATTTCCTGACACCCTCTGTTCGCCCCGCTGTCTCCTTTGATGATCCTTTTGTAAACTTGAATACATTAGAGGGGGGACCTATCTTGTTTGCTTAGATAGCTTTAAATCGAATTTTCCTGACCCAACAGTTCGTGTCCTACTCAGTATATTTGGAGTTAATTAGTGTGCGAATTTCACTAGTGGTATTGAAATGTTTCAGGTGATGTAGCGGAGTGCACACGCTCTAATGTGAAGGTGGACATGTCTTACATATTCATCAGTCCAAGGTCACATCTTTGCAGGAGGCCACTTATTCCCATTTGCTAGCACACGGTTTGAATTAACACAGTGGGGGAATGGTATTTGGGTTGAGGCATGGGCTGAATGGGCTCCTGTATGATCACTCCTAGTCACAGGTCTTGGAGTAATTATAAAAGTTGAGGGAACTTACAGCGGCTGAGACGTGCTCAGTTCAGCCAGGATAGAAACCCAACAGTCAGTTACTGCATTAGAGCGAATCACTAAAGCTCGCCTCTCAAATCCCTCACCAAGGAATTGGCAGAAGCCTCCTAATAAGCACTCGCTTTTGAACAAAAAGGCAGGAGAAATATAGGTGAGGTGTGTAACCAAACTGGCTCTTGTTTTTTTTTTACCTCCTGCTAGCTAATTGATGACCTAGATAGTTGAGGGAGACAGCTGTATAACTCACCGTAAAAGGAAAACATGGAGAGGGCGAGAAAAGCATCGCTCTCCTTTTGTCTGCCTGGCCATCTACAGCTGCCGGTGGAGTTGTGTTCAGCCCGTGTAAAGGTTGTACGACTTCGATGGGCGTCTGCACACAGCTCATAGGAATGCATAACATTTGGGTTTTTATGGCTGAAAAGCGGTGACCTTGTGAAGTCATCTAAGCCTTTGATAGATGGCGACATGCCAGAGGTGGTCAAGTTCAACGTTAGCTCAAAACAGCGCATTATGATAATGTTACACATTGGAAATTTATGTTAAAACATTCATAAATATGCGGTTCAACAGGATTCTGGATATGTCTTGAGCGGTTATCAGTAAAGTTCGGATTCTACAAAAGGATACAGGCAGAAGCACATGTGCAACTTGCCTTAAATAATTTGTTCTTTATAATCACGTTTGCCATCATAATGATACATATAATGGCGATATTATGTGTTATGTTATTTTAGTTTTTTATTACATTAGTTAATTATACTTTCCAATTTCTGTTGAGTCATTCTTGATTTGTCTGCATTATCAATTAGCAGTCTGAAAGTTTTAAATTCAAGGCTTCTGGACTGCACTTTCAGGCTAATTAGTCGAACACATACAGTGTTGATGTTATTGATGTAAGATCACTCCAATTTTACATTTCAAAGACGATGTACTCGAAATTGGTAGCAGTACACTGCCTGTGAAAAGCTGCTGAGGGCTGAGCGAATAACCCAAGTGGCATCACAGGTTACTGTTGTGTAAAAAATCCAAGTCCAAGTCAACAGTTTCAACCGGAGGGCCCCCTGAAGTCAGATTTCTCACTCAGAAAGTCTGATGCACCTTACCGACCCAACTTCAAGGTCCAAGATTTCTGCTTGGTGCTTTATCAGCTGTGAAAGCTGTAGAAAACACTTTTTCTTAGCACTTTTATTCTCTTATGTGTGTCTCATTAAATCAGCCTTAACACACGGTACTGTTCAACTGCTATCAGTGGACATGTTGCTTCGGTGTTTGTTGCTGTGAAAGGGTATTGGTATCAATGGCAAACAATGGTGAACCTGAGTAGAACTGTTTTCTGTAAACTGCTTAATATTTAGTGAAATTATGATAAAGGGTCTGTTCAGCCCCCCCCCCAAAAGTGTTCTCTTTTCATTCCTTAACATCATTGTAACTGATAATGATTAAAACAATTTTTTAAAACCATATTCCATAATACTTTGAAAACGTGATATTTTCCAAAGTGAGTATTGTACAGTAAAAAAACAAATATTGTTTAACTTCTTTTTTACAGTCTGTATTGTTCTTAAGACACTGGAATTAAGGCAGTAAAGTCCAGATGACGAGATGTTTGTTTATGTCCCATTTTAATTGCATTTTTGTTCTAATTCTGTTTTTAATCTCAATCTCATTCTCTTAACTGTGTGTGTTCATTGATTGCTGAAGCTTGCCTGAACCTGAATTACCAAGAATTTCACCGTCTCATTGCAGTCCGTACTGCAGCAGACCCTAAAGGACACGACTCTTTGTTGGGAAGATAAAAAACAGCATAATTAATCATGTAGATGATAAATAGCCTGATACATAAGTGCCATATCTCCATAAAGGTCACTCTAGGTGGTTACAGTATGAGGTTACTACATCAGAAATGTCACATTTTACGTATTATCAAATGTTTTTGTGAGATTTTTAATTGTCCAGTTTTAGTAAAAGTGGTTGTTTTATACACTGATATACATGCATCATTCAAAAGGTTAATTTTGTTGAAGAACTTTGACTTAATGTTGTCCTCCTCTCTCCTGAAACCAGACCTACACCTTTGCTACTGCACATACAGTTCATGTTAATTTAGTGCAAATTTTCTGCTAAGGCTTTCTGACAGAGAGTCAATGACAGAGCATTTTCATGCAATATAAAACCATAACCCATTAAAAGTGACACATTAGACCTGAGCAAGACATCCCAGAAATGTTCCCACACCGATCCTATCAGAACGCCAACAGGAAAAAACTGCTGATAAGTTTTCATTAGCTTCAGTGGCTGGTTAGGCCACATGTGATTGGCATCAGAAATGTCTTTACTCTTTATCTCAAACACACAGATTGTGATTGATCTGCGCTCTCGCTCTCTGTTGCAGTTTAACTTTGTCGGCAAACTCCTCGGGCCACGCGGGAACTCGTTAAAGAGACTACAGGAGGACACTCTCACAAAGATGTCAATTCTCGGAAAAGGATCCATGAGAGACAAAGAAAAGGTAACAACCCACTCTGTTATTTCACTTTTCTTCCTGCTCTGTCTGCTCTTTATACTATTTTACCTTCACATCATTTTTATCTATGCTGCTTTCACATCATCTGAAGTGAGGACGGGCTGGAACTCCAGTGTGTTTAAAGTTAAGAGATATTTGAATGGAGGTGGTCCAATCAAATACAAATCAGATAATCCATGCGCTTGTTCCAGTTTTCTTCACTGTTCCCATCATTTTTCGAGAAAAGTTGTACATTTTTATAAAATATAAACATTTCAGAAGCTCAAATCTGTACTTTGTCTCTCTCTAGGGTTAGGGTGGTTAATCAAATATTTGTATCTATGTATGAATGTATTACCATCTAACATCATCATTGTGATTGGTGTTCAGCTACATAATGCTTCTAATGTAGTTGATGTTCAAGTAATAAAAAATCAAACCCTCAAATTGTAAAAAAAGTTGTAACCTACTCTTGAAAGCATGATCACAGAGCAGATGTCATCATCTGGAATCAAGCTGTTTTTTTTGGGAACTTTATCTCTGTGTTTACATGTTTGTCTCATTTTGAATCAGATGTGAGCCAACCAAATTTGACTGACAGCTCCCGGGTCTCATGGACTGCTTACAGTTTTGAAAAACAGCCTCATCTTGAAAACACATTTCAAAAGTTTATGGAAATGTGAATGATCTTGGGGATCACCAAACACGCCTGACATTCTTTCAAAGCCTGCTCTCTCATAAACAAAACACACACAGTCGAATCAAGTGCGGGCTGTACACAAGACAGCGCTCTATCTGAGCGTACGCTTTTGTTTTCTCTGCCGCAGCGAGAAAAAAAATGCTCTTCGTTAAGGAAACTTAGTGGTAAAAAAAAAGGATGAATCTGATGAAAAGGGCTGTAACTTGAAATTTCAAATGCAGGAATCCAGCTTAACGACTCCTATAATCCACGATCATGTGGGCACATACAGGGAGGATATAAATGGCTCTAACAGCGGCTCTTTAGCAGCAGAATTGATTGCACGCTGGACTGGTTAACAGAGAATAAATCGACTTCACTTGGCTCGTCTGCGTCTCTCTGCTCCCTCTGTTTGTCAGGGCTGATTTGTTGGCGGCGATGATCCTCACCATCATACAGCACATTCTTTTTGATTACCGTGATCAATAGTGTTTGATGGTCGACTCCTCTCGACTACCTGGAGAAAAGATCTGTCATGGAGATGTGCTGACCTCGGCAGCCCTTACCTGTCTCAGCAGACTCAACGCGGGATTTATGACTGACAGCTTTCTGTCGTGCGGCTTCCTCTTTTTTAAGGACGGAAGAGGGATACGCCCTCGCTACAAAACGGCTTCTTTATCTTCAGCTGGGTGCTGACTTTCTGTTTTCAGCTGCACAGTGTGTGCATCATAGTTTCCAGCACTTGAAATTCCTGGTGTGGGTCAGGGAGCTGCACCACTGCAGAGCAAAAAGAGGGGTCTGCTTTCAAGGCTGTATTCAAGTCAGTAAAAAAACAAAGCTGCCTAGCTGTTACCGATGCCCCAAGAGAGGCAGTGTCTCCCTTAAGAGAACATTTCTATATATATCTATTTATATATATATATATATATATATATTAGAATATTTATATAAACTACATACTGTATTGTCTGAATGACAGGGAGATAATATACAGTCTTCACTCTGTCAAAGACAGAAGACAGAAGTGTAATTGTAGTCTTGGTACTCAGACAATACGGTATAGTCGACGTGTTGGAGGATGAAACTGTACAATGCTCAGTACATTCCCCTTTTAAGCCCTTACATATTGCAGAGACAGTGCGAAGAGCAGGGATAATTGCTCAGATAGTTGCAGCTGCGGGACCTTGATCTTGTGTTGACAAGAATGTGAGAGCAGAGAGGTTGAAAGGCACCGAGCTGTCGGAGTCAGAGTCTCCCCGTCTGGTTATGGCACCGCGGTTGTCCTGCCGCTGTCAGAGCAGGATGATGTAAAGGCATCCGTGCTCCGCGCCCCCTTCTCGTTAGCGCCGTGATTAACTCATCCATTTTCCTCCTTGGGACTTGTACTCCCTCTTTAATTTTCCTGATAGTCAAAACAATCACATTGTCTTTGTTTCACTTTTGGTAAGTCCTGTGTCGGGGTTTAATTGCGCGCTGCTGCGGAGAAATACCTTCATTGTGTGCTAGGATTTGGTCTGTGTGTGTGAGAACTGTCCGACGTAAAAAAAAAAAAATAATAACCTAGCCGTGTGTGCCGGCAAATAAATTGTTAGTCCATTATCTTGTGATGATCTAGGGATGGTGTAATTTAAATCACTGTAATAAGCGCATGAATTATGGGAGATAAAGTTCAGGCTGACAGTGTTTGGCAACAAATTACATATTTCATTGTAGTCTCCAGCTTACAGGCTTACTTAGTCAATTGACATTGTCATACTGTATGAATCAATGCTAATTGTACAGCAGCTGTTTAATCGAAACCTGCTGGCTGTTCTCTCATTGTTTTTATTCTGCTGTCATAGTCAATATCTTAATCCCTTTCACTGCTCTTTTACTCACCTTGCGCATACCTCTTGTTATTTCCTGGGATTTTGCTCCGGTATTTCCTAAAGGTATTGATGGTGTTGGGTAGATTTGTCACATAGTTAGAGGCTGGGTAGAATTTAATGACTATGTTTGCGATCTCATTGGCTCATTTTTGGAAAACAGTTTGCTTGCAGATTAGGCTTGCACAGAACCGTCGCTGATATCAGTTCAAAGCGACCCAAATAGCACAAGGTATTGTGACAATCAGGCCGATCTATTGAATTCAACTTGAGTTCTCTTAAGTCTAGATAGTGGGGGCTAGGTGGGAGGGGACAAGAACCCAAAAGCACAAAATAATGCTAGGGTTGAGAATTGTTAACAGCCACCTTAATAAAAATGGTTAAAACTATAAACTGACTAACTACAGCCTGACCGACTTATCAGTTGCCCAAAATCATCAGGCTGATATCTGTCTGTCTAACATTTGTTTTAATTATAAGCTTTATGCAGAAAAAAGATGCTGTCTTAGTGCCCTCATGTCGTTTGGACAGCAATTTTATTAAACTGTAAAATATCCTTTCATTACCTTAGAGTTAAAGGTTTATTTTGAAACGCTTTTTTATGTATGTTGAAGTCATTTCATTGCTGTCTTGTGTTGGTAGCTTTCTTCCACCAAAAATCCAATATCGATCGGGCTTTAACACCAACAAAAAGCACCATGATCCGAAGAGAAACATTTAAAACATCTACAAAAAGTGCATTTGCATTTAGAACATAAAACCAGTGTTTCCCACAGACTGACAGACACTACAGCCATAGCGAGGATGGCTGGGGATTACCCCATTTCTCGTAGTTTCTCCACCTTATTTTATTGTTCACTATAATAATCTGTTTACTGTACTCGCATTCCCCTTTAATCGACTCACCTTGCTTTTGCCTTCAATTCTCTTTCTTCCCCTTTGGTCTCAGATGCACAATGGCTTGCCCCACCTTGCCTTGCTCGGGTTCTCTCTGATTGTATGTGTCGGCTCTGTTGACTTTCTTTATCAGCAGTATATTTTAGAAATTCACCTAAAAAACAACTAAAACTTTTTTTCACCTGAAAAGCTGTTTTCGCAACAGCAGGTGAACTAGACTAGTGAAGAAGGCTTTATAAGAATAGTAAAAGCAGGAGTGGGCACACAGCTTCTAGGATTTAAAAAAAGAAAGATAGTAAATGTAGCTTTTTTTTGTTACAAGCTGCCACTGATTAATGAATGTATGGGAAATTCACGAGAATGGCACACTTAACTACTCCGTCCAACTTTAGGCATGATGGCAAATGAGGGCTGTCACTAAAATAACATAACATAAAATAACATAAGGTACAATATATATCTATATACATATGATTTTTAAGAAGAATCTTTGCTGGTCACGTACAATCATACTGAATACAACCTACAAAGTTTATTTTGGAGGATTGTAACAGTTGCAGGTTGGATGATGTTTTGTCAGTATGTAGACTGACAGAATTCAATATAATCTGCTACCTCCACTGTACAAATGGGAACTAAAACAGCACAAACCACAATCCCACAGCACCCTACAATGGTTGGAGGATACAGTCACACAACTCCATGGCTTCCTGTTAAGTACCAAGTAGGACATCTTCAAAAGAGGCTTGAATAACAGGGTCACTGTCACTATGGACTATAGCAATTTCTGCATAAATGCCACTATAGTAGTCAAAACAATGAAAATATATCCTGACTCCAAACCCTGAATCACCGCTCAAATGAAATATACATTGAAAGAGCGACATAAAGCTCTTGGGCTCAAAGACTGGGCTGGTCTCAGGACAGCAAACAGGAACATCAAAAACAAGGTTCTTATTGCAAAACCGAAATAAACTGGAGCATGAATTTGGCAACTTGAACACAAACAAGATCTCCAGATGTTGAAAACTCTGGACTGGATACAAACTCAAAGTCAGTCAACATCAACTTACACAAAACCTTTCACCAATAAATTGTAAACAAAGGTTGGCCAGATCTGGAGCATCTGTGAAGACAGCAGATATATCCAGGGATTTAAAAACACTCAATCTGATCATTCAAATGAATTAGGAATGATTGTTGTATGTGCATGTATATAACTATATAACTATATATATATATATATATATATATATATATATATATATATGTATACATGCACATACACATTTTTTATTATTGCCAAGCACAAGAATAAAAAACTCAAAGCAAATCCCATGAAAAGACAAAAACCAAACCTGATGGTTCTTCTTCTACAGTCGTTTTAAAAATACTCAGTTACAATTGGACACTGTAGTTTCAGCAAATTCTACTCAAACTGTGGATTAGTGCATTTGTTGGAAACTATTTTCAGACACTGATTAATTCAAATATGGTGAGCTAGTGTGTGTCTTTAATAGTTTTCAAACAATGATGGAACTCTATGGCTCATACTGTAGAATAACAGAAAATATCAGTTCCATTAAAATAGTTTTAAGCAATTGAAATAGGTTTTAGCTGTAGTTTTAGATATTTACACAGGTAAAAACTGTGAAATTACCTTTAAATGTGGTTGAACAATGATTTTATAAGAATAATCATGAAAACTGCAGAAAAGTGCTGGAAATTGGGTTTTATGATGTAATTGTATTTATTTATTTAATATAAACAAAATTGTATACTTCATATAAAACCTTTGATTTACTTTTCAAATTATGTCAAAATTGCAAAATGCAAGTGAGGTTTATCATAATTATTACAAGACTGCGCTCCTACCAGAGTTCTGCTATCACAGACACATTAGTACCAGTACAGTCCAGTACAATCCATTTCTGATGTTAGTGTTTAGTTCAGCTATATCAACCCATCAGCAGAAGAAACTATTACCCTAACCCTACGGCTGGAGTCAAGGAAATGTAGAGTCAAGGATTTTCTGTTCATACACGTTAAAACCACCAACAAAAGGTAACATAAAATATCAAACTTAACAACTAAATTTGGGACTAATGCATTACTGTCTGTAGCGGGGTCAAGAGGTGTCTTTGCCATAACATTGCTACTTTGTTAAATACAAAGTAGGAAAGTAAAACAAACAAACAAACAAACCAACATTTATTCAATGTTTCAGTTGAGAAGACCTTTTGTAATTATACAAGGTATCTGTCAGTTAACAAACTAATCTTTTTAAAACTACAGATGCAAAACTCAATTTACAGTTAGTTTTCACTTGTTATTTAAATTTAGAAATGTAATTTCAGTATTAAATTTGAATGCAACAGTTTCATCTTTCTAAATGAAAAATAGATATGTTGAGATCATGATAAAGTTGTAAAAGAAAAAATTAAGTTTCTGAAATTTTGCTTTTATAGTTATTTACAGTTAAAGATTCTCCTTCTCATTTTACATAAGACATGTGAATACACAGTGAATAGAGGAAAGGTATTTATTTCTATTAAAACAACGTAAAATCACAGAGTTGTTTTCACAGTGTCGACAATTCTTTGATGGTTTTGTTATTTTCATGGAACTTTTCAAGAAAAATATCACATTTGTAATATATCTGTTATCATATGTTATCAGACTGTCTTGAACCATAATATGTACGGTGCAGATCTAATCACGGTGGACAAGGTGTCAATGGATCGATTGCCTTTTAGAATTCAATTGGACGTTGAATAAAGTCAAGAGTCCAGAGATTGGGCAATAGATCTGAGGGTTTGAAGAGGTGGAAAAGGAGGCTGAGGAGACTGTCCTTGCAGTGCTATAAAAAAATAAAAGAATCTTTAAATCAATTTTGTATATTTTTGGTAACCAGTGAATGGAGGCTAGTAAAGGTCAGATGAAGTGTGTCCTCCTTAGGTACTGGTGAGGACTCTTGCTGCCACAAAATTGCTGCAAACTGGTCGATACACATCTTTTCTATATGTATAAGATTATGTCTGCATTTCCTTATTAAAGAAGCAATGTGTTTAATATTATAAGCCACTTTGAATGTCACAAGTGTAGATTCACAAGGCTGATCAATACAAAGGTACAACATGATGAGTCAGCTGTCATTCAGACAGAATGATAGAATTTCCCCTGTTTTCTGGACACATTTGAAGCTTGACGTTGTTCTTTACCTCTAAGCTCCATCTGCAGGAGTGAGTCCTGTGTTCAGAGCGTTCTGGCCTTCTGTTTCCAGGGTGAACGGCTTTTCATAAGCAGATTTACAGAGGGAAAAAAAATGTAAACAGGAGGAAGATGCTGCCAATAGATATGAAAAAAGCAGACAGCTGTAATCTCCCACCGTGGGCTGCTTAGCTGGACCCTTTGCCGGATTCTTCTTATCTGCGCTGGGAGAGGGGTCCACATGTATGAAAGCTGCTATTATATCTACAATATCATATGCAAATGATGTGGTCACACATAGAGATTGGTTTCACACCAAATGGGATCTCACATAAATATTGCTTTGAAATTGTTCATATGTAAAGCAGACCACATAGATGGAAAGAGACTTTTTAAAGAAGAGGAAGTCATCAGATGACACATGCAAACATTAGATCTTCCGTTTTTTGGCTGATGATAGTTAAAGCGCGCCGTAATGATTGTTTTTCTTATCTTTTTTTTTTCTTTTCCATGCAAATATACCAGGGAGCACATGAAAGGGAAGACAGGAGACAGATCTGGAAGCAGTCGTCTCTTTCTAACACCCTGCTTCCACTCCCCGCTCGGCACCGGCAGCTCCGTCAGCGGTGGTGCTAGGCGCACAGGAGCCCTCTGCTCGTAAAGCACAGATTTATGGGGGAAATTAACATATCATTAACATACCACAGGCACTCTTAAAAGAAGGTTATTTATAATTAGGTGACATCAGAGACACTGGCTTGCATGGTGCTGGAAAGGGAGAAGGGGAAGAGGAAGTTGCCGCCACTGGAAAGGCCCCGGAGAAGACTTTTTCTTTTTTTTTTTTTGTTGAAAAGAAGAAACTGGGGCGCCAAACCTGTTGTTTCCTTTGCGCAATGTGGTGGGAGACATTTGGGGTTTTTGCTGTCCTATTTCTCACCATCAATAACATGACACTGGCCTGCTTCTGTCGGGCCTGAATGGCCTGTGCAGCCTCTCACTGTTTAGATGGTGTGTTTTTCTGTTGCAGTCTAAATGAACTGCACTTGTTCAGGCAGAAGTGGAAAGGAGAGAGTTACAGCTGCTCCACTTTCAGGGCTGAGTGCACAGTAAACAACAAATACATCTTTGTTTAGGCCTGCACATATACCTGCACCTGTTTAAAGCTCAAATCTGTAACCTCTGTCGTGGCAACAGGTGACTGATGTTGGAACTCCGGCGAAGACTGCAGAGTTCCCGTGGAAGCCTGCTATCTGTTACTACAAGTGCAACTGCTAATAGTTTTGTTTATTTGTGAAAGTGTCCCGCGGACTGTAAGTCTGGTGCAGCAGCTGTTTTGAACAGACTTTAATGGCCGTAACAGCCACCACATGTCTGACCTGACAAGCTGATCGACATCTTGCAATCAGCGTTACATGTTTAGTCAAACTCCACCAGACTGATTGTGAAGAAAACAGACAACAGAGCCCAAGACTCTACTGCCCAGTCCCGCCCTACCGTGCTGTGACTGATGCCTCATTTGGATTACGATGCAGAAGCAAATTTTACACAGTCACAGATAACAGCCACCTCAATACACCTGATTTTTTCATCAAGATCCGTACATTATGACTTAGAATTTAACAAAAACATTAAAGGTGGGTAAAACTTCTGCACTGAAAGCAGATGGGGTCTATTCTGGGCTGATTCCCTTCCTCCATCCAGGTTTCACGGAAAACCGTTCTGTAGTTTTTGTGTTATACCGTTGATCAACCAACCAACCATCAACAGACAGACATACATGTGGACACAGTAGTGTAAAAGTGGAGATGAATAGCAAATGCCTGCATTTGTTTTAATATTATTTTGGTTGCATTTATTAACATATTAAAGGAGCAATACGTTGTTTTGGGCAATGCATTTTAATCGGAGGTGAAAGACCTTCATTGACTGATTTTTTTAAATGCCTAAATGAACTAAATAAACAAACTCTTTTTGTTTTCATGACTGAATAAACTGAATAAGCGAACTGACCTTAAAGGAGAACACAATTTCATCCTGCTACCTTTTCTAGCTTCAAACAGTGTTCTGGGGACCATATTTTCCTTTGTGAACAGCTTGTTTATTCAGTTATAGAAAAGATTAATATTTCTGAGACCGTATAATTTCCTCATTAAAATAAGAAAGAGCTGTGTCCTAGGTATCTGGACTTGTTTCAGTGTCTTGAAGACGTTTCACAGATTTGTACATTAGGGAGAAAAAAACAACCCCTCCATAAACCAATGGCACATCACAGGAGGGACAACTCCTCACGTCAAGACTCTGCTGTCCACTCACATCTGAAGGAGAAAAATCATTCCTTTGAGGACAACAATGTAAACATCTTGGCATCTTTAGAAGACAGATGGTTTGAAAGACGAGGAAAAGAATCCATCTATGTCAGACTGGAATGGCCATCTTTGAACAGAGGAGATGGCCTACGACAGCACTTATCTCCCCAGACAGCTTAACAACCATTCACACCTGGGCTCACCGAGCCCTAAAAACCCACATGAAGGCCAGTTGTGGCACAAGTGGCCCCAACGACTTTCAAACTCAGGGCTCACACGTGTCCTTAACAACTCTGTAAGGCCTGCAACTCCCCTCCAGTTAGTTAGAACTGAAGAAGCCTTTTGCATGAGCAGAGTCCAGTCCAGTTGCCTGCGATACAGCACTTAGAATCACCATGGCCTGGATGGCTGAGAACCTTCATCAACATCTCCTTAATATTGTAAATATTACAATTCTGAGTTTGAATTTCTTCTCCAAAAACATCATATTATGCCTTTAATGTATGTATTGAACCACTGAATAATTAAATTTAGATTTTTACCTTTAGAGTTGTTAATAACTGATGGGTTATTAAATGTATAAAAGTTAGTATTCAAAACTATAGTGCCCATGTATCAGCTGTAAAAACTATGTTCACACAGTATAGCTTTTTTGGTTTGTCATTTACAAAAGCCTACATGATATAGGACACCAACAGATTTGTAAGCTACATTAGCAGCTTGGTTGCACGGGTGGCAATGTTGGTTCACCACTTTGATAGCACCCAAAAGGCTTAATGATAAAACTTGCCAAAGAATTCCACCAGGGACTAACTACAACTATTAGTGTGGGGGGAAAAGCCATTTATTTAGTGTTGATGCTCTCTACATTCATGTGGCTTATGGTGCCTAAAACGGCTTGAGTGCTGGGCCTAAGCCTTTAATGATAGGGAAAACCCAGCATCTACAGCCACGCACATGGCTCTGTGAGGCGGTAATGTTCTTAGTAAACTGAACTAAAATGTGAGATAAACCAAAGAACTGGACAAATACCGCCTGGCGCTAGAAAAAAAGTCATGGGATCGAATTTTTCGACAAATATCCGAACATGCCAAATCCATCCAGCAGTTTCATCAGTCTATCGGCTGGAAAAAGGTGCAAAAGGAAAGGTCAGGAGATCACAAGTTTGGGGGATTAATCCTCTTGGCACCATAGATATCTGAGATATAGAGATTTCAACTGACAGACAGATGGACATTGCCCTGGAGCGATGCTGCTAGAGTGGCTCAAAAAGTTTGTCTCCTCCAATATATACTTGACAAAGAAAAGTAATGTAAAAACATGTTTTGTTGAGATGGAGTTAATGAATACCATCTTATCTATTTGCTATTTAGAGAGTAATAATCCTTTTAATTTGTGTCTCTGGTGCAGTGTGCTCACTGCTTTGCTGTCTTTTTGTTGAGACTTTCCATTTATGAAGATGAATTTTAAATGAAAAAAAAATATTTTCTTGACAAGATCATTTTGTCATTTGTGGCAAACATGACCCATCTGCACTCTTTGCAGAACTGGCCTCATTTTGCTGACATTAAAAATACATTGTCACTGTACACCAAAACTAAGCAGCAGATAATGGGCCACCGAATGATGTAGATTTAATAACTTCATAATTATGTATCAGATAATTATGTAGTTATTATGTAGCTAACCCTTGTCAAGGTCCTTCACTGTTTTACCGAACTCCTTTTTACACTCACACATTTTCTTGACAAGCAATTTGTATCCGTATTCAAGACTTTTTCAAAAGATCACAAAAAAATAAACAGTATTGGACCCCGTCAGATACTGCGCTCCTGCCTCAAAGAGTTGCTGACTGTATTTTAATAAAGCTACAGTGATCACATTGACGAGATAAAATGCAGCAGGAGGAGCAGATATTATGATGAAGTGTACGAGAGCGCATACTCTATCTGTACATTTGTTATGCTGACAGGCAGCTGTGTGAGGACAAAAGCAATCGCTAAAATGTGACAGCCGCGGTTGAGGATTGCACATTTTTGCGGTTCGCAGACATACAAGTTTACAAGAACCCACATAAATATTTTCTGTCGGTTTTTTGTTGTAACTCTGCAGCAGTGAGGCATCAAAACTCATTATGTAACTGTTATGGAAAAACTCCCCGCAGTAAATCCTCGCCGAAATACTGAAAAAAATAAGATAAATGTTCTTGTCTGTGACAGCTAACCCACGCTTGTTCCCTAGACAGAGGATATATGATACTGAAATGTTTTTTATTTTTTGTATTTTGTGCCATCAGGAAGAAGAGCTACGACAGAGCGGCGAGGCCAAATATCATCACCTGAACGAAGACCTCCACGTCCTCATCGAGGTGTTCGCCCCGCCGGCTGAGGCCTACGCCAGGATGGGTCACGCTTTGGAGGAGATCAAGAAGTTTCTCATACCAGTATGTTCACTTTTGTCTGCACACACACACACACACACACACACACACACTTTGGCTTTCCTTTTTCTCCTCCTGAATTCCTTCCCAGCTGCTCTTTGGCCCCGGCCAGCTAATTTTCAGCTTGCCCACAGTGAAACCTGTGAGTTACAGCAGAGACAACCCGCTCTTTCACTTACACTCTTTGTCTGTTACTTGCGCTGTAATTCCATCGGGCCCGTCAGAATGTGTGTGTGTGTGTGTGTAGCGCTGCGTCTGATTCGGTGTGTGTGTGATCCTCGGTGGGAAGTCTTGGGTAAAACAGGAATAAAAGAATGCAGGCGGGAATCTCTGCACGGGCCAAGCCCTCCTTGGCAGCAGCATGCAGCATGGAGCTTATTTACTCTTCCTCCATTCATTATGGATGAATTTCTCCGATGCTCAGAGCTATGATGATTTACATCTCAACATTAATTATTGCAGGCCCCTCCCCCACCTCCCCGGTACCTCTTCCAAGTGTTGCCATGAAACTATTTATTGATAGAGAGGACACATGACAATCATATCAATCGTTTTGTGATTAAAGACCTAATTCCATCTTAATTATGTATTTTAATTTAGCGGTTAAAAACAACTGGGTGAGAAGATAAAGGCAAATGGGGTCCCGAGGATTTATCTGAGGGAGATCTGAAATGTTTTGCTGCCTTAGGAACAGTGGTCACGGCAGTACTGTAAAGTACATTAATTAGATATTCCCGGGGCGGTAGCCCTGGAGATAAAGGACGAAATTTAATACAGTGTAATTGAAAGCGAGTCTATTGCTGTCTGTGTCTCTGTGTGTGCGCGCATGTGTGAACATGCTGCCTCTCTGTGTGCAGGATTACAATGATGAGATCAGACAGGCCCAGCTGCAGGAGCTCACGTACCTGAACGGCGGCTCGGAGGATGCCAAGGTGCCATCGGTGAGGGGCAAGTCAGCCGTCCGTGGAAGAGGGACACCTGTTCCAGGTCCTCCCAGGTAACCTGCATCCAAGCATGTGTGCGAATATGTTTGTGTGTGTGTGTGTGTTTGTGTATAAGTTGTTGTGTGTACACTTTAGATAAGCTGGGGACTAGGTATTATTTACAGTTAAGGAGCTAATGGGAAAGCAGTTTTTTGTTTGTTTGTTTTGGTAAATGGATGTGTGCAGTATCCTGTTGCATTTTCAGAGTTAATGGTGTCATTTAGAGTTACAGCACATTTACAACTGTCAGGCACAACAATACCAGAAATATTCAGTGTTATTGTGCTATTTTTCCAAAGCTAGACATGGATGTCACAATCAATTTGTGATCCATTCTAAACCGTTTTAGGCCCTATTTTCTGATACAGGCTTCCATTTTTTCCTCTGTATGTGCCAGCGGGGCTCTTTCAAACATATTCAGTTGCTTACACGATTTGGTCCCGAGTAATGTAGTAATTCCACTGAATGTGTCCATTTTGGCTGCAGTTGCGACGTGCCTGTATAAGCGCTTGATTTACTAAGCAGCTCATTACACCGACAGCTCCTGGACTGATCCTGGGGCTGCCCTCCTGATGAATGCTGTGACTGAGGAAATGCTCATCTGATCATATCACTGCTGGGATGTCTCAGTTTAGAAAAACTGAAAAAAGTTAACAGTGATCTTGACTCCACAGCCTTTACTTTGACAGTAGTTCAATTCTATGAAAGAAAAAAAATGTGTATTGTTGTCTTATATTATTGATGCCACAGGAGACCTGTGATGATGCCTGGGGATTTTATGACACAATCATTTTCATGGTTATTGTGCGTTTTATTTGCTCACCTGTCGCCAAAACCTCGGAAAACATCAGATTATATGTCAAAGAGTGAGGAAGGTAGTTTGCGTATGAAAGAATAAAACATGAATAAGTGGTACTTCATGCATAAACTTTTCTGCCCGAGTCAATTGCAACTGAAATTGCATACTATGACTTTAACGTGCGGATTACTTTCATGATTTAATGATCAACCGTTGAGCTTTCAGAATGTCAACAAATTGTGAAAAACCAAAAGGGACGTCTTCAAATTGCTTCTTTAGTACAAACAACAGTCTAAAACCCAAAGTCTCTAAACTCTTCACCAATCCAGGGTGCACTGCTTATAAGAAAATGTCACTGAATGTGACATTTTCTTATCTTTTAGGAGTGCCTGGATTGCCTGTGGTTTTTGAAGTCCCCAAATTCCCATTTTCCAAGAACACCGTAAACACAAATTTTATCTACATTGTATCAGATAGAGAATCAATTATTTCCTTTTTTTACACTTCATTTATAATCAAAAACATTTAAGAGGCTGGAACCAGCATATATTTGACATTTTTGCTTGAAGAATTATTTGTATATTTTTTTAGATTTTTGTAGAACTTGTTAACAGTGCAGTTCTCTGGATACTGACTACTACTACTACTACTATTTATCGGATGGCTTTCTGTGAAATAAAATCTCTTCCCATCACAACCTTCCTTGTGGCTCCCCAAAATCTTATCTTTGCTATTTCAACCCCTGGTTTGAAATCAGACACAAACAGCGGCTCCAACCGGGTGCACATGGTTGATAAGTGTGCCCGATGTTTTGGGGTGCACAATGAATCAAATCTATAGGTCTAAAAATGTCATAAATCGGGTCCTTAAGGATTAACTCTACAATTTCACACAGTATAGCGTGTTTACAGGTTTTGGGGAGTGCTAATCCATGTGTGAAAAAAGTGAACAAGTTGCCTCCAGTGCCGTCTCTCAGAGGCTAAACTGCATTGTAGACAATGCAGGCGCAAAGTTTCTAAAAAACAGTCCATTGTTCTAGCATTGAACTCCTATAACACTGTCGAGCTCATTAAGCACGGCTTTAAAACAGGTGGTCGAAATCAGTACACCAGATATAGAGATATCGTCATTTTTATTCCAGCATTCCACCGGGTGACTACATTACCCACAATGCAATTTAGCCACTGAGTGACATCACTGGAAGCAATTTATCAGATTACATGCAGCTTCCTCTGGAGCCTTTGTAATACTTGTTCACATATATAGTAGTACTACCCAAGATCTGCACAAATACTTTATTGTGTAAAATTGGTGGCGATACCCTTTAATGGTCACATTTTCTCAAGTTATGTGTTCGTGCAACTAAAGCCTGTCTTCTTGCTGAAGTAAAGGGAACAGTAGAGTGACGTTACAGCACAGCATTACCTCTTTGGCAGGTGGTTGCGTGTTTGGATGTACAAAGTGTCTGACGTTGACAGCGGAGACTGCCGTTTGTGTCCCCTCACCTGTCAGCAGACAATGCTGGTTTCTTTTAACCACGTCCACAGTCTCGCCGTAAGCCCAACCAATTAGTTGTGTCTGTCTAAAACTTGACAGTACCCCTAGCCGCGGACCAGAAAACAGCCATATGCAGTAGTCCATTTTGGAAGGCCTTGCCAAACATTCTATTTTGTCATTTAAGACGTGTTCCTGTGAGCTGACTGACGGGAGGCACAGTGTATCATAATGTACGGGCACACACTGATATAAAATTATACCAGTAGGACAGGCTGAAATTAAACTTGGAGCAAGCCAAACAAAGGCTTCCTGTTTAATGTGATGGGTTATCTGTCTCAGTGGAAGTTGTTTCTCATATTCTCCACAAATGAATGACAGCACAAAGCTCCTTCTGAAGGCAGAAAAATGAGCCGTGATACTTCTAACTATGCTGACTGTGTGCAGACCTCAGCAGGAACTACAAAGGAGAGGCACAGACCGTAGATGACTGGCATAAAACTACAAAACCAGAGCAGTGCTGTTACCTTTTCAAAGTTGCCCCGTGCAACTTTGCATACGGCTGCCTTTTTGCTAAACTGGCCTGGCTGTTTTCTGTGCACCAAAGAAAACCAACTGGACAACAGAGGCAACACATCTAATGCTGGCGAGTCCAGCTTTCTCCGGAGGTAGCTGTCAATAAAGCTTAAAGAAGGTTCAATCAGAGGAACAATTTCACTCTTTCTCCCCTCTTCTCTCATTGATCACTCCTTCCCAGCACAATCTCTTGGCTTCTGTCCATTCACATATTTTACTCCTTGCCTATTACCCGATTACATGTAGCCTAGGGGTGTCACCATTTCAATTAAATCGAAAATCGATCTAAATTAACTTTTTACTTTCGATCACTGAAATCCAAAACAGTATCGGCAAACCATCCCTCGAAAGACACATTGAAATGTGGTTTCAAAATACATTGCGCAGTCTATGTTTTCAAGTGTCTTCAAAAATGAAGATTTCACTCATCATCTGTTTAGCCTAATGCAGGTGGAGAAGTTTCAAAGTCCACAAACGCATTTGCATGTGGACAAAGACCAAACATCCAGTAAAATAGCTCTATAGAGCCGGCGTCGTCCGGTGTAGTCCCTGTCTTGAAGCCCAAGATCAAATTGTGTTTCTGTTCACAGAGCAGCCAAACAAATGCATTGTTTCAGTATGATCCGATAAAATACACGATACATGTCGATAATCGGTCTTTTTCACCATGCCCATTAGCAACCGCTGTCTGATTTCATGCTGTACACAGCTCAAGTACTTTTCCACTATAGAAGGGATACCCGACCTGAATCCATAAGGCCGGGTTCAGACAAAACAGGAGAAACGTAACCGGGTACGAGAGGAGTTCGGTCACATCAACTGACATGACATATGAACAATGCCTTTTCACTGTCATCTACACTGTACAGGTCTGTAATCAGGGTAAACGGGCAAGCTGTGACCTTGGTAACAACTGCGTGACACAAATGGCAGCTTATATTCAGTGTGTCAGGCTCCAGTCAGGTTCAGATGTAAAAAAAACACAATGCCTGTTGAGTTCGGGTCGGGCTCGCTTGGATTCGGTCACGTCCGGACAGAAAGGTGCAAAACAACAGCAGCCGTGCTGTCGCAGCTGTTAGCAACGCTGGCCATAACGTGGTATCAAAAGCTATGTCATAACTTATAAATGGTACGGATTTTAACTTGCATTTTATTTACACTGAACACTTAACTGGTCATCTGCAGCCAGTTTTTGCATCAGCTTGCCAGCATTTTTCAGAGATCTCTGCCACGGGAATGACGTCCATCCAGCTTGTGTCCAAAAAAAAATTCCTGTCTACATTTTATCATCGATGCTGTTAAACTAGTGCCTTCTGATGAACCTGCTTTCAGGAGACATCATTTGGAAAAAAAATATGGAGCATCTGGAGCGAGCTGAGTCTCTCCTCTCTTCCTCTCAGCCGCACTGATTGTGTACATTCGGCTAATGTTGGTGTTTGTTCCGTGTTGCGCTGCCATATTTTACCCAACATGGGTCAGACTGGCCATTATTCGAGCAAGAAACTTTAATAGAAAAACAGGACCGATAGTAAATACTGTGAAGTAGTACACAGTGATGCAACGTCTAGTGTCCATAAACATTAGCAAAGCAAAGACTCATTTGCATAAAAGCCTTTATATGCAAATGACTTCCAGTAGATGCTTTTCCTCTCTACTATCCCTGTGAACCCACGCTAATTCCAGCTCCTCTGAGACCTCACAAGACTACAAATAAAAATACTCATGGCCATTAGACGACTTTAACACTCCCTTGGTCGACTCACGGGGAAATGAAAACAACAAAACGCAAAGAGTGCTGTTTGTTCTCCTTTTGTGTTCATAAAAGAAAACACACTTCTTTCATCGGATTTTGAGATAAACAAGGTCACAGAGAAGAGGTGTATGTATTGCTCTCAGTCGGAATATAATTGGCTGTGTTTTAAAACACACTGCAATTTGAATTCAGCGTGCCCAATGTGAGAATGATAACAGAAGTCCCGGAGGCCTCTTGACAGGAAGTCGCACGTGATTTTCTACATGTTTCGCGCTCACATGACTTCTGATGCACACCAGTGCTGTGGATGCAGACCTCGCAGCCGTCAAACGTTCCTCTTCGCTTTGACTTCGGCTGGAGCTGCCGCTTGCTCTTAAAAGGGAATCGACTGTCAGTACAGAACTGCTTCTTTCTCCGCTTGAGGGCGGTCTAATTTCTATCAAGTAAACATCCTCTGCTGTCCCCGTTAGTCAGGAAATTAGAGAGATTTCTCTTTTTCTTCCTTCTGCCCCAGATCTGAGATGTTTCATCAGTGTGCTGCACTGCTAAAAGTGAATGCACTGAAAGAAAATGACCCAGAGAGCAACATTGGTGGTTTTTCTGTTGCTGCTTCAAATCAGTTAACTGCTTTTGAAAGAAGGTTCAGTCGGTGCAAAAAAGCTCAAACAACATATTACCAAACCACAAGGTCAGGCCGCCTTTGATATCCAACAGAGCAGCTTGACTTTTCCTCCATCTTGATTACTGTACTGGTTACACTCTTGGTTCTGTGCTAATTCATCCGGTTGACTCTATTGATCAGTATCTCACAGTAGCTTTTTTTTTTGGGCAGTCGGTACTGTGCACCTAATTAAGTTAACCCCAAATCTTGCATTGTGTTGTATCTAAAACGTTGATGTTAAAAAATCGTTTTGTTTCCTCCACGTCTTCAGAGTCCAAAGCTTTTTTTTCAACACTGACAGTCGAAAAAATGTCAAATGCACAAACAAGCATCCATCATATAACAGGAAGACATATCATGTGTTTTTTTTTTTGTTTTTTTTTCGTATGTGTCTTTCCTAATAGAAAGGAAAGCAATTCAGCCACAAGACATGCTGTGTTTTGAGTAATGGACATGACTCACTTTTTCTCGACTGGAGGAACTTGCCCTCCACCCTCGCTGTTCCTCTGTCTCCACCTACACATATAACCTGCCGCTGAATGCATCAGATTCCTCGCTCCGGTTGTACCGAGTGATTTTTGGCCAATGTAGGAAATCATTAGCTGGAGTGGAAGTGGACGAGGCAGGCAGCTCGACTCCAAACATAATAAATGACAGCATCTCGTCATGAAGATCTGGAATGCAGTGGACATCTTATACTGATGATAGAATATACTGTGCTTGTAATAGTATCTATTTTAATGCTTAAGTTCATCTGAAGAATACATGTGTCTATGTCTGTGTGTGTGTGTGTGTGTGTGTGTGTGTGTGTGTTTGTATATATACGTATTAAATAAAAAATAATTTCTTTCATCTAAACCTTGGTGGATGTTTGTGTCTTGTCTCAGGACTCGAGGTGGAGTTCCTCCCCTGCATGCAGCGGTGCCCCGAGGAGCAGCACCCAGAGGAGCCCCACCCAGCCGGGCTCCATCTTCCAGAGGGAGGGGGGTTCAGAGAGCCAGAGGCGCCCCTCCAACCTCCGGATACCGGCAGGCTCCTCCCATTGTTCAGGACACATATGGCGAATATGTGAGTATATTTTAACTCCACATGAGAGACCACATGATGAAATATGCGTATTGGTGTCACTGACACTACTGGTTGTATAGTGAATTCAATTCAAGTGATTTCTTTGTAATTTAAGGAATTTATCAATTATAAATACCAAACATTTAGCTCTTTTTAGCTTCTCATATGTAAAAAATGTGTTTTTTTTCTTTGACATCACTGTGAATTGAATATTTGGATTCAGGAAAAAACAAGCGAATCAGCATGTTTTGGGCCATTGAATCGTGTGCATTTTTCACTATTTGCTGGCATTCTCACAGACTAAGTGGTTTTTTTATATGAATTAAAAAAGTATTCAGCGGATTGACGAATGGTGGACGTAGCTGTTGATGATTACTTACAATAAAAAAGCTGAAAGGGACAGGTGCATTCTGGTACCCTAAAAATAACTGAAAGGTCACCAACTCAGTGAGCTGTTGAAGCACCGGTGGCTGTAACACACAGCTCAGGGAGGCACGTAAGATACTTTAAAACCCCTCGTCCTGATTGCTGCAATTTGTCAAACATCATCCTTCTTCTTGGAGTCATAACTTAATACAATTTAAAAACAGAAACATCAAACATGTATGTGACATTTTTGGATGATATTGTTATTACTTGGATGCCCATTGTGAATCAGCTTCCTTATAAATCATAGTAAAATGATGCTTCTGATAACTGTCTATACCTTGCTGGAGTATCACCACATGAGTAACACCACAAGTCTCCTCTGTTATATTATAATCCAGTAACATTCGTCTGTTTATACATCGGTATATTGCAAACAGGAACCGCAAATAGGAAAATTGTTATCAAATATTGGTTAAAAAACTTTGAGCATGATGATCTCCAAATGAAAGTAATTTCGATTGATATTACTTTCATGTTGTAGTTTGTTTTTGTTTTTATTTGAGTGAACTGGCCCTTTAAAGATTTCAGCACAAAGTATGTGTAGCTGCTTACAGTGAGTAATGACTTGCATTCGAACATGCAGGCAGCCCTGACCAGTCCACCGTGTTCCATTTTTTCTCTTGCTACATGAAGTGTCAGCATAATGCAAGGGGATTTATTATTGTAGCCATTATTGTGATTTGGTCTTATAGCTTACCTGCACGCTAGTCTTGTGGGAACCTGGCTGTAATATCAACAGCCAGCAGAGATGAATATATTAGGCTTAGAGTCAGAGCCTTTGTGCGTTTGCCAAGAGAGTCTCCTGCTGCACTGTCAAGGCAAGTTCCCCAGAGACTCGGGCATCAACATTGCATATTTAGCAGATAGAAGGGGAGAGGAGGTGGCCCGCGTTGGAAAATTGCCCCAGCAGCCCATACCTAACCACATCTGACAGGTTTATTCAGAGGTTGCGATTCAAATGTGTGGAGGTCGTTGAGAATGACTCTTGGACCAGCTGTTTCCCATCATTGTCACAGTTGTAAACTGCATCCCCCAACACCTGCACCTGTGTTTCTGGGTGGAGAAAAAAAGACCCCCAACATCTGCCAGATGATAAATCTACCCACATCACTGCAAATTAGAGGCTGAATGAGTTTGACTCTGTATTATCTGAATAGATCACCATCCCAGGACAAGTGTTCTCCATCGAGGCGCTGACAAATAGGCTCTTGTATTCATCAATGAAATGACAAAGGGATGCTTCTTGTTCACATTTGTTGCCTTCATTTATCACTGCTTAACATTTGCTGTGCCGCATTGCCACGGGCCAAAACATTTGTTCAGCTGGAGGCGTTTTCTTCCCCTCTCTTGTTTAGACAAACAGCGCCAGATCTCGTGGTGATTTTGTCATGATGACACATGGCTATATAGCATCTTTGTTTGCATGTTTTTTGGTTGACATAATCTGCGCCTGTGAAAGCTTCTATTTGTATCAGTATTAAATTATTCTGAATCCAATTGTTAGAAAACAAAATCACATAAATGTCATTATGCCGTGATCCAGTCTTGGCAGCACCATCAGTCTTGAATGGTTTCTGTGATCGCAGCCAAATCTCATTTCATGTAATTCATTAGGTGCTTTGAGATCTCCGTCTTACCTGCTGCTAATCCAATTGGAGGAGAATTAAACGTGATGTAATTCTCGTTTCAGAAAAGAGGCTGCATGTGATCTTTTTTGTGCAGCTTCGACGCTGCCAGGACGGAATCCCAGGGTGCTAATCAAAGTAGCAGACCGTCACTTGTGCGTTAAATCAAGAGCTAGATGTGAGTGTAGCTGTCTTTGTTTCTGTTTACACACAAACTTTAGTCCTTTGGGTGAGAAGACAAATGTGCAATGCACGTGGGCTGGTATTGTTTATGTTAAATCCTCCAGATACAGTAATCCACTCGGAGCACTGTGGGTCCTCGCTGACTGTTGTGGCATTAAAAATACTCACCCCCCCCCCTCAGGCTCTTCTCAGCCTGTCCAGCCCTGTTGAGAGCCAAGCATTGTTAATTGAATCGTGTTCTCTGCTGCGCTGTCCTTGTAGCTGTTTTAATCTAAATTGGGTGTAATGGTTGGGAAAATATTTCAGATTCAGTAATAAAGAAGCTGCATCCAACTGGTGTGGCAGGCGAGACCAGTCATGAAGACAAGATTGAAACCTATTCACACGAGACAAAACCTGTGATTTGTAATAATTGCAGAGAACATTAATTTATTTTTTATGTCTTGCAAGTGTGCACCATCTGTAATTTACACTATGAGTTAGACATATCAGTCGTTCCCTATTAATAGATCAATACTTTAATTTGCCTTTTGTAGCACAAGTTATTTTTCTTCTTCTGTGGCTTTAGAGATGGCATTGTACGCGCTTATGATCATGTGATCTCTCAGATCCATCTTGCCAGGCTTCAAGCTTTCATGACCGAACTCAACTGTGGTTCAGATTGAGCAGTGTCGTATGGAGAACAACTGGCAGCTCGGTCGAGGTGTGAGTGAGAGAAGCAGCTGTTTGCTAGAAAACAACAATGGGGGCTCTTCAAGGGGTTAGAATAGATGCTATAGCATTATTTATCAGAACTGGAAAGTATATTTCAGTGAAAGAAGAGCAAAGAACTGCACTGGAGTCTCTGCTAATTATGCCTGTCCTCGCTCTTCTCTTGACCGGCTTTGGTAAAAGTTAGATTTTCCAATGGGCTCTGCTAGTGGTGGCGCTCTGCTACTGTTGATTTGATTGATTGAAGTTAGCCCATAATAGAATGTGACAGATGGTTTGTCCACCACTATTGGACTGAAAGATCTCAACAATTACTTGAATAATTGCCATGGCATTTAGCGCAGACATTCTTGGCGTCCAGAGGATGAATCCAGATGACTTTGGCGATCCCCTGACTGTAGCGCCCCCAGCTGGTCATATTTTCACTTTGCAAGAACCTCTGTTCATTAACTTGTAGAAGTAATGACATTCCCATCATCCTCAGTTCCACTTTGTGTATCATGCTAATTAGCGCACATTAGCATACTAACATGCTAAATATTATAACTGCCCAGCACTGGATAGGTAACATTGTCATTGTTAGCACATTAACGTGCTGAGGTTAGAATTTAGCTCACAGAGCCACTGGCATGGCCGTAGACTACCAGCTTGTTTGTTTGCTTTTCATCTTAAAAAGTTCTTAAACACGGAAGACATCATTGAACAATATTTTGAAATCCCATATTTGGTAATTCCCTGTACATCTGCCTCACAACATAACCCATAGTACAAAGACCTACAGGTTGGGTGTACTGATGAGACAATATAGCCAAAAGCAGTTTCACAATATTTTTGACCAAATACCTTGATATCGATTTTGTAGAGATGACTATTGATACTGTTTCTTAAACTCCTCGCTCTGAGTGTCAGACACTGAGACAAAACAAGGACTGTGGACGCTTTGTTTCTAGCTAATGTGTAATAATTAAGACAAACAATGTGCAGTAACCGATATACTTTCAACCATAGCATTATTTATTACCCTGTTTATCAGGATATATTCTAGTAGAATGTAAATTTCTTGTATTTTTGTTCTGTTTTTGTTGTTCTTGCTTATATATAGTTTTTTTCTTGTAAATATCAAAAATCATAATAAAATGATTAATAAATATTATCATAGTTTTTTATTATTATTATTATTATTTATTTATTTATTTATTTTTTCTGATTCCGACACTTTCATCAGTAATGTGGCTATAATGACTAAATTGGTAGGCAAGTATTAAAGATAGTCTGGTAAGTTCAGAAAATGACATCACTTTACTGTAATGCAGCCTTTAAAACCACGAAAAGACAGAATGCCAGATAGCATCAGGATCTAAGACACTACGTAGTCCCACATCATGATGACAATATAATATTGTTATACACTGTATATTATGCGATAGACTGGCAGTCTGTCCTGGATGTACCCTGCCTCTGGATCAAGTAGAACTTGGATAGGTTCCAGCCCCCCTACGACAGGATGAGCAAGTACAGTCGAGTACAGCTAGTTGCAGCAGTGATGCAGAATTTAATTTTCCAGTGCAGGTGTGTTTCTGCAGGGCTAATTTATTAATGACATGAATTCCCCTGATAGTACGTGGCAGATGTGTAGCTTTATATGAAACTTGGATCAAAACCAAAAGGTGGTAAAATAACCGTATGGAAAGCTAAGACATTTGTCAAGCGCAGCACAGGGTAGTGATGTTTCAACTTGATACATGAGCCAACTTTTTGGCATCCTCAATCTGATAGCTTGAGTAGCATTTCTACCCCTGCAGCGGAAAAAAAAACTTTCAGCAAATTCCAGCCTGTTCAGCTTTCTGAAATATGCTGGCAGGAAGAGCAGAATAAATGACGCACAGCTTCGACAAATTTTGAGACCAAGACAGATGACCGAGGGGTGCAAGTACTGGATGATTTGTTTTCTTTGAGCAATATCATGAGGTGTTATTTCTCTTTTATTGTTAAGGAGTTAAGAGCAGTGTGTGACACAGCTGTGTGGAGGCGCAACATTTATCTTTGAGCAGATGGTCTCGTACTAAAGTTGTCTGGGAGGAACGAGGCGTTTTCTTCTCCTCTTGATTTCTCCTTTGTTGCTTGTATTTGTGACACCTTTCCAGTTTTAGCGCAGGCCATGCAACATGTGCAGTTCTCAACGAAGTTCAGGATGTGTTGTCGGTGTGTTGTCGAGCTCATTTGGATTTAGCACTGTGTGCAGAGGACAAATCCAGCGCCTGAGAAGCCTGCTCTGGGTGTCAGTAGCATCCTATCTGTTACAGTGGTATTGTAGAGCACAGTGGAGCGGCTGTGATACTGCTGTTGTAACATGCAGTGCCAGGCCCTCTGTTAGTCTTCAGTGGCCTCAGAGGCCAGTCCTTATCTTTTAACAACACGCCTCTCAGCCATCCACTGGCATACAAATGAAAGACTCACTTAGGGGCTGCTCTCTCTCTCTCCTCTGTCTGTCTCTACTCCCCCCTCCACCCTTTCACTGTCACACTAATCCTGTTTAGTGTTGGAAACACAGTGTTGCAGTATCGTCGCGCTATTGTGCTCTCCAAGATATTTTGCCCAAATGGTATATCAATACAGACCCATCAGATACTGTATTATACTGGCTTCAATCACACCATCATCACAGTCAGCTTTCAGTTTTCAAGTTATTTTCCAATGTGTCAGACACCAAAGAAAAGGGTCATTTTAAATGTGCCAGTGTGATTTATAAGCCAAGCATGTTTCTCCTCTCAGCCCGCTTGTAACTCAATTATGGAGGAGCTGCTCTAATAAATGGCAATAACATGCCATTGTTAAAGTTTAATGCGGTCCTTAATACCAGGCACTGTTGTCCGATGTGAGTGGACAGCGCCTCGATAGAGTTGCCATCGAGACGAGTGGAGGACTCAGTTCACAATTATAGCACATTGCTTGCACTGAAAACTAATCAGGATGCCTAGTCCCTGTTCTGGTGTGGCTCTGTGTACGACAAGAAACGGTAGGTTGTGTTTGTAGTGTAGTGCAGAGTTGATGCAGAGTGGTTTAGTTCAGAATGACTTCCAGTGTGTTTAACACATATTTGTTATGACTTGTATGATTTGTGCACATTTTATTTTTGCCCTGCTCATGGGCCTAAAACAATGGTGATGTCAGCTGGTCTTCGTCACACACAGACGGACACTTCAGTCCAGATATTTCAACAGTTACTAAAAATGAAATTGGTTATAAGTGTACCGAGAGCGTTTTTTTTTTTTTCCTTTGGTCCATCTTTTCACATTGCTACCTAGAAATCTAATTTCTATCTAATTTAAAGGTGGATATTTATTGTCCCCAGAGGAAAAACTTTGATATTTTTTCCCAAGCATACAAATTTCTCTTTGCCACCACTTTGTTAGCCAGAAATATCAAAACATCATGAAATCACATGTTCCTCATGGGTTGAACCTTTTGCATTTTGTTCAGCCAATGATCTTTGTCATGCAGCAGCACCTCCCTCAGGCCAAACTTACAAGTTTTCATGCAGGATTTACTGTAATGTCTGTGGCTGATTGAGGGGATGCAAATGAAAACCACAGGGGTTCTGCTGGCAACCACATCATATTGTTGGTTGTTTTGTCCAACACTATAGTACTGTGACGTGTAATGAGGCATAATTGTCACCTCGAGGGCTCCTTTTTGAATACAGAGCAGGCATTGGCAAAAATAACATTTCTTCACGTTTTTTTTGCTGTGCCATCATCAAATGAACCCCAGCTGCACCAGATGATCTTGATGGATAAAGATGTATAATACTGTCAGTGTTTCCCACAGAATCAGAATTTAATCATGCCAGTGGCTGTCCAGCTGGGGGACCACTGAGCATGCAAACTCAAGACTTCTGCCAACCAAGTCGGCTAACTTCCGGTTTAGCACCAAGCTAACTTGGATGGAGATAAAATACAATTGGGCAGCTCTTCTAGACTCTATACATTTTATTGGACCGAATTGCCCAAATTCTGACAGTAAAATTAGTCATTTCACGGCAGTTACGAGGATTTCATTGTCGTTTTACAGACGCGTCTTTCATAATGTTTGCTTGTGGGAAAAAGTCCCCAGTGCATCACATGACGATGTAATTACACGGCTTGGACGGGACAAAAACCGGCTTCAAGGCCTGGTGCTCTTTGTGAGGGCTTGAGCTCGATGATGAGGCCAGCCGTCTTCTTTGCAGAGGATGTTACAGTCAAGCCAACTGCGTTAAATAATCCTCCTCCTCTTCTCTGTTGATTTTACCAGCGGACTAAAATCCACACCACCATCCACTGTATTGGAGTGTATAACATCATGCTATTCATTGATGGTTTACGTTGTGTTGAGTTAGTGAGAATGGGACGCAAAGCTCCAAAACTAGAAAATCAATAGGTGGCGGCCAGTGTTGATATTGTGGCAGACCGCCATGAATAACTTGATGTGCAGGAAACACTGATTGTATAAAGTTTCTATCAGGTTAACTGCTCAGACCTGTGAGAGCTGACCAATCAGTGCAGATTGGGCTTTTTGGCTGATGAGACGGGCACTAAACCTGAGCGTTCAGAGGGAGGAAATAAATAGAGGTGCTGTGGCAACGAATAGAAAAATGTGTTTCTTGAAGATTCAACCATGTAAACTTTTTTGGTACACCCAGAAAAAAAATGTGTGAACCTGAACCTGAGCATAATACAGGGCCTGTCAAGTTCTATGGATAAAATCTCTAAAAAAATGCTGACCATTTACCAACATTTTTCAAAACCCCTTCTCTCAAACAGCATAACCGCTAAGTAGGTGATATTAAATGTGGCCTAACATGTTATAAAGTCAGAGAGTTACCAGAGCTATCACTTATTATATAGACCTTATGATGACAGTAAGTATTCAAATACATATAATTGTAAATCAACTAAGCAATTCCAGGAACAAACGTTCCTACAGGAATATAATTCAAATATTTGAAACAGAGTGTGACAGGATAAGCTTAACTAAGACAGTACTCTGTATTAATCACTTTTCCACCCAGTATGATGCTTGCCTCAGACCAGTTTAAGTGTAGCCTATTTATTTTGTTACAAAAAACTTTTTCTTTGCATCACTATGAGTAGTGCTGCTTGCATAATATACAGAAGAGTGCCAACACTGATATTAAGGAGAACTACATTTCAAAATCAGACCTATTCAGAACACATCTGCTGCTGCCATCAGAACATAGATATATGGTAATGTATGTTCAACAATACATTCTATTGTAAATTCTGTTGGAGGAAATGCTGAAATTCATTAAGTTAGAAATAGATAAAAGTGAACATGCCTTAAGTGTAAGAGCGACTTGTCCTTGTGTTTAAGGTGGGTGCTGGGTCTCAATGTTGAACTAAAATGTTTACCACTGATCTGAAATAACGTTGTAATAAACTGTGATAAAAGTTAATGATATCACTGGCTAATATGATTGGTACAGCCCACGCAGCTCATTATTTTTAATTAGTCCCACCTTTTCAGTATGTTCCTGGCAGCATTTCATGACATTGCTGCTCAGTGTCTTTAACCACTGAATACTGAGGCCTGAAGGCAATCTGATGTCTGACTGTTTTTCACATCAAGTTATGTAACTGCAGCCCAGACTAGTTAATTTTGGATGTTAACAACTTCCCCTTCCATTTATTCTCCTGCGAGGGTAGGAGCTTTGTGTCTGGGTGACCGACTGTGTTGATTTACTTTCAGACAGTGAACAGAAAGTTACAATTTGTATTGCAAAACATGATGTCTACATTATTCAAAAGGCTTAGTTTTTGAGTTGGTATTAAGCATTTCCTGTATTAGAAGTTATCGATCATAAGCATATACTTGTAGGAGTTCATAGATGTATTATGTTATTATGTTATTTTCTGGGATTACTTTGTGGAATTGTGAGATACAGGTAACAAAATAGGCTTTTGCTTTTGTTACCTTAAGTATTATCATGACTGCAAATGGTGAGCATTATATTATATAGTGATAAATCTGTTGTCAGTATGATGTTAGTGGAAGAAAACAAGTTTGTCAAAGTATCTGACAACTGGGGCTGACTTCACAATCACAGTTGCATGATTTCCGCTTTTCTCCTCCTGCCTCATAATTCAATATTCATTACCACGCTTGTTTATTCCAGCCTGCACTGCGTAATAGAGACAACTTTTAATAAATTGAACTTGTGACAAGCACCAGACATGTTTCTAGCAAAAACAGACACATTATTTCAATTTCCAATGCGAGGACACTCGCAATGCACAAACTTACTTCAGAAGGTGTCTGTTGGTTAACGCTATCTCAGCTTCAAAGACTCTAGTTGTGAACGTTGAATATGTATTGTTGTTCTTTTCACCACTCAGAAATGATTAAGTATTAACAATTCACACTTAGAAAATGTTGCTTGCTTTAATAGTAAGAGCTCGCCAGTTTAATGTAATGAAAACCTTAGTAATACATTAATAACATAATATATACCTGTGAAGGGCTCCTTTTGTGATAAAAGCCATACTGCATAACACAAGTCCAAGATGTTCAGACAGAAGATGAGAACACAGGGTTGGTTGTCTCAGTCTAAAAAGTTTAGTAACATAATCTCATACATATTCATCATTGTGGCCTGGTTTCTCTGTCACAACAGTCCTCAAAATAAAGCTGTTGATTATCCATCAAGCAGATTCTAAATATGTATTTCTATATCACTGCAAATACATGAAATGTTGTCCCTATAGGTGGCCAATATTACACACACACACACACACACACACACACACACGCCACTAGCTGTGGCAATGTTAAGGTTATGCCAGTGGCTGTCCAGCTGGGGTACCACTGAGCATGCGCACTCGAGACTTCTCTAATTGCTACCAACTGCAGCTGCCCGTAGCTAGTTAGCTCAGTTAGCTGTGCAGCTAGCAGTTCAGACTAGGAGTTTCGGGGGGACTGGGGTATATTAGTTAGGGTTTTCACCAGTATCAAAGTAGCTTTAGGGGCCGGGGATTGCTAGTCAGCATGCTAACTTCAAAGTGTGCTTTATTTTTCTAACTTAGTTTTCCTGGAATCCAAGCAGAACTACAAATACTTCTCAGGTTCAACATTCATGTTGACTTTCCCCCTCTTATTGCAAAACTTGTTTTTTGGGTTGCCTTCTTCACCCAGTTTTCGGAGTGCATCTCATGTTCACAGTCTTTTTCACTTATACGTATTAAAATAGTTTTTAGTATTGTCAGTGTTGTGTTTTTTTGCCAAAGATAATCATCTTTGGCAAAAATATTCAGAAATTACCCGCCTAATTATTTTCTCTTTTGTGTTTCATTAGGCAGATAAAGGTTACGATGGGAAGTTGCAAATCAAAGCCAACAGTTTCATCCGCCTGTTGAAAACTGCTTTTAATTATATCCCCACTGCTTTTGGAGAACTGCTGCGCCGATTGTTTTTGAAGGCGTTCAAGGGGTTATATGTTGTCAAAAGTACACTTGTTGACGAAACTTAGTCCTTGCATTAGCGTGGGGAATTGATGACTTTGCGAAAGCTCTTGTAGCTGCAGAATTACAAATGCCAGGAGGGACTTAAATTCCCCTCAAGCTCCCTTCAGACAAATAAAAGTGAACTGATAAAGACCTTCACAAAAACCAACACACCTCCCACTGAAATAAAAACAACAAAGGAATAACAAACAAGTCTTGAAAGCCACCCGATGGGATGACCAAGGCGAGGTTTGTGCATACAAAAGGGATTTCTTGAATGCACCTGCCAGGTGTTTTTACCCAGCAACAAGAAGTATCCCTACATCCGGGCCTCTTTCTGGAGAGTCATAGAAGTTGCTTTACACGCGCTTCAATTCTGCTGGATTAAAGATAAAAGAGTCAATTCAAATGCTGTCATTTGGCAAATGCATGTTTCTAATCAGGAATTAGGGCCTTAATAATAAAATGGATGTGATGAGCATTTTTCTTCTGGTTCTAAATCTTACAGACATTCATTTCAAGCATGCAAATCAGGGGCAGATGGAATTAGCCAAGAAGTGTGTGGGGGATGAGAGATGTGTCGCTAGGGGTCGACGCCTTTTGTGGAACATAAGTCCCATTTATCCCAAATTAGGACGGGTGCGGCACTGGTTCGCTTTGATGTTCCTCTTGGCGGGGGCCTGGGTGGAGTGCAGAGGGGGGGACGGGGCAGATTGCTGGAGCACAAACAGATGTTCAAGGCTCATCCTTTGAGGTGGTGATGAAACGTTGCCACAGCAAGAGTCTTTACGTCCCACTGTCAGTCAGTTGACGCAGAGACAAGGGCAGGGCTGCACTTGCCACTCTAATGGTGCTGCATATGGGCTGCTATACCAAGAGGAGTAGATCAAACAATTGACCTATATCCGTTCTAAGTTGCCTGCTTCTGTGAATTGCAATGTATAATTAGCAAAAACAACCCTGCAAGCATTTGATGAAAAGTAAAAACTCTTCGCAGTAGAATACCATGAAACAGTCGACACACCAATTTTGGAAAGTGGTTTCGGTCACAGTTCAGCCGAACAATGCAGCACACAGGAGCTCTTAACCTCCATCCGTCTTCCCAGCCTCTCCTCTCTACAGGTCAACAGGTTTATAATGTTGCACAGGTTGTCATATCAACATTTCTTCAATGTCAAAATGTTTGATTGAAGTTTTTATCAGCTGTTCCTCGTTTGACTGGTTGCATTTTGTCCCTGTTTCCCCAGGAATATGACGACGGCTACGGAACAGCTTATGATGACCAAGGATATGAATCGTACGACAACAACTACAGTAATCAAGGACAAAAGTAAGTTTTGCACATTTTTTTCCAAAGAAGCCCCTACTAGCAGGCATTTACCAGCTCAGTATTGCCGGATACAATTCACTACCAAAGGTGTAAAGTGTCGCGATCACTCATGTAGCATTTGACTGTCATGCTTGAAGTCTGTGACCTACTTTTAAAGCAGCTATAATCAATATTTAGTTCATCACTGATGTGTGGAATAAGTGTGTGTAATATGAAAGGAGTCGCTCCTAGCAAACCCGCAGAAAAGTATCACCGCGCGTTTGCAGTTCCCCTCAGCTTCACTGAGTATTTTAGTATCTTTCAGCTTAATGTTTTGGTTTTACTTTAAAAAGCTCTGATACAACACAGAACATTGGACAAAACACGAGACTAACAAAGTTAGCGACTAGCAGGTGAACATAGTCGATCACAAAGCAGCTTAGAAGCCAGATACCTTTCTCAGGAGTTGGTAGAGACCAAAGCAAATTTCAATTGATATTGTTGTTGCTCTTGGGTGGCCAAAAAGCAAACCAAAGCATAAAGTAATGCTGTTTTAATGTCTGCAGTGTTCATTTTGAAAACGAAATCACCACAACGTTCTCCTTACTTTAACAGTGCCCTTCACTTATCATGGCTGCCAAATAATGTGTTTGCATGTTGGCATTGATTGATTAAAAATTGATCCTAAAATCTAATCTTAAAAACAATGTCCGATATTAATATTCTTTGTGCTGATAGAATGTTTATTTTGTCGCAGTTTACAGGTGTTATTGTGTCCACCTCATCAATATCAGTAAAGGTACGCTAATTAACAGAGATTCCTCTCCGTAGGGTGCAAGGGCCACATATCAAAATCTCTCTTAAAGGGCTTATTACAGGGCTTTTGTACTAGAATTAAACGGTTTAGCTAAGTTTACCTAATACACTGGCAACTGACTGAGCTGATGAATAAATAACTTCAAAATATAAACTGCATAATCGTGTTTTAATACTCTTTAGAGTTCAAACCAGGCAAAACCATGACAATGACAGCCCTCCAAACAGCTTGAGCGAGCATGCTGAATTAAAAAGCACTTGAATATGTGATGAGTCGTATTCATGCCTCTCTCCAAGTCTCAGCTTTATGAGCAGCATCTGAGGGCAGCGAGCTTGCTGCAGTGTGACCATTTGGGCCTGAGCAAATGCAAGAGAATATGAGGTAAAAGTGACAATTTGAAGTCTTTTGGGTTCAGAACAGCTGGATTATGGCGCATGAGCTGTTAAGAGTCATTTCCTGCCCTGTTTGAAACTCCAAAGAACACTTGCTGTTAATTAAGTATTTTGTGAAGTGTAGAATGATTGGACTGACCTTTAATTTGTCCTTTAAGATCAAATTAAAAAAGTTAGATATAACATTGGGTTCCACCTTATAAAAACAGTTAGCAGATTTAAAAAAACCATCAAAATGGGAGGTATAGCTGCATCTCTAGGTCCAGCGTTCTGTTTTGAATCCAGGGTTTGAAACAAACCAGTCTCAGCTGACTCAGAGACAGGTCACATTTTCCTCCAAGGAATTAAATGAAGCTCATTACCTTAAATGTATTATCTTCGTTTTATCAGCATTTTAAATATCCGGCCAAAGGTGCTCAGTGTGATCCTCATCTCAATGCAAAATGAACAGGCTTGGTGGTACGTTGCTCCATTTAACAGAGGGTCCTGCACGGCTAAATGCAGAATATCGATTTTCTTATATCCAGGGAGCTATCACGCTCTCCAAGCCACACAAGGTCAAAGGCTTTCGCTTTGGTTTGTTGGTGTCCCACTGTATTTCATCAGCAAACAATGTGCTACATTTATGTATGCCTGCCTGTGCCACTTCAAAGAAAGAATGATTGTTGCCACATTTCAAAAAAATGGATTGTATTGGCAGCTGCTGGTGAAGAAAAAAGAAAAAGGAAAACCAGACAGAGAAGAAAAAAGAACATTATTCTGTCCCTTGGCTTTTGTGAGCGGTGTGGTCGATGTTTTCTTTTGTGGAAGTGTCAGGATGTATGTCACCCAGACTTCATCCATCTTTGTGCTATCTCTCTTCTTTTTTTCTTTTTTTTTGCCCAGATCACACATCCACACACCACGCACACACACAGAGAGAATGTATCTTGAAGTGTTGCTGGTTAGGTGTAGAGACGCTGGCCATGGGGGAGGCGCAGGTCCGCCTCGGGAATCTGCGGCTATTTGTTTTAAAAGCAACCTCGTGAATAATGGTGGGGGTGCTCTGGTGAAGGTGGGAGTGTGTGTGGGGGGGTGCGGTGGCTTTGAGCAGAAGAAAAATGGAGTCTATCATGTCGGGGCTGGAGGCTCGGACGACTCAAAGAGATTTTCATGTCTGTTATCTGGCGGGAGACAAAGCAACTAATAGGGCACAGACATCGGAGCTGGAGCCTCCAGAGGCAGCTGATTCACTTACTTCTTCTCTTATTTGTGTGTCCTGTGTCCTGGATTTGGCTAAAAAGCGACTGTTACTGCAGGCTGACATTGTGCATGTATACATTCAAGCTTTACGAATTGTTTTTGCGATATGGTTTGATTGAATTTCGACAATTTGTCCTTAAGTATAAGATCTCTTATGAGTTTTTTTTTCTAGTTATTTGTCCTTTGTCTGCTCCTGTGGGCAGTATATAAAGAATTATATTCATAATTACTAATCTAAGACATTCAAATGCTATCATGAAGCTACTGGTCTGTAGTACATATTACATTACAGGCCTACAGTAGTCCATTTAGTACTTTTAATTATTCTATTGCAGTTTATACAGCAACATAATGCTGTCCTTCCATAGCTCCCCCTCACAGTCACAATCCTATTTAGCTCTGTGATGGACATAGGTGCATTATTTTCACCCCCAGCCCGAGGAAAGTCATAGTGGGTCCCAGCTGCAGCAGGGCCTGGAGGAGTCTGTGTGCATGTGTGTGTGCCGGTGTGTGTGTGTGTGTTTGTGCATGTGGACGAGAAGTCTCCTAACAATGTTTCTCGAAGCCTAAGGAGCTCCCAGTCACCAATCTGAGCTCTGACTGCGTGGCAGGATTTCAGTTGCCGGAGGATAACAAGCAGAACAATTTACAGTCTCTCTCTGTCATGGCATTACCCCGATGGCTTACGCTCGAAACAGCCCTGCCATTTGTGAACACGGAGGGAAAGAAAGAGGATGGTTTTAAAAGGCTCCTGCTCTTAAAAAGATTGTAACGCTGCATCAGTGGATACACTGTCACCTTCATTATCTGGATATATGAAATGCATTTCATACATGCATTTAGCATGGAATGCATTTAGGTAAAGGTGGTTGGCAGCTTCTCAGTCGTATAATTAATAGGTATTCTTGCTATCCTAGATAATATGATAATGGGCGTGTTTCCATTTTAACTTTAAAAAAAAAAACAGATCTGACTAAAGTCAATCACACATGAGAGGATGCTATATTTGTGCAAGTTGTATTAATCATCCATCAGAAAGGTTACGATAATTGATTTTGATAATTACCTCCAGAAAGGTTATGCTTTCACCTGTGTCCATTTGTTGGTTGGTTGTTTGGTCAGCTGGATTCTGAACTGATTTTCACCAAACCGCGATGAAGGATATGAAGGTCTTGGCCCAGTATAGACCGCGTTAGCTTTTGTTTTTGATCCAGGAATTTTTTCTCACTTTCTTTAACATCACAAGCGAGGCTGTTTCCCTACATCAAGGAACATTTTTGTTAATTTCTCAGAGAATAATGCATTAATCTTAATGAAAAAATAAAGGGTATTTAGATGGATGGTACCTATGAGTGAGTATTTATGAGGACTGTTGGTAGAGGTATGCACTCTGCTGAATGTCATCCTAGTTGGTAAGTTGTTTCAGTGATTTATAGAGCAAATCTGAACTTCACATTTTCTCTGTTGTATATCAATCTAACTTAACTGTCTTTGGGTTTTAAACTGTGAGACACCCAAGCTATTCGATGTCACTCTGCACTCCTAGAATGTTTCACTTTTTTTTTAGAAATGTTATATATTGAATGTTTTCCAAAAACTGGCTTTTGTAAGTTCTGGCCAGTGACACGAGCAATAAAAAGTATTCTTTATTTGCATGAAATAAAGAGCACACATACACAAGATACTAACAAAAAAGACACCCACTTTTAAAAACTTGCACCATAGTGCTGCTAGTAGTCAGAAAGTCGACAGGGCGCCGTTAAATTGTGACTAAATTGAAAATGAATGTGAGAGTAAAATCATCAATACAAATAAAATGTTAAAAAGGTTTTTAATTTTGTTGCCAGCAAAACCTGCTTAACTATCAAAAAGCAAAAGTATATACATAATTTAAATAAATCATTGATTTCACTCAGTAACGCATTGTGGAAGACAATCGATACCTGAAGCATGCGTTACAGTGTGCTAATGAAATCAGTGCATCGCTTTGTGTGTGCTGATTGTACGCTTTGCGTTCAAAACCCCATTCTGTAAATAGTACTTGCTAAAGTAAAATTAAAAAGAGATAGAACAATTTATGACAAAAATTAATCTGCCTCAATTACAGCCAAGAAAAACGGTTTCCCAGCTAGTCAAGTGAGCTCCCAGTATGTTATGAGTACATTTTGAAAAAAACAAGAAATGCAACTTATGAACAAAACTTCCTTTTAGATAAAAACAAAAACAAAAACAAAAAAACATATAATTCTATAGTGCTGTAACATGCTTGCATTTTACAGTATTGCAGAACTGGTGTACAATTGCCCAGTCACTACCACTTTTGGGCAGTGATAGCGATCATAAAATCTTAATGTTCTCTGCTGGGTTTAAGTGGCACTAAATGCTAGACTACTCACTTGTTATGCTAACCACTGCCAAATGAGACATGACAACCTGTGTGACTATACCATACACATTCTGTCACACAGGACAGGGCAAAATTGAGTCATTTAGATATAATTGAATTTGAAAGGCAAATAAAGTGCTCACAACCTTAAGACATGAGGCTTAAGCTAAAAAGCTGTTTTTAGATGCCCCGAAGACATTTCGCGACATTTACATGTTTCAGAACAGAGCTGACGCCTGGGGGAGCCTCGTGGAACGCTACCTCAGCATGACAGCCGTGGCAGTCGGTCCGCCAGCTTCTAGATCACAGCCTCCTCTTACCGTGTTTATACAACACAGAGCACTGAGCCATCATCTTTTTTTGGAGAGGCAGCGGAGGGCTTCATCTCAGGAGAGTTATCGGATGCTGCGGCGCTTAGGCACCAATCTACTGCTAAGGTCAAGGAGGCTGGAGAGGGCTGCTTGTGTGGAGAGCCTCTTTTAATTTTATTAGCGGAGAAAAGGTGACGTCTCTGTAGGGAAATGAGAAGGTTGACAGCTGTGGCACAGCCCCGGCTGGACACTTGGAGAGGGGCACGGCGAGGTCGTCTTGAGCAGCCCTGGTGTGATCAAAGCATTATTTCATACTTGACACCTCAGAGACTGCGGGCTGCTGACACCTCGCACCTTCCCTTGCATCTTGCTTTGGTACGCTACATTGTAGGCCAGATCCCGGAGGCCCGGGGGGCACGAGGATAGCTATGTGACAGTGTTTTAAAGGGCAGACGCCTCCCTGAGGAACAACTGTAAATCTTAGTAGAAGAGATGGCCATGAATGGGGACAGAGGAGGAGAGGGGCTGGATTTCTAAGCTTCATGGCGTAGCTGTTGGAACTGATTGCTCGAAAGAGCCCCAAAACTAATAAAAACAAGTTTCACATGCGCAATTCTCGAGCCAAAGCATTCAATGGGCATTGAATTTAGTCATTTCTACACTATCAAATACTACAAAAAGACTCTAATATCCAGAAGGGTGGAATGTATGAATATTTCATTGGGATGGTAGCTCTGTATCAAACATTATAGGGTAAGTTATCAGGCCGTTGAAACATCCCTGATGGTCTCATCAATGCAGCCTTTCTGCATGCACATTCAGATAAGGACACTCAATAAAAAAACACAAGGGGTTGTGGGAAAGGATGAGGCAAACACTAGCTAATGCCAAACTACATTCACCGAGTATGCTTCTAGCAGCCCGCTTATTCTTGTAAAATACACGGATGCTACAAAAAAGGCACCAGCATTTAGCTTACTGCTGTAAAAAGTGCTGGTCATGCAGTGAGTCACTGGGTTCTGTCAGCAAAGTAGAAGGCTGTAAATGCAGACATAGGAGGAGGAAACTTATGATCAAACCATTCTGTTTCATATTTTCAGTATCTTTTCCTCATTTTAAAGGCTTCATTACAGTAAAGTAATACCAGACTGTTCTACTTGTTTTAATACTTGCTTTTACCCACTAAGTCATTACATCCACATGACTGATGATAATCATAAATCTCATTGTGTTCATTTTTTCTGCGGTAATCAATATTGAGGTATTTGGAGAAAAAAAATCTTGATAATTAATATTTTGACACTCAAACCTAGCATCCATGAAGTGCTTTGATGTCTTTTCAAAATATTGAGATATAGTTTGTGTTTACAGCTTTAAAGAGATGTGATATTACAGCCTTAAAAAATATTGTGATGTTATTTTAAGGCTGTACCACCCAGCCTTACCCTGACATCTTTTCCGGGGAAAAATGTCAGTCAAATCTGAGTAAAATACCAGCTTTGTTTATCCTGTGTGAGTGTGCCACAAGAAACACTTATGTAGGGGGATCATTTCTAAATCACACGAGAGTCCTTGGTAATAACAGTCCTGTGTGGACTGTAGGGCTGAAGATTCCTCAACACATACAGGCAGCTCTGTTCAGCTCCGTAATGTCAACAAGCTTACATTCAAGATTCAGGATTCAAAGTTTTATTTCAAAGCATTCACACTGATATTGTTGACGTTTAGCAGGTGTGATGTGAATAGTCAGTAGGAGTCATCCTAAGAGTACCATTAATGTCTCATGGAAATGCAGCCTTTGCATGTTGAGAGAGGTGGACCGACCGATAGAGTTACATTCTCATCCCTACATAGCCATGCTGCTATAGCTATGCCCTCAGGTGAACCTAAAGTAAAGGGTCATGACACCTAATCTGGTCACACTGACTGTTTAAAATATGGATGGAGCCTTTGGGTCTGAAAAGTGAAGCTGAGGCGGAAGTGCCTAAAACATGCATTCTGTCTAATAGCCAGCAGTGGGTGACTCCAATGGTTTTAAAAGAAGTCTGTATGTAAGCTTATGAGCAAATGACCCTACTTTTCACTTGATGCACTACCTCAGTAAATGGTTTCCTGATGAGTTTATGGTCTGTCACTAGTTTCAAGTCTTCTTGACTGATTTGCGTGACGTTCATTCTTTAAATTACGGTCCTACTTAGAGTAAAATATAGGTTTAAGGCAAGGCATGCTTTAGTATGCGGCTACATTGTGATTGACAATTCAATACCACAACATGACCTTGGATTCTCCGTCACATCAGAATACCCTCGCCAACACCACCCTCTTATCCCATACAGTCAGCCTGGCTACAAAAACAAAGGTGGCAGTGGAAGTAATGATCAACATAATTAATTTCACCTATTTTTGGGGGTTTTACACCTATTTTTCAACTTGTCTTCTAACAAGAGGACCCCTGGCTGACAACACCAAATCAAAGTAACACAATTATATGTTCTGAGCAGTAAAAAAAAGCGTTACAAGTGGAATTACAGTTGAAAGATAACTTTTTCTAGTGATAGCAGCTTGCGGCTATTCATATATGTCTGCATTGTGTTCAATTACAGGTGATGCACTGGGTTTGATCAGTCAATGCTACTTCTTTGAGGTCTGCTTGTTGCATCAGGACCCTGAGGCAGACAACACCCATTTAGTACAATGGGAGTATCAGCATTGTGCTTTTTGACTCTGAGTGCAGATTGGCTTTGTTAGCTGTCTGCTTCTGAAACGCCTGCGGTGCCTCGCAGATGCTGTGTACCTAGATGCTGTTTTCAAGGTAGACAGCCTGCCAAGATGAATGACAGCCGCTGTGTCGGGAATTAGACCATCTGAGGGGAAGGAGGGCGGGATTTACACCACTCACTCTGTCTCAAGACAAAAAAGTTGCGTATTGTCCCTTCAACAAGACATAACAAAGTCTGTCCCAGATTCCAGACAGTCACAACGTAACAACCCAAACATGTTTCCAAATGATCGGCTTTTAAGGAGTATTGTAGACTGTCTTGACTTGTGGAGGCAGGATTTTCTCTGAAGGAGGATTTCATGTTCTTTCCAAGAAAAAAGGAAGAAAGTAACATAAATGGTCTGTTCACGACCAGAAAGAAGACTCATTTGTAAAGTCAAATCTTTGCCGTAGGCCATTTTGTCCCTCTTTGTGGTTCTTCAGCAGGGGTTCAGCATTGGAGATAGCTTTGCAATCAGCCACCACTCTGAGCAATCACCAGTGTATCCATAAGGAGAGTTTCCATTTGAAATTATCTGAGCTCCATTTCGAACTAAAATGGTAAAAAAAAAAAGAAAAGTACTGCAGCTTTTTTCATTTTTTTTTCATCCATTTTTCTTTGTATTGTTGACTGTGGAAGTCACCACTGAGCCGGCGTAATCAGAGAATTCAGTGAGGGGCATTTTCTGCAGCGTTTTTACCTTTTCAACCTCGTTCCAAGAATGAATGAAAAAAATATTGCAAAAGAAGAATCAAGGGAAGTACTCTGTGAGGATTCACAGTGTTGATCAGTTAAAGTGTCCAATATGACAAAATAGGCCAAGAGAAGAAAAGCAGCCTCTCTCCTCATCAGATGGGCGCTGCATTACCTCTCTAGCCCCTCGTAATGTCCTACTAGATTTCTTCAAATTTATCACAGAGGGCTGGAAGAGTAATGGCGATGTAAGAAAACAAAGTCCACTAGGGACGTGTACTACATCATTCAGATTTAACACCGCCATCTGTTTCGGGGTGCCTGGGAACAGCAACATCAGTGCTTAAGACGAAGCATTTACGGAGATGACAGATGCTCTCGAGAGGCAGGGTCTTTACCTGTGGAAAAGTAGGCCTGGAATCAGATGCCTGATGAAAGAGACACACTTATCTAATAGGTGTTGTGTTCGCCTCTCGTGGTGCACGCCCGCGCCTTTGAAAGATGTGGTGGAGGTTTTTTTTTTTTTTTTTTTCTTGGCCAGCGAAGTTTGGGGAGACGCAAACCAGCGGACGCCTTCTGCTAATGAATGTCAAATCAAAAGCTGACCTATTTAGAAAGTCGAAACGCTTTCACACCTATGACAGGGCAATATCTCGAGTGAGAGCCAACCACCACAGGCACCTTGTCTCATGTGTTCATGCTGCCAGCTGTGCACTTCCGGCAGAGCTGTGATATGGGATCAGTGGTGATAATTGTAGGCTGAACGAGGCAGTGGAGAGGGTCTTCAGGTTTTAGGTCTTTCATCTCATTCCACTTGGCAGCATTTCTTTTTCTTCTTTTTTTTTATCGCGAAGGGACCTGAAATTTTTCACTGACACGTGACTTATGTTTCAACTGCGTGACGATGACATTTTTGTATGGAGATACGACTTATATCAAGCTAAATGCTACTGTGATTAAGAAGTACAACACAAGCTCCGTTATCCGACATTATTAGTTACTTGTGTATTGATGAGGCTAAATTGGTTCTCAAGGGGAAATTTACAAGCTACCCACCAGTTTGTTAAGTAATATATCAGATATAAGCAGCTGCAACATTAAAGCTAAGAACACATTTATGCATCAGTAATTATAATCCAATTATGTGATGTACAATATTTATTCTGAAATGGGCCTTTCTGTTTAATGAATACTTCTTGCTTTCAGTACTTTTAAGTCAATTTTGATCAGAGCCTGACAAATATATCGTCCATTTTTGTTTAGCAGATATTGATCTCTCGCATATATATTGGTATCCACATATAGTGTATGTTGTCCGCAGTTAAAGGTAATTCCAAATAAGTGTGTTTTATTTATGCCAACAAGATGCTGTTTTCTTGTTATATTGTAATCTTAAAGTGCTCCAAAAAGCGTCATTTACATGTAAACATAGCAAAAATGGTCTTTTTTGTATAATTTCACCTTTTAAACTACTGATTGGCAGCTAAATTGGTTACCTTACATTAGCATATTGGTTGTCTACCATGGTTTGTTAGAGAATATCTCGTGTCAACACAAATGAAAGGAGGATAATGCAATATATTGGACCTGCGTTAAACATTTTGTTGCATCATATATTCTTATCATATCATAAATTGCTGCTTACTACTCACGGAATCTGAGAAACCGTTTCACTACTTAAATGGTCAAATAAGACATTCTTTTATGTGTATCCGTATTGTACTTTCCTCTAAAAATCTTTACACTGTAGCATTAATAAAGAAAGGTAATTTTCCGCTAGAATGGTTAAATTGCAGACCTGTACACTGCGGAGTGCTGATAGGTGTTAATGTGCTGCAGCAGATGCTGTGGAACTTTTGACGACACAAAGCAGAATTTTACCGGAATCTTTGACCTTCGGGAGGCATCTCCAGACTCACCGGCCTCTGTAATTGAGAAGAGAAAGTAACTACGGAGAGAAGTTGTGTAGCAATATTGATAAAATGTCACCTCAGGAATTAGAGGCGCCTAACAGCTTTTGTTGCACTCTTCTCCTTTGTGCAAAGAGCAGCTTTCAGCCCGGCAGACTACCATTATTGGTCCCCTCTGCCTTCAGCTACAGACTTTTTGTCTTTTAACAGTTTTTTTCTTTGTGTGTGTGAGATAAACAGGGAAAAATAAATGAAGGGAAAAAAATGCTGACAGCCTACAGCATGTAAGCAAGCCTAAACAGTGTTAGGGTTTCTGTGCAGCATCCTGGTTTGTGTGTTTTGGATGATTTTTTATTGTTTGAATATGACAAGGAGCTGTGCAGGAAAGCCCAGGATTACCCAATATGACACATCCTTCCCTGTACTGTATGTCTGTAAGCACCTCTGATTTGTGGAAAATTGATTTTCTGACATTCATAAAAAAAAAAAAAAAAAAAAAGGATGTGTATTTTAAAGGCAATCTCTGTGGAGTGCACCTGTCCATTTTAGCATAATGTGAAATCTAATTATTTAGTATCCTGTCAGCTCCTGTCTCGGGGTACACAACATGACGAGCCAAAACATGCATCCAGTTGTAACGCGTCTTTCTGCCTCCCTCTCCTCTCCCTCCCTCTGTTTCTGCCGGCCAATGAGTGGTGTCAAGGATATTGCAGTGGCTTGACATCTGTGGCAGATGCATGGTGGCACCTCTGCCGCGAGGGCTGACTGGAAACCTGACGCTCGGAGCATCAGCAGCTGGCCTCGCTTCTTGGGGGGAGACTACATTAGAGCACGGGAAAAGCCTTGTTTGCTTCTGCCGCCTTGGCATTGTTTGTAGTTGAATTATGAGCTGTGTAAAATTTATGCTAAGCCTGACTTAAGGCACAAGCCTCTTCAGGGAGCTGTCTCATGTCTCATTGAGCCACCATAGTGCTCTTAAAACGAATCCTCCCACTGTCCTCAATTGGTCATGTCGTCTTGTTCATCCTCGCTGAGAAAATTGTGGCAGAAAACAATATAACAGCCAATCAGTTTGTCATGTTGTAGCTGTTGAGGAGCAGTTGTGGGGAGGCTGCCAAAGTACGGATCATTTCACACAAAAATATAAGGCAGCTTCACTTTACATTCCTGTATTAGTATTTAGCAGTGCAGAACATGTAATCGTTGTGTTTACACAGGTTTTAGTGTTTGTGTTTTTGAGATTACTGCCTCCGACCCAATACAGCTGAGGCAAATACAGTTGTGTTTATTGTCATCACCTCATAGAGCTTAGATTTTGAAAATTCAAAGCAAAGTTTTCTGCTAGACAGATGCAGCTGCATATATCAAAATATAATCTCAATCTCAACTAAGTGCGATATTCCAATTGAAGAGGAAGGTAAAATGTGTGGGAAAAAAAACTGCATTATAATGAAGTGCAGTAGTGCTGCAGAGATGTCCTGACCTACAAAGCTTCATCTCCAGATCCAAAAACATGTTTGTGCTGTACAGACTGCGGCAAATGTCACACTATTATGATTTTATTAGATTAGAGTAGTGGAATTTATATACCGATGCAAAAGTGAGCATTCCCACTAAAACGTGACTCACAGCAAAATCAGAATATCTAGTAATATCTGTAGCTCGAAAGAAAAATTGTCCTCATTTTACAAAGTTTTCAACTAAACATAAAGTTCAATGACAACTGAGGTGACCAAACTGGACCGGTGTATGGACATCGTTTAAAAACTGAACAACAATCCGAACCAAGGCCGGGTTAAACAAATCCATTAAATCAGAGATAAATCAATGAAAAATAAGATTGTATTCATTTAAGAAAATAAATGAAAAAAATCAATATGTGGCTGACGATGCTGATGTTGTAGCGGACAGCCGGAAATAAATGAATGTATGGAAAACACTGAATGAAGTCATCCTTCTGTGCACTCAAAACGTCAGAAATATAGCAACTACCTGACATTGGACATTTATAATTATATAGCTACAAGTTGTGCGGCATGCTAGCTAACACGGCAAACTAGCTTGATAACATTGATGCTAACCTAACGTAACCAAATTAGCTTTTTTATTGAACTAAGCTGTGGCTTTTAGCATGACATTTACAACATGTTGAATTGAATATGGGTTGTATAAACCATCCATTAGTTTGACGACATGCTGTTTTTCCATACTCACCTGTATTGTGGTACTATATCGAGTACTAATGCTAGTACTCCTCAGGGTAGAATATATTGGACCATACAAAGAGGAAGAGTTGACAGAAAATATGAATGAAGTTTAATAGCAAGCTGAAATTGTTCATCATTGTGCAGTTTCTTTTTTTCATGAGACGATACTGCTGAGTGAAAAGCAGACCTAATAGCAGACGGAATTTGTAGAAATTGATTTCCTGGAGTGCTGCAAACCGTGGTGTAATTTGAGAGAAGAGTGGAGTGTCTCAGCCTCTCAGACCTCACTTTGGGCTTTTTAAGATCACACCGCAAAAAGCTACTCCATTACAGTAACTGGAGTCAAATGTAATCCGTTACTTCCACCGCGGCGTGTCATTGCTGTCACCTCTTTGCCCTCAGCCGTCGGGCGGTGTTGATGTGGCGTGTTGGGGTTTTGGGTTGGTGCCTTCAGCTCTCTAATCCGGAGAGCAGAGAGGTGCTGCTGTCGCTGACAGACTGACTGACAGGCAGGCGGAGAGGACCCAGCTGTGATGGCTGGTGTCGGCTCAGTGGCAGCCTTATGATGAATTGCCTCTCTTGAATGATAGCGCTGTTACTGAATGATACTGACGCAGGATTGTTCTGTCAGCAACTCACCGGCGACCGCAAATAAAGAAATAAATAAATGAGCGAGAAATGAACCACTATGCAACTTGCTTTCCCCCATCTTTTTATTTTTCATTAAAGTTGCCACCTCTCATAGATCTCCGCGCGCAGTGATATGGAACTGGAAGTTTGCGGGGAAATGCGGTGGAGGAAATTGCCTTGTAGAAGCACAAATGTGGCTGAACTTCAGAGCAATTGAAAGCTCCTCTTGTTTGTTTTTTTCACTTTTATATCCGGCAGTATATCTCAGAAACACTCCCTGCGTGTTTATCTTTATTTATCCGGCATACATTATATGTGATTGTGTGGTCATCAGTACTACTTTGATGTTATTCAATAATACAGAAATTAAGTCTGTTTATTTGTTTTTTATTTTAACTGCAATTTCCATGTCTCATTTTCTCTATTTTCATATTTATTTATACTTTCTAATATCCCTCTCTCTGTTCTCTGTGTTTACAGCTCAGATGAGTACTATGAATACGGACACAGCGGGGAATCATATGAATCCTATGGTGAGTTGTCAACCTCTCCTCCTTTTAGATATATCATGTGTCAATTATCAGAATATCAACTTCTAGCTCATGACACCACACCGCCGGCCTCATCTCAGTTGCCATAGCATCTGGGTAATTGTATGATGTGGCATTCAAAATAACCATGTCTACAGTAATTTATTCACAGTTCTGAGCTTTCATTCCCTCAATCATTTGGCTCATTGGAAGAAAACAATGCCACCAAAAGCCAAGAACGAAAAACAAGTCTTTTTTTTGTGGAGCTACTGTGTTCAATAAAACACTAGGAAAATGGCCTCAAAAAATTGTCTAGATACAAGAAAGTTGTAAGTATTAAAGAGTTTGAAGAAGCCTTGTCTTCACTGATCTTTGAATTTAGGTTCTTGACTGCAAAACCAAAGTGATGCCCCTAAGCACTGATGATTCCCTCACTTCAGAGGAGAGTGTCAAAAGCACGTAGACTTTAACAAGCTGATCACGCAGCTGCAGAATCACTTAAAGATCTACTTTGCTTCTTCTTTTACTTCACTAAAAGTGCTGAACATGAAAAAGAAACAGCACTCCAATGAACCCTAAGCAGCTAGTTAGGACGCTCAGATCTTACCTGCAGCACAAGTTCATTCCTGAATACAGAGATCACACGTGCCGTCTTTTAACAAACTGACAAATCACCAAGTGACACATCGGAATTTTCTTTTAGCTACCACAACAATAACCTTGAATAAGCAGTTGATAAATAGCTGATAATGTCTTTAATACATTTCCAGTAAACATCCCACTGCTTAACTTTCTGTTTCAGCTAGGTCCACAAATTACATGGTAGGAAGGCGGTAATTACAAAGTTGCAATTTTTGTTACCATTTAACCGAAAAAACAAACAAACAATCAATTCAATGAAAATTAACCCCAACTTGATTTATTAATAATATCCTCCTTTTCCGAGCAATTAATTATTAACTGGTAATTTCTTCAATACATTTCCAGAAAACTTCTAACTAGTTTCTGTCCAACTTCTGCAGGTCAACAAACTGAAGTGATTTTTTAAAAATCATTTACATTCTCACCAGCCGTTATAATGGCAGCAGATCAGTCAAACCTTGGAACAATTTTTCTAAGTCACATTTTTATTATTATTATTATTTTTATTACTGGTGAATGCTACTTTATAATAAAAAAATGAGCAGCATTCCTGAATTGCCTGTTGATGCGCAAAAATAATATTTTCTAAAAGAGTTAAATAAGTTAAACTTTAAAAAACAAAATACATAAGCAGATTAATGCATAGCAAGACATAAAAAATCCTATAATTGACTGACCTGCAGAAGTTAGACAGAAACTCGATGAAAGTCAAAAAATGACAGCAGAAGTTAAGAAGAAACCAGTTGGAAATATCCTGGAAATATATAAAAGACAGTACTGGATATTCAGTCACTGCTTGTTGAAAAACCATAGCATATTATTATATCTTTTTGAAGTAACTATTTGGAGTAACTACAAAGACATTTCATGTGTTGCTTGGTAATTATCGCCTACTTTCCACAGACCTGTAAGTGTATGTGTTGCTGAAAAGTCGTCATCGCGTCTATCACTCAAATACATGTTCAGAAAACCTCTGAGCTGTTGTATGATGACTTATTTCATTAAAACTAACAACTCACCATGTCATATCTTTAGTTGAACAGATACTTTCAATCCAAGCAAATGTTGCTGAGTCCGTTTGTGCCACAGCCGCACAGCGGCGCGTGGCTCTGCTCACAGCTAGAAGACGTTTATGGCCACTTTCGGTTTGAGAGGAGCTGCGAATAGCTCCAGCTACCACAGCATCCAGACAAAACTAACACCACTGCCATGCTCTTCAACAATACTGTGTCGCTGGCTTTTGACAAGATACAGTAAAAGTGGGCCAAGGTCACACTTGCTGCAGAGTGCACTTGATATGATAGCGCTAATACAGAGTTGAGTGTGCTCCGGTGCGGCTGAAGGTGGATTCAGCTCTAATCCTGTACTGTGTGTGTGTGTGTGTGTTACCTGAAAAAATGAGTACAAGCAGTTATCTAAAGCAGTGTTTTACCCTTTGATTATTTCAAAAGAAATCCGCAAATGTAAGAACAGAGTGCTGATTTGCTTTGAGATGGATTAGTTGGTGTATTTGTCGGCTGAGCTCAGCTACAAGCTCCAAATAAAACCCAGCTCTAAGACAAGATATCTTACTTTTAACATTTAAAGTTAGAGACCGACTACAAACTGGTAACTTAATTAGCTACTACAGTTTCAGTTATTATTCAAACTAGGAGTGTCATGATTCTTGTCTGAATGATTTGTTTTTACTTTTTCTATTCCACTGTGTTCAGCATTGATAGCCACAGTCTGCCATTGTTTGACTGTCACAACTGGATGTGGAAAGATCAATTCATGGCTGTCGTTAACATGTGTAAATTATTCTTTGAGTACATCAAAATTAAAGTTTCCAGAGTTCAACAAAAAAAAATTGATTTAACAACAAAGTAACATCAGACAGAAATTCACTTTGCACCATGCGGAGGCTCGAACACCCTAATGAGCTGAAGGTGCTTAGTTCTCCGACTTGTGTGGTCAGTTAATAAGGTTTTTTTTTATTAGCTTCGGCTCTCAAAAAAAAAAAAGATGTCCTCAGTTAATTAAAAACCAGCTGCAGAAGAAATAATATGCTTCAAGTTTTCCTTATTTCGCCAAACAAGAACTAAACTCCTAGCGAAGTTTGATACTGTCATAAAGGTGACATGATTTCCATTTTGAATAAAAAAATGATTTCAACCATTTTGACAATGGCAATTCCGCAATGTTTCTTCACTGTGTTTTAATACTTGCACATTTGTTTCATGGGCCAGGTGCTTTAGAGGGGTCGAGTACACTAAAAATTTCGAGAAAACTCTCGCACGCTGCCTAACTTGGGAGTGGCCTCAAGCCTGCAACCAATCACATTCCGCACATGTATCATACAAAGATAAATACACATTCATCCCCTCAGTGAAAGTAAACATCCCATCTACTACAAAAGTCCCCAAAGGTTAAACTGCAATAACAGACGAGAAGAATGAAAAACAGTGACGACAGATAAATATGAAACTCCACAATACATACAATGACAATGAAAGTGCTGAACGGTGAATTACTCCTTACAATATTCTAGTGTAAGTGGATTTAATAAGTAGATTTTTCAGTGTCTATCGATATGAATATGCATAGAGTTTATCAGGTGTTTTTCTTACTAAGTAACCTATTAATTGTGTGTATTAGATGTAAACATTGATTCTGCATGTTATTGTGAGTCATTGTATTTATTAATACGTTTTGTATTTATTTAGTGTTGCTGTTTTTCATTGTTCATGAATTTGCTGCACCTTAATTTTTGTAGGGTGTTTATCATTGAACCTTTAAATATATCGTGTGGAATGTGATTGGTTGCAGGCTTGTGGCCACTCCCTATTGAAGACGGCTTCTCATTAGAAAAGGATCTTGATAAAATTAAACGATCTTTCTTTTGATTTCAGTGATCGTCATTTGAAGCTCATTTGGACCGTTTTTTTTATTTAGAACCGAAATCATGATGCGCCGACTCCAAGACACAATGACAGATTTTGCTTTGAGATGTTGTTTGGTACTTATTCGGCAAAACAAGGAAGAAGTGAAGCATATGATTTCTTCTGGATCTGGAGGATTTAATATACTGAAGACCTGTGTTCGTTCATTTCATGCTTTGGAGATTTGAGTGTGTTTTTTGAAAAGTCAGAGCTAATAAAAAAAAAAAACTTGCCCAACTTTTCTGACCACAGAAGTAGAAGAACTTAAGCACCTTCAACTCATTAGAGTGCTTTGCGCCTCCACATAAAATAGAAACCGCTGCCGCATGGGTCACACAGCAAAAGGGCGACAGTTCAAAGCAAAACAGATAAACAGGGTTGATGTGCATCCTTGTTCTCGAAAACACAAGGTTACCTTGGTCTATTTCTTCAAAGTGACTGTCAGTGAAAGGGTGACAGGTTTAATTAAGGGGTATTGGCTATGTGCTGCCAACAGAGAGCCTGTACACAGAAAAAAAAAAAAAACCCTTTGTGAGCCTCAGCTCTAGGGAAGTCTCAGCGCTGGCTGAAGATCAGACAAAGGGTGCCATCGATACTGGCACTTTCACATTGACAGTACCGGGGGGTGAACAGGGGCTGATTTGGGCTAATGGTAATTGTGACCTTTTTGCTGGGAGCCACTAAACGGGTCCTTTTCAAGTAGCTATTTGATCCTCTCATTCAATTATCTGAGATGCATCCTTCCAGGTGAAAGTCAAGCCTCTTGGTGTGAGTCTCTGTTTCTACAGCGCTTTTGTTATGAAATGAGCGGCGTCGACAGCAGACATTTGTGCCGCTTTATTTCCATCGATGGGATGTTTTCACAGCTTTTGCATAGAGCTGGAGAGACTTTATGCTGGTTGTTATAGATGAATGAGTAGCATTACGCCTCTGTAATCACTCCCCATCTGCTTCTTCTCTCATCTCCAGGTCTGGAAGAGTGGGCAAACAATCGCGGCAAGGCACCGTCAGTACGAACAACCAAGGGAGTGTACAGAGACCAGCCATACTCCAGATATTGAACTGTTTATACAACCCACACCTGAGTCCTCATGGCTGTTTCAACCCAAGTAATGGATTTTTTATGGACGCTCCCACCTTTTTAGAATTGAAAACTAAAACCGCAAAAATAACACAAATGAAACGGTGATAGTGAGACGCTGAACGAGTAAAAACTGGTTTTCCAAAAAATGGCATCGCCCCGATTACATATATATATATATATATATATATGTGTATATATATATATATAT
>CAEMYA010002140.1:2840858-2859643 GCA_903131615.1 Diplodus sargus | reverse complement strand
ACCTTAATAACATCTATAAATAGTCGCTCATACTTCCTGTACAGCGAACAACTGGAGCTGCGAAACAGTCCAGGAGCTTTTTCATTTTTTGTGGTTTTTATTTTATTTTATAGATACTCTAAATAAGTCATTTTGATGTCATTCTTTGATTTAATACGAGATCCTTTTCTGACTTTGTAGGCATAATAATCATTTCTAAGATGCTTAAATCACATGCTGTTGAATTCGTAATCATGTCCATCTAGAGCTTTGTTCAACGATATTGGTTTTTGAGCTTATGTAAGCCCTTTAATATTTTCTTCTTTGTTGATGCTGAATAAACGTTTTGAAAGAAAACACTTGTGTTGGAGAGACTAATTATGGACTCATAAAAAGCCTCATAATTTAAACTAACAAACCAACATGAACAAAAAAGCTTGACAAGTTTGGACCATCTGCTTGATGGGAGCCTGTGATGAATTAAAACACATTTCTTTGCATTTCTGTTGTAACTACGTAAAAGGCGACGTTAAACAACGTGTGTTTCAGCGTAGAATCCAAAGTGGTAACAGTGGCATTTCCAAAAAATAGTTAGAAAGAGTGCAAACAGCAAATGGCTGTTTGTGACCTTGTAAATGACCTCAGTAATCTGATAAGGATGGTTTCCTGTTTGTATTTGGACGCCATGTGGTGCATTTTGTAGGAAATCTCTCCCGACTGAGATTTGGAGGATTTAGCGATAACGACGTCGCCGATCTTGAAACTCTCTCCTCTCTGTTTGTTCATATAATTCGCTGTGAGGCGGACGCTGATCGCGTCGAGCATCATCAGTAAACACACATTAACTCTCGGAGTGTTTACCCTGACAGAGACGGCTCTTAGCGGCGCCATCAAAGCCACCTTGACCTCTAGGCCGTGTTCGGTTCAGTGCCGGTGGGGTGGGGTGGGTAGTGGGTGGGGGGCGGGATTGCTCTCTCTTCTTGTTTTGCTCTTTCTGTTCCTCTCCGGTCATGTGACCCTCTCCCAGTCGTTTAAAGAGCCTGCCTTTGCCCCGTCCATTAAAGAGACTCTAAATGACCCCCAGCTGACCTCCGCAGAGAGAGGATGGCAGTAGCAGTTTAAAAAGACCTCCGTCCCACAAGGTAAACAACCTGACCCAGTTTAACCTCTCCCCTAACGTAGTTGAACATAAAACCTCTCTAAACTTAAACTGTAATATGTTTTCCTGTCTCTGTTAGTCCGTAATCTAGCACCAAAGCTGGGAATAATTAGATGTATGTAACAAAAAACTGTAATAAGTATGATAAATAGCAGTAATATTTCAGCTGTGTAGTGAAATAACTTTATCCTAAGACATTGATAAAATATATCCTCTGTTACAATAATTGGACCATAAAATATTATGTGTCTTGGCATTTGTTTTCACAATAATAGTTGTAAAAATACGTTCATGTCATCAACTCGCCTGGTCATAGTGTTGTTTATATTCCTTTCTAGGTCCACGTCTTGGCTACAGCAGGCCAAGCCATCCAACCGTCTCACTGGTGCTAAAGGTATGTTGCATTATGTATCAAAAGTTTAGGATTTGATGTTTTAAATATGAAACCATATGAAAGTACGGGGTCAAATAAGGGTGAAAAAAAATACTGAAAGCTTCATGGCTGGAGCTGGTGAACCTTTGGGACTCTTGAAGCTTCCAAGAATTCTGCAGAAAAATGGTCAATAGCTCAAATTCATGTTTTTTTAATTGTTAAAAGATGCTGGTTATGTCAGTGAGGATTTCTCGCATGGTGATATAATGGGGTCAAATAATGGTCAGAAAGCTTCAAGGGCTTTGGGTTACTGGAAGGTTATGAGAGCTCTGCAGAAAAAAATGAGCAATCGCTTCGTTTTAGTGTTCATACGTATCGTTCTAATGAAGTGAAGTACAAGATTTTTTTCATGCAAGTAAATATGATAAAATACTGGTCAAACATATTAAATTCTTCAAGGCTGGATCTGTTGACACAATGGCGATCCTTGAAAAGAAATGATGGTTTTGTGCATGCAAACTCGATAGTGTTCTGAATTCATGGGTTCAAATATGATATCTGAATAGATAATATGATAGCTTCCAGACTGGATCAGGTGACCCTCTTGAAATCCTGAGCTAAAGCTACTGACGTCTACTAGGCAGAATAGTTGGATCTTACCTTCTTGGGCGTTGATTTGAAAACCACTTAGGGGGTACAAAATGCAATATTCTACAGAGGACGCGGTGTTATCATGACATATCAAATATTAATGTGACTTTGAGGCAACTTGATGTTCCCCTGACGGATGTTTAATGTTGGAAAATATATTTCCGGAGCTTGTGAAATCCTTCGGAATCGCCCCCAGTTTGGAGGCTTTACCCTCAGCTCTCCTGTTATACCCTTTTCACAATCCCCCCTCAAGGGGATTCCAGTCCTGCTGGACCCTCTGCCTCACTTTGTACCTATGCAATTAGTGTATAAGAGCACTCTGTCATCTAAACCACTACAGGGACCCTGTTGCGGCAGCAGAGAAACGATATGCCTGAATGACCCCCAAAAAAACCACAAAACAAAAACTTGAAGTTCACAAACCAGAATGTGATAAAAGTGCTAAAAATGCCCTTCTCTGCTCTGCCTTCTCAGTCTTTAAGCTCATATTGTTTGTCTTTCTCTTTCTCTCCTCTCTTTTTTAGACTTGACAAAAACCACACTTGAGCGTCCCTCCAGGCGTTCAGCCCAGCCCAAAGTCAAACCAAATTCCCGAAAAAAAAAAAAAAACAGCCGTCCAACTTCACAAAGAATCTTCACCTTGGCTGAACGCTGGACTTTCACATTTTCACAGTCTGGCCCGAGGTGAATCCTTTTGGGAGCGGTGGCGGACGAGATGGACTGACCTGTTGAGATGCAGAGACGAAACAAAACAAAAAAAAAAAAAGGAGGGAAAAGATAATACATGTATCACACATCGGTCATTCTCGGGAGAAAGAGGGGAGGAAGAGAGGAAATCCGCGAGGCAAATGGAGTTCCTCATCCTCCGGGACGATGTGTCGAAGTGTATTTCCTTCGGAGCATCGGCGGCCTCGGTATACATTTTACATACACACAGGAGTGCTCTGAACTGACGGTGAACCTGCGCTGCGTCTTTCTTCATTTAGGCTGGTGTCTACCACTTACATTAGACTTTAACTGTCGACCTACAGGGAGGGGGAGTAAATAAATAATGCAATCTGCTGAGGGAATGACATCATATCTCTAGCAGACACCTCTAATCTTATATCGTTGTGCTCATTAACCTATATCCAATCCACTCCAGAGAATAAATAATTCACCAAGTGCCTTACTGTTGCCTTGTTGTGACAGTTTTTTGATGTTTAGCTCCAGTGCCAGAGTTACAATATGAGGCGCTGTGCTGGAAAAGGTAGCGGCTCTTTCTTCTTTTCGGCTGCTTTTTGGTTTTTCTGTATCCTCACTTTAATGCGAGAACCCACCAACCCCCGCCACACACACACACAGAGAGTAAGGTCCATTCCAGATGTATTGCTTAATCAGAATCGACTTGAGTGGATATTACAATTCCAAAATAGCTTTCTGTCGGATAGAGGGCTTCATTCTGTCTTGTGCATAAGTCCAGATAGGCTGATCCGTATTCCACACAGTTGTATGTCCTCAGTGGCAGACAATAGTTTTCCATTAGAGGGAGTGATTCTCCGCGGAGCCGCGGGCCAAGCCTCACACAATAACACGGCGACCTAAAGCTCGCATCTGGGGCTCCCGGAGTCAACTCTCATCACCTCCGGGGGGCTGATTCCCCCGTCCGAGGTGGCTTAAAAAACGACAGGCTTATCTGAAGTGAGCTTGTCCAAGTTAATAAAGTAAGAGCAGCTTATTTGATTAAGAATGCATACAAAGGAGGATGTAGTGATCTGTCAGTGGGAGACGAGTTCATTCCAGCACTAGAATGCAGACAGTGATATCTCCGCGTTCCATGTAAACCCTGTGCAGTTACATTGGTGTCAGCTGTGTGTCTTTTCGTTGTGCCGCTTTTAAGTGTTCTGCTCAATCCCGCCGTTGTTATCTGTGCTTTTTATTTGCATTTTCTTAATTTAGCTTCCCCCTTATGCGAGCTGTGTTTCAGGGAGCCAGCATTGTTTCACAACAAAGATATTTTTTCAAACCCAGCAGGGGGGATGCACGTCGGACACTCACCAGGCAGGGATTTGAGAGATGATCTCACTCGCTTTGCTGGCGAAAGGAGACAATTTTCACGGCTGGTTGAATTCAGCGGGTCACGGCGGCGGTGACTACAGCTCTCTCTGACGGGACTCACTACCTCAGATTCAGAAACGCAGAGTAAGCTCATAGGACAATGATATCATCATCCATCGTCCAACCCTGGTTTTTATGCTTTTGTGGTTAGAGGCGCTGGGCAGATTTGGTCGCTTTCAGAACCAGCCAGGCTAGCTGTTTCCCAAATGTCTCCAGCCCCGTGCTTGGCTAAGCTAAGCTAAGCTAAGCTAACCAGCTGGTTCAGCTTCATAGTGGCTTTTTAAATCAATTACAAGATGTGATTATGGTCACCTCCAAAATGTTATAATGGCTTCAGTATTGTCTGTTGAAAGATAAGAACATTGGTGCAGCTCGCTCATTACTCTGTGGGCCTGGATCAGACCGGTAACGGGTTAGCAGTGGCACGCAGTGGCTTTTTTAATTACCACTTGGTGGCGCCAGAGTAAGACATTAAATTAATACCACATTAATACTGGCTTTAATTTTACTCCCTTAAAGAACAGAAGGCATGAACGTTTTTCTTAAAATATATATACATATATTTTAATCTCACATGCCCTACTTATAACTAAGTAAAGGTAAATTAGATCCCTCCCTTTTTTGGCTTTGAAAGAACATTTAAAAGGCAATGGATTTTTTGATCCTATGAAGTGCGCTTCCCCCACTCGTATTCCTCTTAATCATGTTGAGGATCTAAAGTGGCCGCCTCCTGCCTTTTGTTCCATAATTAACTGGAGGGCTCTTTATCTTACTGAGATTAAAACACCCTGATCAATGTTGAAGTGTCCCTCTGTCTCCTTTAGAACGGAGCGCTAATGCGACCACGGGTCAGCGTGTGTCGCCTGCTAAATGGAAACTCAGATTGAGAAGGATCGATCATCACAGGGGCCTCCAGTGAACGGGGCCAGAACAATAGCAATAATACAGAGAATTTATCACCATTATGTTCACCAGTGGAACGCTTTTCAACAAACAGTACAGCCATCAAACTTTTCTTTATCCGGGGAATATAATTATGTTTGGCGCTTTTTTTTATTTTCATGATTAGTATTTTAGTCGCTCGCAGGGCAAAAGAGCAGATGCTTAAAAAAATGAATAAATAACAGAGAGGCTTTAAAAACAAGAAAAAACAAGTCACAGGCACAGACAAAAGATGGAGAAAGAAAAAGAGGAAACCACAGGGTGAGAGCAGGTGTATACAAATACTGACAATGAAAGGAAATCTTTCTTTATATGTACTAATGCTTTGTAGGGAGAACAAGACTGGGAAACAACTTTTTTAGGACGCGTGTGAGCAAAGTCAACATTTGTACTTGTCAGCCATATGCTATCTATAAATTGTGCATATTGTACACGCTGTTTCTGTATATATGCTCATGTGCTGTTGTGCATTAAGCTCGCCGTCAGTAAGTAAATACATGTTGGAGTTGTGGATACGCTTACCGGTAATAAAGGTTTCCCCCTGTTGATAATAAAGCTTGATAAGTCTTCCCTTTGTCAGATGTGTTGTGATTGTGCGGCTCTCCTCCCTTTGATAGCGTCACTTCAAAGCCAGTATATGTTCACCACACTGGGTCACATTGGGAAACAAACCATAAAGGCATTTCCACTGTCCCGACTGTTGAGGATTGACACTCCATAATGAAATCCGAACTAAATATAGTTCTATTAACTCCGAGTGGGGGAGCTCGTGATGAGTTTTGGCAGTTGGCATGTTTTCCCTGACTTCAAACCGCACCACTGCAGGGATATTATTTACCTTGATACGCCCTTGAAATAATAGTTGCAGATCAAATAAGTTTGTGTTGCGAAGGCTGTCTCAGTCTCCAACCTTTTAAATATTGTATGTTCCCCTCCGCCGCTGCCTTGGATACATCTCTCTCCTCATGTAAACGCTGCTGTTCTTTATTCTTTCAGCCGCTTTTTTTTTTTTTCCTCTCCCCCCTTGCTTCCATCCTTCAGGCCATTCCACTTTGAAGCAGCTTCTCAGCTGTGTGAAATTTGAGATTAAAGTCCATCTGTTCATGCGAACAAACCCCCCCGCCGCCTCCGTCAATAAATACACGTAAACACACAAACAAAAAAACAAAAAGCAGACAAAAAGTGCTTGTTGTTTTTAACGGGTCAGGCGGGCGCGGTATGACTGAGCCAGAAACGGCAGCGGGCTGGTTGAGCGAGCGCTTTCAGCCTCACTGGATCAATTACACCTGACACAGGCCATTGCAGACTATGAATTTCTCATCTAATTTTTATTTATTCATCAGTGCAGAAAAATGGCCTGTTGAAGCCAGAATCTTTTCAAGGGACTGTGCAGTCCTCCGGGGCCCATAAAGGTGTGTCTGGGCTTGTGTGTTTTTGTGCATCGCAAACAAGTTTCCTTCCCTTTTTTTTATATTCCTTTCAGGTGAGAAAAGCAACATACTATATATCCCCCGCAATAAAACCCAGTGTGAGGCCGAGGCAGCAGCATTTTTGTTGGCTTTTCCACCCTGTCAGCCCGGTTAATAAACTGATGCATTCTGATGATATCCAGTCCCTCCTCTACTGTATTGTTCGCTTTTCATTCCAGCAGCAGCAGCAGCAGCAGCAGCAGTGAGGGGAGATCCCTCTGCAAAAAAAATAAAAATAAACACCCTCTGTAAACCACCAGCACTAGCATGGCCCGGAGATTAAAACAATTGTTTATGCTTCGAGTGCATAGGTGGAGCTGTAAGCAATATAGGCAGACAGAGTTCTCTGGATGAAATAACACAGAAATTACAGGATCACATTGCAGGCTCAATATGAATGGACTGGTAGAGGATATTGCAGAGACACCACCGTGAGTGAAGTTAAAAGCCCATCACCTATAGTGTTTACCTTAACACCTATCTCCACTTATGGAACGTTGACCTTCTAAATGGCATCTGCCTCCTGTTAAGCTCAACATGTTTGGCATTTCGAATGTCCCTACCTACGCCTTAACTCTGCCAGGGAACATGGTAAATACTGGAGGAAAGAATCAAAGTGCCCATCAAAAGTCTGATTACACCACGTCACGATGCTTTAATTGTAGTATATTAAGTCATGCTGTGTATAAACCTCGGTGAAATATCCTGATCCGGAAATAACAGCTCCTGCTCTGGCGTCGTGCACTTAAAGAGGAGCACCGACATCAGTGTAATGGCAGAGTGCAAATGTGCTAAATGGCTTACTTACAGGTCAATGTACAGTAAAAATCCATTTGAGTGCAACTCCAACTGTTACTGGCAAAGTCATGCTATTATGTTCCTCATCATGAAGGTGATAAATAATTAGAGGAAGTGCTTTAATGGCAGGATGGATTACTAGAGCTTTTGGCTCCAGGAGCTGGAGCAGGTCATCCATTCATCAGCTGGTGGTTGGACCCGCAGCGCCTCCTGTCCAAATGTTGAAGTGCCCTTGATCCTCATATTTCTCCTGCTGGCCAGGCCAGCATCTTGCATGGCAGTGTTTGGATGGATGACTAAGAGGCACATTAAGAGCAAAGGTATGGAACAATAGCTCTTCCTTATAACAACAGCATCCTGGTCAGAGGCCCTACGCTCCAAGTCTGGCACTGCAGCTCCCTCTCTAGCTTTGTTTCAGGAGGAGGAGTGTAGTGTACAGAAAGCCTACGTCAGGTGGTAGTTAGGCACGTTATGTTGCATAGGTTATCCTACGTAAATGACCTTAAGTTACACAAGTGACCTGACTGACCACTATTTTAACATAAAGCAGGATGTTTCTGAACTTTAATAACTTCTAGTCATTTCTCATAATTTGAAATGTTTATAAGCTAGCTTTATTTTTTTCACCCTGACTTTGCAAGTAGTTTTTTGTGCCTTACACCTCTGATTGGTAACCTGTTTGTGTTCTATTTGCTTGAGTCAAACTGTTAACTCTAAGCGTACCTCTGACAAGATCTGTTTTTCTTGCCTTTCTGATATGTCGGTATGAGTTTTACGTTTCCCCGTTAAAAACGCCAACTTCTTCGACTGCCTTTCCAGGCTGCTGATTCAACAGAGCGGGCCGTGCTGGGCTGCCCTCCTGCTGTTCTGCTAAATTAGCCCTGAGACACTGAAGCTACAACAGCCAAAATGGTTGGTGTGTTTACCTGGGAAACTTCAGCCCTCAAGCATGCTAGCTAGCTAATTCTTATCTCATTTTTGGTGTGACGAAGCACGACGTTTATTGTGGCCCACTGAGGCGGATAATGTATGATAAGATGATAAGATTCCTCGACACTAGAAGCCTAGTAATAGAGCATCAGTTGTGACCGAGCTGCCATGTTTGATGAGTTGGGAGTGAGAATGTATAAATGCATAAAAAACAGCTTTATTAATGGACAATAAGTAATTATTAATGCATATATCTGCGGTAGTAAGCCATTACAAGACTACTTTTGGCGTGCCAAATTGCCTTTTATCAGCAGACACCTCCCATGAAGCGTATGACAGCTTATCTTCTGGAAAAAAAATGTTTTATTATAAACTGTTTATTTAGCTGTACCACAAGAAGATGGTGCAAAGAACAGACTCCATATAGAACATATAGGTGAGTGTCAGTGTGAGTGATAGAAATACACAGAAAAGTCCAAGGCCTCCAGGAACTGCCAACAAGCTAGGGTGTAAGTCAGATCTGAGGCAGGCTGCAGCAGGAGAGCTGATGTTGGATGTTGTTCAAAGTCTGCGGCTCTTATGTTGTGCAGCGGGCTGAGAATTCCCCGAGATTCTGTCGAACTGATGTAAAATTAGGGAGAGCCTCCATGAAACCATCTCCCCTGTGTTGTCAGAGTTCTACGTGAGGGAGAAGAATGGACAAATAATTTACAAAGCGTGAGTCATGAGTTCCTGGGGAGGTTATCAGGGAAATGGGCAGAACTAGCATAAGTAACAAAGTGCTGTGATATTTTCAAGATTCCTGCAAGATATCATGGGCTTAGAGCTATAGCAGGTTGATTTCAGTAAACTTTAGAAATACATTTATTTATGATAAATACAAGATGGACGTCAGGTGGGATCAGTTACCATGGCACGGTTAACAACCCCTTCTGGAGGACAGACAAGCATTCCCTCGTGCACCTCACAAGGGATTTGCTGCTTCTTATAAAAACAGAATGGGAGTGTCTGGCTCTTCCCAGCTTGACGCTCCAAGATTGTGCCAACTCATCGGTATGAAAACTGCCCTCTTTGCACGTACGCTCAAAAGGTTTCCGAGCTTCTTTGTTTACTTCCACAGTTACACTGGGACTGTACATGTTCTAGTTTCTGGGAAGTCTGCATATGTAAAACCTTCATAGATCAAAAACCACTGCCTTTAATTGCAGCTGGATGTGTACTGTTAACACACTTGCTTCCTTACACACATGCTCTGTAGGGGAAGGTACCTTCCAGGCTGCAGGGGATTTTGTTATTGCAGTAAACTGTCCACTGGGACAAATAGTCAGCATGGCTGAGTGGTGACACTGTATCCAGCTCTCTTCAAACATCAGTGACTTTTGCCCTGAGTGTGAATGTTGGAGCGTGCGAATAGATTGAAAATGTAGAATATGTGGTACAGTGTAACAAGACGGACGGCAGCAGAGTGAAGAGGTGAAGAAGGGGCTGAGGGGTCGGATGCGATCGCAGCCGAATGGTCGCTGAATCAAGCTGTAGAGTTAAGCACATCTAGGGGGCATCAAGAACGACTAAACTGGATGAACTGTATTAGCCAGATGTCCTGAAAGAGGACAGCCAGTGATCTGTCACCACAGGGTCCAGGGCAGAGCCCTTGGAGCCGATGCTGCGGTAGCTCAGCCGAGCGTTTATGCTTATACTGGTCTTCTCAGTATGTATATGTGAAGACTAAAGGACTTCAAAACCTGAAAACTACATTTATAACTTAACTTAAAGTTCTTCTTCTTTGTAACTTATAAATATATATAAAGCATCAGTAAATATTTCATTACCGATTATTAAAACCATTCGTTACTATTGATAAACTCTTATTAAAAGCTGCTTTTTTCAGAAACACCAGCAGAACTGAAGACATGCTTTTAGTTTGTCAGTGGCCGGTCCCTTCTGATGGTCTGATTTTGGCTTTGGGGTGATCTCCCCGGCAGTCGGGGGGAACACAGTTCAGCTTTAGCGTTACATCAGTGTTGGATGAGATGATGAAACTGTCAGCGCTCCTTTCTCTCCGAGCCCTCAGAATAAAGGTGCAGCGATGGACCTCCTGACCTCTGGGATTGTCTGTCTGTGTGTCTCTTTCTTCCCACAGTGCTGTGGATCATTTCATGCACTTTCATCCTCTCTTTCTGACTGGCCTCTTCTTTCTCCTAAATTTCTCCCATCCATTTTTATTTTTCTATGTCTTTGTTGCTGTAGGTTCGCCTGGCTATGTTGATTAGACCTCATGGGAGGGGAAATGTAGCACTTGGTTCTTACAGACTGACGGTGTGTGCAATCACACTACATTTCTATGGGTTTAAATCGCATATTAGAAATTGTCCTTTTGCGAAGACAAGTTGTGTGTTATAAATATATATACATTTTTTCATGTAAGTATCATGAAATATATACACTCCAGTCAGTCAGTTGCAACTACAGCAGTTGCAACTGACTGACTGGAGTGTATATATTGTGGCATTATTTTAGATCAAACTACCTTGCACAGCATGACCCGCCCATACTCTGCCTCTGATTGGCTACATCCTACCAGTTAAAAAGGATGTAGCCAATTAAAAATTAACTATGTAAGCCTATTATACTAGGATCCCCGAATAAAAGTATAAATCTGAAAATTAGCACAACATCTCCTCTCTAAGACAGTACACTCAGTACCACGTATTTCATGTTTTCCATTACATTTCTAAAAAAAAATGCAGTGTAAGGAGGATCGAACCATGTTGGGAAGGAAAGTCTTTTACATTTTTTTATTACCTGTGCTAAACTTACATTTCTGAAGATTATTTCAGTTGCATCTGACAGAACAAGATTTTGTATGAAAGGCATAAATAGCTGGGAAAAGAAGTCTCTGAAATTTTACACACTGATTTATCCAGTGGACATTTTCACAGAATATGTAGGAGACAGGTACATATTCAGATGCTTTATCTCATGAGGGATGTGTTTTGCGGAGCGCAAATATTTAATTCATATTTTAATTAAAAATGAACCTTCATGACTGATGTCTTTATTATCTGTCAATTAAAACAAGAGTGTGTGGGTATAAAATCATCACGCTACCGCTTTATGCTTTATGTTTCCTTTACCTCCACAGTTGTAAAACCCCCCGCAGACGAGGAAATCTCGTGTGGCCGCTCATCCTGAGAGATCATTGCATGTTACACTGGGTCATATTTAGGGCAACTACAATGAGGTGATTTGGTTTTAGATTTAATGTAATGGCTCCATTTAATGTGAGAGCCGTCCTAAATGGTCGGGTTGGCTGCCGTCTGTGGGAGTGGTGGGAAGACATAAATCAGCGGTCGGGAAGTTTCCTTCCTCGCTTCCAGAAACAAGCGGCACTTTTTGATGTTAATTTGTCACATTGCTGTGTGCACACACATCCCTGGGGAAAATGATAACGGGCCTCCTCCCCAATCACGGCCCTCCACTGTTCTACAACTAGCCCCATTTAATAAATCACTTGGGAAAAAATATCACATCTCTGGGGTGCCTTTAGACAAGAAATCCTCCCCTGGAGTTCCAGCAGGGTCACGTTCGAACAGGAGCTGGTGAAATTAGCATTTTTTTGTCTTTACCCAAGCAATTCTTTACAGGGAACCAAACTGGGCTTCTTCAGATGACTTCCCCTAATGATACTCAGGGGTACGCTGTGCTTTTACTGTCTTTGTTAAGGGACAGCTTGGTCCTCATTTGAGTTTTTCTTGCTTTTTTGTTCCTCCCCAGCAGTTTGCTGGACCCTGTGACAGCCTTTACATGCGCTTGGAATAAAGACACACCTTTAGCTTTCACCGAATGTCTCAGATTTAGTCGCTCCCATTCAGCTTCTAACAGCATACAGACAACTAGAGACTTCAAATGCCATGACTGCAGGTAATCCTTCACTGTGAATGAGAGAAACAACGGCCACATTTTGAATCTCTGGCATCACAACGCGCGTAAGAGGTTCTACAATTTCACACTTTCAAAGAATTTCGTGTTGTGATTCAAGACCACCGCAGGAGACGAGATGGAGAAGATCATCTTACTGTTCCTTCCTGCTTCTCGGATTTCTAGTGGGTTTTTTTGTCCAAAACCCTTTCACACAATACCTCATATCCTCTGGTTAAATTTAGTAGGCCACCCTCGTCCTGTCGATAACCATCCAGTCAAATCAGTAACCAGCAAGCCGCTTCCAGACATTCACGTTGTTACCTAAAATTATACGACGGCCTCGTGTCTGAGTCAAGCCCAGAGTCACGTTAACATAAAAGTCATGATGGCAATCTCTATAACATCTCATACAGCATGACAAGACGTAATTATTACGTTAATAATGTATCAATTGGCACAATGCTCAAAGAAGACAAAGGCATCAAACGCTCAACATGTTGTGTTGAGGGGATTTCACTTCCTGTCACAAGATGTTCCGCTCATTATGGTCCAGGTCTGCTACAACAGGGTCTAAGCAGATTATCATTTAGGTTTAAAGTGTAACAGGTATAATAATAATAATAATAATAATTATAATAATAATAATAATAATAATAATAATAAAACATAAAAATACCTTTTTATCACATTCCTTTTTGAATGTTTTTGTCCTATCTTACATGTTTTCATTTGACTTTTTTTATATTCTTATCCCACCCTGTATGTTTTCTTCATGTATAGTCTTTGCCTTTTATTTGCTTCTTATTTGTGAGCACATTGTGTCTGTGCACATCACTTGAAATATGCTTTATGAATGAATATCGCTTGGCTTGACCTGAGTTGGGTCGGGGCAAACAAAGGGAATAGTAAATAAATTGTCATGATGGACAAACAAACACTCCCTCCACATCTTCTGCAGCCCGTCCTCATCAGGAAAATCAACATGTAGGTCGATTGTGAAAGGAGCTTATTACCATTCATGTGTACGCTGTATTCTTGTAAGGTGGTGACTGACAGTGGCTGTATTAATTACTTCAGCAGGAAAGGAGGAAGTTGCGCAATGCAGTATAAAGAACTACAAGTCTGCATCATGGACCTATTACTACTGGACATAGCCTTGGAGGCGGAGCTCCATTCATTTTACGGTTTAACGTCTCCTTATTGGTTCTTGGATGATAGTTATATAACACGATCAGTAAAGCTCTCAGGTCTGTAGGATTGATATTAAGCTGCAGCTAGGAAACAGCTAGCTTAGCGTAAAGACGGAAAACAGCTGTTTTTTTGGAAAGGGAACAATAAACGGCTATCACCACCTCTTAAACTCAGTTTTTAACATCTAATGTATTGTTAGTTTTATCCTCACCAAAAAAAAGTGCACAAAACAGTCGATGGTTTGTCAGGGGGTTTTCTGTAGGACTCCACTCAGACATGACCGGGCACAGCCACTTTCTGAGATTGTGCTTCGCTAACTGTCCTCTGTAGCTTCAAACTTAGCGGGGAAGATATGTGAGTCATCAAACCCTCACCATGAAACTGGATATATTAATCTTTTGTGGCTGCGCCCTGCTTCTCTGAGTGAAAGAAAACACTCCATTCATTAACTGCTCTGGGACGGAGCTGTGGGTGGATGTCCGGCTGCCGTGATACTGGTTTGGTCCCCCATGTGCTGATGTTGGGATTTAATTACATTTTAAGTATTTTTTTGAAATTCATGACCATTGCCAGTGGTATTTCTTGCAACACATGACAAAGCTGGAGATATAAGGGATGGTACCAGAATGTTTTTAGGGCTTTTTTTCGTCATGAAAGGATTATAATTTATTTATTTTTACAAGAAACGTCATGTTTGAAAGTAATTTAAGCCGTCAAAGCTTGTTAAAAGAAAAAAAAACAGGTTTATATTCATTTCTAATTAAGATTCAGGATTTAGACTCATTTGTTATTAAATACACACAGCAAAGATAAAGGAAAATATCTCGCAAGATGATGACTTGCTGTCTTTCAGTCACATCCGATGTATATTAAGTCGGAAGGCTTTTGTCTCTGTTAATTCAGTGAGAGAATGTGAAAACATGACCTTCAGCTCCAGAAGCAGCTCCTGTTAGTGCGAGGCTCGCAGCTTCCATTCATCAATCTCTCCTCCCATGTTTTGCCCAGCTGAGGATCTCTGGTGTTTTGTGACCCGCTCCAAACACGAAACTTGGATTCTATGAAAAATGCAATTATTTTAATGCCAGAGAAACAATTGACTTCTCTCAAATGTAATTTAATATGACAAAAAGAGCAAAATTGCACATGAACAAAGCCCTGCGATGATTGGCAAGGGTTGAACCCTCGGAGAGCCCCTCCAGAGAGGTTTGCATCCACGCTGAATAGCTTCAGCTGGTCTGCTGGAATTTGATACAGCTACCATGACCGTACTCTCAGTCCTTAATGAAAGCTTTGTCTCCTTCACATGTATGGAAAATGGCTGTGGAGCAGATCACATTTAGTTTCACCCCAAACTGTCAAACCCAGGGAATGAGCCAAAAGTTAGCAAATGTTTCCAAACACAAAGTAAAGGGACATTAAGTCATGTATTTTGAGGTTTGTCAGCAGGACAAATTCCTCCAGCATCACCAGGTGTCTGGCTCAGGCCTCCCCACCCCTTTACAAGTCCCATTTTCACAATGTGGAGCAGCGTGCTGGTTAATTAGAGCAGGGCTCCAACAGAAACCTCTGCTGAAGAGGAAACTAGTTGCCGTGATAAATGCTGGAATAACAATGCAGCTTTGTCAGCATGTCAGCTTCACTTTTTAACCTTCGGAGCTGAAATCTGTGATTTTGGCTGCTTTTATCGCAGCGCTGCATTGCAGAGTGGTTGGAAAATGCCAGTAGGTGGGGAAGAGGTGTGTGTTTGTGTGTGAGCAGCAGGGGGTTCGGGTTAGAAGGGAAGCCAGGAACCTTAGCTCCGGGCCAAACAATTACCGAGTCATTTTGTATTGATCAGAAAACCTCTCGTGGACACGTTATGACCACTTTTGAGTTAGCAGGAAACCATTACATGTTGCCGAATTTCGCTTAGAACCAAATGCTTTTTCATAATGCTCGGCTCAGGCGTCGTTTAAAGGATTTCATGCGCATTAAACAAGAATTTGAAAAGCGGCTGATGGAAAGGCAGCATGCATTAGGGTGACTATATTCGGTCGATGAGCGGCGAGGCCACAAGCTGTCCCTACCAGGCTACTTTCACATTGGATAATTGACAGCACAGATTCTCACGCCCTCGCACTGCCAGGCTGCTGGCCACAATTCAACATGGGAGATGCTCATTAACATAAGTTGGGAAGGTGCTGCCAGCCAAGTGTTCTGTTGTGAACGCTTTCACATTATATAAGATGAAGATATGGACGAACATTCAGTGCGCATTAGATAGATAGATAGATAGATAGATAGATAGATAGATAGATAGATAGATAGATAGATGAACCACTGTACAGTAAACATGGATGGTTTCATTAGTCTATAGCCATAACGTGCAATCAACAATTGCTTCATAATGAAATTCTGTCAACTCCTAAACTACCACCAGTTTAAGTACAGATCTAGAGCTATAAAGTAATGAGCCTAGCTTAGCATCAAAAGCAACATGGTAAAACTGCTGGTTAAGCTCAGTTCACAATTCAATACACAGGCACTTGATAACTCACAATCCACCCACCCAAATCCCACCCACTATCACTATAGTTCAGCAAGCTCTATACCCAGATGAACGTCGGTCAACCTTCTCTTATTGTTATATGTGTCATGTCCTCAGTTCATCTATACTGAAAAGATACAAGACAAGTTAACAAGTTGGTTACTATATGTTGCTGGGAGACCTCTAAAAGTGTCCAATGTAAAAGATTTGATAATGCTTGGTGGTAGACCTCACCATCAGCTGAACATCAACACATCTTGGGTCAGCCAGCGTTAGCAAAATGCTAGCTAACTGGCTAGGTATAACGTTCAGCACCTTGGTCTGTGGCCAGGAATAACTACGCAGAATGGGACATACTGCAGTGCAGGAGGGATACTGACTGATAATCCTGTATTCCTCTGCTCCTACGAAGAGCTTCTCTTGTTTTCCTTCAGATCAAAATGACTTGGCCTCAGTCCGCTGTGTTGTTTTACTGTGTTTATAAAATTTAAAAGCCTGAATTTATCCCTTGATTGCATACTGTAGTCGCAGCTTTCCAAGGACAGCATTTGGCACTCTGTGATATTTTTAAGTAGACCGCAGGGCATCTCTGGCCGTGATGGTGGTGAAAGAAAAAAAGCCAAAACATGTTTTTTGTGAAAACCTAACCAGACCATAAGCGATGCATTGTCACAAGATAAAATGAAATTGAAAATTGTTAAGGTGCAACATAAAGAAATGTGACGTTTCAACATATTTGTGGTTTACAGAACTTTTAGCTGCCAACATTTAGTCTGATAACTGTGTTGATGTATTAGTTGAACATTGGACCAGACCTGAGTACAGCAAAGAAAAACGAAAAAAATAAAAAAAATTGCTTAAATCAATCAGACACTGCTCTGGAAGTAGCTACAGATCATTTAGCTAGTTTTGCCATATGGCGAACAAAGGAGAAAGTCCCCCGGGTCGTTGGATTTTACCAACATTGTTGAACCAAAGTCTGTGGCGGTAAACCGACAGCATTACCTGAACGCGTCTATGACAGGACTTGAGTGTGCACTTCACTGTGCCTGCCCTGTGTGAGTGAGCACAAGCTGCAGTCACCTAGAAGTGACCTGCCACCCAGACGGTCCTCTCCACTTAACCGTGTCAACCCTAAAATACTGTGGAGAGAGCACAACAAGGCCTGAGCACGAACCGTTAAATCAAAGGTGAAAGACCGCCAGTGTGAACACATTTTTGCACTTTGCTTTTAATCACTGTATGTAGGTTTGTCTTTTCTAATAATTACTAAATAATAAATTAGAGTTCTCTTCTAGTGATTGTATTGCGCTGCACCATTTGAATTTTGTCTAACTGAACACTGACTTGATCTTCCACAACAGTATTAAGTTTTGGACCCCACCTCGCTCCAGATCCATTCTGTTCGTTCAATCATTTCCTCTGGTTTCACACATCATCACACTGAAACATCCTTGCCAATATTCACTGAGATGTGAATTGTGTGTGTGCAAGTAAAAGCGAGTCACGGAGAACAAATGTGACCCTCCTTTTTTCTTCCCGCCAACCACGCCACGAGCGCAAGTCGGTTGTCATGGCAGCGTGAAATGAAGAAAGTTTGACAGGGGTGCCATACATTTTTAAACCACTTATTGGCATTGCCTCAAAGGTAGCACCTCCCGCTGCCCTCCCCTTCAGCTGCTGTACAGCCACATCAGTGTCAGGGCCCGGCTCCCTGGAGGAGCGCTGCCTCGGCGGGCCGGCTGGGACTCGAGAGCCTAATTGGGGCCCGAGGACGCCTCCCTCTGCTGCTACAGCTGTGCTGCCACTGGCTGACGGTAGGATCAAAACCCCGTGACTAGCCAGGGGTCAGAGGTCGCCTGGTGGCTGCTCAGCATGCAGGGCCAGAGGAGGGAGTCCGCTGTGATGGATCAGGCAGTGCTGTCCTGCAGTCTCCATGAACTCTGACTGATGCCCTCAGCCGCTCAGCCCGTCTCTGCCTCTTAAGGGAAAATGCGAAGATGATGAAATTGGAATTTCCTCTCTGATATGCACACACTGTCATGATTGTTGACTCTCCATCTCCATAACTGCTCCAATATTGTTTCTACCCGATACAAAACAAAACCGATCCTTCTTAAATCTCGGTAAAGACACTGTTTGATTTTCATGAGGTTGAACTAACACGTCTAAAATACGGGCTACACTTTATACACATACACAGAAGGTGCACCGGAAGATTTGAAGACTTTTCTCATGTCCCATTTATTTTGATTGAGAGGGCGTAATAACCACTGATCAGACAGAGCTTTAAACCAACAAAAATATTTGATGCACAACTGAAAACATTTCACTCGTCTCTCTACTCCTCTTGGCTTTATCTTATCACACAGGACTCATCGTCTGTGGCTGCAAAACACTCCTAAAACTCATAAAGCAGAAATTAACTTGCCAACTTCTCTGTGGATTATAGACGCCAGACCTTCATTCAAATTGTTAATTTTACTACCCGATAACTTCCCCAACATTAAACCGTGCTGCCACCTCCATGTGCCAGGGCTCGGTTCCTCTATGCAGCATTTCAACATTTGTTCAAATCCTAGTCATGCTCAGTGGTTTCTTTTGTCATTTGCACTTTTACCATACTTTTATCTACTCTGTCTCCTTTTATACAGGGTAAGGGCTAAGCTGGACTGACAAAGACAACATGGACATATGAGAACCCCTTCTGCATTTTAAATGCATTTTTTTTTTTTTTTTTTTTTTTTT
>CAEMYA010002140.1:2805342-2830101 GCA_903131615.1 Diplodus sargus | reverse complement strand
AAAAAAAAAAAAAAAAAACAGTCTTCAAAGTGAGTATCTTTAATTAATACTGGAGAATTAGGAGAGAGGGACCAGGAGCTTTATTGATCTTTTACCAGTTTTAATTAACTAAGTGAGTTATTTTGGCTGCTGTGTTAAATTCCTTAAAGCAGCTTATTTATACAGAATAACACCCAACTCAAGTCTTGATTTTGAGGTCAGTCTCATATCTGATGAATGTCAAATGTATTTTAATTTCCTATTGTGTTGTATTTTTGTTAATCCTGGTGTTTACAATGTTTTTTATCAAAGCTAATGAGATTATGAAGGTGCTGTGTTGTATCTAAAATTAATTACAAAATGTCTATTTAGCCAATTACAAATCACATTGCTTTTGTATCTTATTCCTCACTTATATCATGGTGTTTTTGACACTGAATGCACAACAAGACAGTGATGACATTCTCCCAGTCGGCCTACGTATGCTAATATCGACTCATTTTCGATTAAACACACAGTGCAGCTGAGGCTGATGGGAGCGTCATTAGTTTTGCATTATTTGGTCATAAACCAAAGTACTGGATACATTTTGACCACGATGCTGCCGGATGAAAATTCAAGGGTTCACCAAAGTTATTAAAATGTGTCCTTCAGGGAAAATTAATTTCACAGCAATCGATCGAATAGGGATAACACAGAACAGTCTGATACCCCTTCACACTGGACAAAAAAACCATCACCACCCACGAACATCTGCCTTTTGTCTTTAATGTAGACCGCCCAGAACATCACATCCACCTAAAACACAGCAGTGGCATTGGTGAAGTGAAATTTCTGCCCAAAAGATACTAAAAGAAAGCACCCACCCCAGGTACAGCCTGTTCACCCTGTGTCATCTGGCAAAAGATACAGAAGTATCCGCTGCCATACCATCAGACCACACAGCAGCTTCATTCCCCAGACTGAGACTCCTAAAGTCATCCTCAACACGCCGAATAAATGTAGCAGGAATCAAGGACTAAATCCTTATTTCGTTTTTTAAAAGCTGTTCAAAAAATGACAAACAAATCTACATTGTGCCTTGTACAATCAACACTAACTCCCACGTCAGATCACTCTGCAGTAGTCACAGGTTTTGAAGGGCACCAGCTCCAATCGGATGAACATGCTAATAGCAGCCCTTTTTCAGGTGTGATGTTATGACGTGCATTGAAGTGACAGACTTGGTCTCTTGAACATCATTTAGTCGGCAAAGAGTTCAAAAGAGCGACTAAAAGGTATTTTAAAAAGGTAGCCTGCGGTTGCCTTTTCACTGGCTTCTGTGTGAGCTGTGGAAGAAACTACGTGTCAAATACAAAATGGTATCTATGAAATACTTTGTTTTTCAATCAAGTTTTATGTCTTCTGGATGTAGTGTGATGAGGTCTATATTATCTGCTGCTTTCTGCTGTTCACTGTTTTCCAGCACACTCATGATGAAGAACGTGACACACAAGAAAAACAAAGAGACAAAAAAAAGAGACAAAGTCGTCTCCTGGCAACGGGAAAGGAGTCATTTGCTAGCATCTGTACGCTAATTTTGCTGTAAAAGTGGTATAACAGACAGACCATCCCCAGAGTTACAGCACTTGCATGGCTAAAGGGGTTATTATTTCCTCAAACAGGAAGGCGATTCCATTTTAGTAAATGCACTCAGAATAAATATTGTGTTTGGATGCATTCAGACTATTTTCTGCTGTGGATTAATATACATCTGCTCCTTTGGTGAGTATTTAAGGCAAGTACATGTCAACAAGTGCAGCAATGTGGTTTTCATAGCGTTTTAACAACAGAGGGGAGCTATAGCATAGTGAAAGAAGATACATCAGACGTTGGGTACACTGATAATATTTTATTCTTTGTTAAAGAGGGATGCGGCTATGGAAATTGTTAACCATAAAAAATACAGTATCACAGGCTTTATCCTACAAGGTTAAAGACATCCAGGCAGAGTGTCCGTTGATATTCTTCAAATGAATATCATTTCTGAGCTGAGTGACTGTGACGGGCGGTAATGTGTGATTTTCAATGAAAGGTCATTCACAGCTATATATATTGCTGTTTATATGACATGCGGGGATAAATAGCAATAAGGTGATAAAGAGCATTTCTAAAACTCCCTGAAATTCTGTTGCAGGGAGCTGTCTGAAGCTGCCAAATTTGAGACTGAAATTGCATTTGTGGTCATGTTCATCATGTTGCTCCTGCAGAGATTCCCCTCTGTTTTAGGAGCCGGCCTGCTGAGATTTTTGTTAAAGCAGAAGCAGAAATACAGCTGGACTCTGTGAGAGGTACTGCCAAGCTTGAGCCAAGCCACTGAGCTGTTTCTGTTAACTGATTTTTCCAACGTTTTTGAGGTTAGGTACAGAAAAACAAGAGGGTACACTGTAATTTGGTGGATCAGTCGGTGAATACCATTAGGCATCAGGTCGATCATTCTGACAGAAAAATACAAATTTGGAAACAGCATTCACAGGTAATTTACTTCTCCCCTTACAAGCATGCATTATGTGACGAATCTACAAGTCTTAAGTCTGTGTTCTTAAAAGAGAATTGTTTGATGGACTTAAAATATATATTAAAATGTTTCTAAGAAACATAAAGGTCTGTTCGATCACTGAATAACTTTTTTTGTGCAAGTAGACATGTAGATCTGAGAGTGGTACTAGCAAAAAGTGTTGAGGGAGTCCGAAAAGAAATGGGTCTTACCTCTGGGGGGTATGAATATGACCTCATGACTTGGACGTTTTCCACGTACCAGTAGAAATTATGACATGACGGTAATAAAAGAAGTTCAAAAGATGCAACATCTTGGGACCATGATTTTATATAAAATGTGATGGCAATATGGCAAGTAGTTGTTTAAATATCTTGCTCTGGATAAAGATGTAACTCTGACCAATGGACCAGTATTGGTGTCTTTAGTCTCACTGGTAGCAGGACAATGAGTTTAGGGGAGCTTACCTTGTATTTGTCTGAGAGTTGAGCATCAGATTTACTCTCATTAAAAGTGCTACAATAGATATGATTGCATAAAGTCAAATCAAATGGCAATGTGAAAGGGTCATGGAGATCCTTGTAGTGATGAACCTTCAGAGAACTAGAAGGTACTTGAGAGCCTAGACCTCTGCCATTCGTCTATGAATCTGCAAGTGGAACCACTGTTAGTCTGGATATATTTCAAAAACTATCAGGATTATGTTAAAATATGGTTGTGCATAGGTGAAGATTTAAACAAGTCTGAGCATTTTTCTTTTACATCTCTTGTGGACTTTAATACGATCAATTCACATATGGATGTGAGCAGGAGTATAATTAGTTGTGTAATATTTGTGACGTTTGACGTTTCCATAGCTACACCTTAGTTTGAGATAAAAAAGGTACTGTTAACAGTTGTTGCAATGTTACCAATTGTACAATTGTGCACTTGGAGTGCTAATAAAGACTGCTTTCTGTATTAATCACATGTATCGGCTACCACAGAGGACTAGTACAAGTACCTGGGAAAGTGGATTGTAATATCCTCCACTACTGCATTCGTCAATAGTATGTAGTAGACAGTTCCGAAAACCAATGCGTGTTATGTTCACAATTTTATTGCAGATTTAAGTCATTAGAAACGCTATAATTTCAGCTGAGTATCTTTAGGAAAAAGACTCCAGCACACTATCCACTTCGCTTGTAAATTAAGTTAAAAGACAGCAATGTTTCAGTACTTAGACATTCATCAGGACTATCTGAGTATAAATGAGCTAAGGTTAGCTGAGTGCCCTACATTTTTTGTCCAAATAGGACAATCGTGAACACAATAATTTACGTCCAAACAGTGCCAACTTGAAGGGTAGTGTGTCCTTTATATATGGAGACAGATTGTAGGAGTTGAGTTCAGGGTGATGGTTGGGTGTATTGCATAGGGGACTTACACACAAGGGGACCAGTCTACCAAAACAGACCCATCTGCATTACTGTTTTTTCATTTACTCAAGCCATTATCTTCCCTGGACAAGATTGTGTGATTCCATTGCCTAACCTTACCAATCTTAATGATTGCGGGAATTGTCCAATATTATTGTTCTTTTCTAATGATAATGCCGAGAAAATTAGAGAAAAACCACAAAAAAAAAAAAAATCCCCTGAAAAAAATTACAGCAGTGGATCAACAATAAAACACCGAGTTGTTGGCCCAACCAGGTAGCCAGATACTCACTGTGTCATCCTGTAAATGGGACCCCCTTAGTTACATTTTGTCTTTTTCATTTGCTTCTGTCATGGAAATAATTCAGCAGCTTGAAAAGACAACTCCTGTGGTTCTTGTTGTGTAGTTTGGGGGTGCCTGAAATGTGAAATTACTGCATTTACTTTCCATTAGGAATGAACTTTCCCTCCCCCTTAAAAATTCCAAGCCATTCCAGTGTCATGAGGAACGGCATGCTATAAAATGCATTTTATGAAACGCAGTGGTAAATAACAATCAGGTTAATAAAGAGCACAAACAGTGGTTTGGACTACTCATGACCAGCACAAGAAGTACAAGATCATAATGGGTCCTGCGATATCTGATCTGCAAACCCAGCTCCTAATAACCAGACCACACTATTAATGTGGGTCATCAACCACAGTATTCAGCTGTGCATGACTAATTCAAGCTTTGCATCTGTTTAGCAAATGTGTAAATGTTTTCAACGAGCCTCCTTCAACAGGCAACAGACCCATCAGATCTAGGTCATTTTTCCTTTTTGGCTTATTTCTTGCTCATATTTTGTGAGTTTATGTGATGCTGTATGAGACATTTACCACTGCATAGTTGTTTGTGCTGTATGTTGTTGAATGGCAGTGATTAACTATATGATTGGGTGTACTATATATACGGTCGGTAAGGAAAAAACAAGCTGTTATTCAGAAAAAAAACTGTCAAATGTGTGTTTATTCTAAATAGTGACTTAGCTGTTTCTGTCAAATCTTCCAGCGATCACAGCTGCCGACGTTGTGGACATCCACTTTATGTCAATATAACAACCAGAAGGAAGTGAAAAGAGACACCTGGTTAAGGACTGCCTGTCTGTTGATCTAGGACAGTCAAGAAAATAATTTTTAAAAAGTGATTCTGAAATGTGTTCTGACACAGCAAACTGCCTTGTCTTCAGCGCCAGACACTCCTGAGAATAATGCAGACAAGTAGGTGTAGTTGGTAGGGATAAGTAAACACTCAGCTAAGATGAGTGTCCAGTACACATAATGTATTTTTATGAGTGTGAGTATCATGCTGACTGAAGTTTATCATTCAAGTTCATCAAAACATTGTCCTTGTTTGTTCATAGCTGTTAATAGTTCTCTTTCTATTTTGATCAAAAACATAGATCTGAAGCTAGTAAGCAGTCTTTTCTTTCTAATAAAATATAAACATAGCTGCTCAGCTGCCCAGACACAGCCAGCACTGGAGGAGAGAGTAAGGTGCAGAGCCAGACCTTCTGCAGGAGTAAACACCCACAGTCACATCAGATCCAGCAACGGTTACTGGCACGAGGAGAGCTCTGAGATTTTTCTGTTTTACTTTCAAGATTTAAACGTGGATTTATATTCAATTCTGTTTATCAACCTGACTGCACCAGCCATCCGCAGAGATGACCTCCATTGTCTAGTGCTAATGTTCTATAATTGTGACTGCCGACTGGAGCTGGAGGGTTAGTTGACTTACCAGAGTCTCTGGTCTGCCAGTGCTGAGTTTAGTTACTGAACTGAATTCAAACACACAGCTGTGCACACCCTCGAGTCCTGCCGTTGCTCGCTGTTTGCAGTAAAGTAAGTATTGGGCAAAGAAACACTTGCGATCCCATGGACAAACTTGCTTTGCTGTTGCAATGTTATGAACTCTGGTGGATGTGTTGATGGATAAGGTTTTAAAGTTTGTTATGTTAGCATGTAGAACCTGTTATGCAAAAGGACCTCTCTAGAGCCAGTGTTTGGTTTGTACATTCCTGGCCACTGTAGAAGCATGGCTGTGCAACATGGAGAACTTCCGGGAGCACATAGGAACTGCTACCTCTGTAGATACGTATAAAAGGCTTATTCTCCAGCGACAAAAACACAACAATTCTTAGTTTGAAGAGATTATACACGAAAGAAAAGATAATCCCTCTAAATTCTAGACACTGGATTGTAATAAATTGAAATAGATTGTTTGTTTTCACAGAGTTTTTTCTATGATTTTTCTCGAGTTTTTATTTTTGGTCAGGTTTTCTTCCTATCTTCTTGTGTCTTGTTTGTGGCATATTAAAGATCATTTACAACATGTGTAATGAAGCTCTGTGTGGTTTCTCTCATGCCAGCTATACAAACACACTGTATCTCAGCGCCGCTCCATTACATAGGGGAGCCCTCTATTACACGTGTTGAGGTGCAGTATATGATAACCTCCCCGTGCTCAACCTGACCCTCTCTGCTCCCTAGATTGCTTATCGATCCTGCCTTCTTCACGCATATTGCCGCATGCACTTTTTCCCTTAGCCCGGTCTTTTATGTGGAGACATTCTGGCCATTGTCTGGTATCTTGTTGCATGAAAAATGCTGAACGGGATGAGCCGTGCCATCTCCTCCACCTTGCTCCCCCTCCCCCATGAATAATGATCGTTTCAGAAGCCCGTCAATTTAGCTTTGCAGAGCAATATTTTTCCAAAGCATTTATTTTTCCAATTCAATAGATCCTCGTATTTCATTACCTGCAGCAGCGAGACATGTGGCTGTAATCCACAGCACACCGAAACACAATCAATAGACATGATAAAGAGACTCTAATCAATCAATACCACTTTTCCTCGGCATCAATCAGATCATCGGAGCAGTATCTGATGGATTTATATTTTTTCCTTTCTCATTCTTAAACTGTTATGGTGGGGGCGGACACAAAGTAATGCAATCCATTTAAAAAGTTTAACACTAAATTCATTTATTTACACTATATCATAACGGCAGCCATAATATTTTTAGCATTTCAAACGTTAATTATAACACAGTATCTTTTATTGTCATCCAACGGCAGCTATCTACAGTGCTAACCTTTAATGGAGTGTAGCTCTATTGTGCTTTCTCCCTCTAATGATTGTGTCTGCACTTAAAATGAGCTATGAGATAGTATGTGTGGGAGTATTCTTGCATTTCAATATCACTCTGCTGCACTGTAGTCACAGCATCCATTCAAATAAGGGAGGAAATAGATGGTGATTTGATTCTGAGAGGTGGTTCGTTCTCCGGGAAGCTGAAATTAAGATCTCCAGCGTTTTTATTACAGAAGGTATCTGGTAAGTAGTTAGGCTTTGATAATGTGTGAAATAATTCATAATTTGTGATTGCTGGTGTCTGCGTGCCGAGCAGCGGAGGCAGGTTCTTAACCTCACTGTGGAGAGTTTCCAGAGGAGGAGACAAAATGAAACGTGCTGAAATGTGCAGATGCGATCAACAGTCATGAGGATGGATATGCTTCACGTGCTCGAATAATGAGTGAGCACAGATACTGGTGAGGGCTATAGTATCACCTTGCAAGTGTGGGCGGTTTTTGCTTTGTTTTGAGCGAGGATACTCATATATCATTCAGCCATCCCCTTTGACAGGCAGCCAGCTGTGTCCGTGTCAGTATTCTGTCAGAACAGCAGTCCTCTTCGATCAATCATCTGATTACCCATTCCAACATTTCGAAGATGAAAATGACGCGGTGAATTAGATTGGAATTGGCGACTCCAGTAGAATTAGCGAGCGCTCAAGGTCCCCTGGGGGCCATGCAACTGGCCTGGCATCGCTAGCTTATTACAAAAACATAATTGGGCGGCTGTGACACTTCACGGTGGCCCCCCTCTGTTTGTTGGCGCCACACTAGGATGGCCCGTGATGAGGCGAAGCCTTGCCTTGTGTCTTTCGCTGTTGTACAACAAAATCAATGATTCGTAAACAGCGCTCGGTGACCCGAAACGCAGCAGTTGACGCCGGGTGTCAGATAGGCACCCCTGCTTCTATGTTCAATATGATTATACACAGCCAAATGAGCACTGGAGTCTTTCACTTCAATGGGAATGTGTGACATGAAACACACGCTCAGGAAGCCCGACAGTGTTCAGTAATTACTCGATCTTGCAGTTCACAGCCTTTGGTAACACACAGGCGGTAAGTCACCCAGACACCCAAAGGGTAAATGATAGCTCTCCAGCACAGTATGGAGTTTCATACTGAGCAGCCGCTGTGCTTCGTCTCTCCTCCTAGTGACTCTCAAAAGTCCTTCGCACATCCTAACTTGCCTGAACTGACAGACCTATGCACACACACACACACACACACACACACACACACACACACACACACACACACACACACACACACACTCTCTCTCTCCCTCTAAGACCCTGGAGGAGCAGGGGTCTGGCAAATGCTGCTCTATGTTGAAAGGGATTAGAAAGATTTGTAAGTGCTCAAGCTGACTCCTTCATGTCAGGATTGCAGCGGTAGCTGGAGGGCTGTGGTCGGACTCCTTTTTAGAAATGGCGCAAGCAACTTTTCCTTTTTTTCTCTGCATTGCTTTTTCTTGGCCGTCCTGCTGAGGCTAATGTGAGGCAGAGTAGCAGGCTTTCAAAACCCAGAAAACCTCCTGGTGCTGGCATTCTTCTGGCGCTATACAGCTGTATTTGCTGTCATTGGTGGATTATTTTCTCTGTGGGGTTATGATGTTGTTAAGACACTTTGCCAGCCGTAAAGTGGCTGTGCACAGTGGAAATGGGTTGTTCAGTTCTGACTGTATTATTCCTCCCTGAGGAACTTTGCATTCAGTTGCACTCTGCATATATTGTGCAGGCGTGGTAAAGTTTTGTATCAATTTTTCAATTCTGCGCGGCTTGAAATAGTTGTCAAACGGCTGTGATTGAAAATTCCAATGTTCCGGAGAAATGCAGGATGTTATGAATGAAGGAAAAATATATAATCTATCTCACAATTGCAAAATGCAAGATTTATCCTGACTGACGCGCTCTGGTCTGCATCCAGCCCAAATCAAATGATTATACGTGCACCAAGAAAACCTATTTGTTTCCCCCCTCATTCTAATGGCCCTACCCATGGCTCTTTCCAGCCCTGTGATCACAACCTTCAATTTCATACATGGCTCTCTGCGACGGCACAGGTTGTATGAATAGCATGGGTCAGGCACATCCCATCCAGCGTTTCATTATTCATTGTTCTCATTTTCCATGAGAGATTCATTTCTTTCAGGAAGTCATCTAGAAAGCATTGAATGCCTATTTCCTGCTGGCCGGTGCGAGAGGGGGCTGTGGGAACAGCAGGGGCGGGGGTATGGAAATCTAGCAAATAGAGCTGACAAAAAAAAAAGGCTGCCTCTACACAAATTGCCTGCATTTTCCGTTGATAGGAATCACAGCATGTTTTTGTTGACCGTGGTTGTTCATTTATACATGCAGAGATATCTGTGCAGCCTAATACCTGAGTTACTTCATTCCCACTCTACATTCACACAGGGAAGGAAAAAAAAAACAACCAATTTTTATATTTATGAAAAGAACCCAAAATGGGGTTGGTAATAATATATTGGCTTGGTCAGCATGCTCATTTTGTGATTGCCTCTAGATAGCTGAATACTATTAGGCTTATTTGACACTTGCATGCTTGTCTACAGTAAGACTGATGCAATGTGAGTACATGTGGTTGACAAGATGAGAATGCATCAGCAGGCAGCAAAGTGACAGTTATATGTGTTGCCCAAGAAATCGTATGTGTAATCAATGACATTTTTACAGACAGTGCATCTTGACTACAATACAGAGCCACGCCGTGGCATGTTGGCACGCAGTCGTGCTGCTCTGGTCGCCTAATTTCATTTCAATAACTTGTAAGTATAAGGAGCTACGTTGTTAATATTCACAAGGCCTTATGGTGTGAACATCGCTGTATAACCTGTTTGTAACCAATTTGCTGCTTCGGCCTCCTCAGTGCATTGATCCATGCAGTGTTTACATTATCTGAACATTCTGACTCTGAACAACCCATCGGTCTCTGTCCTTAAAGAACACCAACTGGATATCGACAAAATGTTTCAGTAAATCCCTCAAAACCATGGGACCTTCTACTGGGTAAACTGTAATGTGTGAAATTCCAACACATTCTCAAATGTGACCAAAATGACAAATAAACACATTTCTCTTGACCACAACTGAGTCACAACCCTTGTTATTCAGAGGTAGAGTGCAGTGTATGACCCATTCAATCACCTCAACTGCCCACCATATTTTTTTTTTTACTATTTATACTACAGCACTAGAGGGCTCTTCAAGAAGTGACACTAGAAAGTTAACTACCACGTCAAACTTAGAAGCGCAGGACCAGGCCGCTGTATTTGATGCGCTGGGATGGAGAACGGGCGAGTTGAGTAACGAAAGTAAATTAATGAGCATTACTTCCAGTACATAACTTTTGTAGACTAATGCAATTGTCTTTTCAATGAGCAATGTGTAATTAACAATTAATTACAGTTTTCAGGTAACTTGCTCAACACTGTCCAAGATACAAGCAGCTTGTCCAGTGATACTGTGCTGTATGGATACGGGTTCAGGAGGTGGAGCGGGGTCGACCACAAATCACAGGGGGTTTTTTGCACGTCGATACTCGGCTCCTCCGTCCACACATAGAAGTGTTCGTGGGAACTGAACTGGCCTGCACATATCGCCTTTCCATATCTGTGTGTGTGTGACGGACTGAATGGATGCAAAGCACTTTGCAAGTAAATTTAGATAGAAATGCACTAATTTAAAAGTACAGTCCATGTACAATCATGTACAGTTACAGACAAGACCATTTGGGTTTATGAGTCAAACGCAGACTGCATTCCAGTCACTGTAGATGGCAGAAGGGCTGAAGCGACTGTTTAAGAATGTATTTGCACGGTTTTATTGATGCTAATTGGTTTGTCTGCACTTGTCACTGCTTGGTGTCTGCACTCTCCTTCAACTCACTTGATTGCCTGATAACTTGCACCTGGAGACCTGCTTGATTTTGTTACAGGCACCGGCAACCACCAATGGGGCGGACCGAGGGACCAATGGTGTGGTTCAATGGGTGGGACCAACCACCTGGCCCAAAGGTTGAAGATGAGGAGACTGACACAGAACAGGAGAGAAGAAAAAGAGGGAAAAGGAGGCAGAGGCTTGGTGAGACAAAGAGACTGTGGTATACCAGGCAGGTGGTGAGAGGGAGACTGACGAGCCGCCGCCTCTCCTCTGCTACACTGGAGAGCAGGTTTTTTAAAGACTTTTAATCTGGATTTTAATACTTTTAGGACTCTTAACTATATAAATAGACAGAGCATGATCCAAATATGGGCCACACTCATCTATGCTAAAATGTATAACTGAAGCGTGTACATGTGTTTCCAAAAGAAAGGAGCTGGAATTTATTAATGGACATTGGACTACTGTAAAAATCTAAACCTAACGATATGATTTTGTATCGTTAACAGTGAATGAAATGGGTAATAATAAAATGGGAGGGAAACCATCAATGGACATCTTTATTCATTAACTTTATACTTTTATGATTTTCCCACTCACCATCTGCTTCTAAATGGAAAAGTTAAACCAGATTGCAAAGACAGTTTCATCATTTTCAGCTTCACCACTGAGTCAGATGGCAGCATCAAGGAGAAAGAGGCTGCACTGCTGCCTCTGACAGTAGACCCTCCTCACGGCAGACATTTTCACTTGCTCGAAACAGTAAGAGCACAGGTCGAATTTATAACATTAACGATCGCTGCCTCTCAGGGCTCTGCTATTGTTCATGCTCGCTCGCTGACATGGTTCACTGGGACACTTAGAGCGGGGCCATCGTTATCGTTATTTGTCACACCTGTGCTTTTCATGCTTTGACAATCAGAATCAGAAATCCTTTAATGTCCCGCAGACGGAGAAATGTGTTTGTCCCAGCAGCGACAGAATATTACAAGAACAAAAAACTATAGCAAAATAAACAATATAATTAGAAAGGGAAGAAATAGAATAGACTCATATATTTACATGATATCGTGCAAAATCAAAACTAAGCATCATCCTTTAAAAGGAAGTTTTTGAAAAACTACAATGGGATTATTATAACAAAGTCACCAATGTGTATCAACATAAAAACTGTAAATTACCCTGTACAGTGCCAAAAAAAAATATTTGACAACAGTGCAGCATTTGAATAATCTCAATCTCCATCACTTAGCTCCTCTATACCAGGATCATCAACATCACATCAGGCAAATCGCCTACCCCAGACTTATGTCCTACTAATGCATTCAACAATCTTCCTGCTCTTGACCGAGAAAAATGCCATGTAAATGTATCACATAACTAATACATGTAAACTGTTTTCTTTCCAAATCTTCCCCAGTTGTGTTATCCATAATAAAATCCCAATGTCCTCAAATGAGGACCTTCTGTTTAGACCCATCCTAGCTTGTTACTATTGCTAAAACGTATCCAAATTTTATCCCACATCCAACTACAAATATCATTAAGTATAAATTAACCAGTTTCAACATACAAATTGTCCACTTTGCTCCCGGGATTGTTTGTAGAGGGCTGAGATGGCAGCCATCTTGTTTTAGCACTAATGTATTTTGCTTTTCTACAACTAGATGACAGAGACAGGTGTCCACAAATGAGAACAACAAGTCTCGGTTAAGCAAGATGAAGTCGAAGGTACTGAAAACCCAAAATATCAAACCAACCCAATGGCTAAATGTGCACATCCATAACACCCCTCTGAAATTTGTAATGATCTGAGTGGTTCCTATCACGCTAGATTTTGGGCAAAATCGGTGTCAAAGTTTGATCAGCTGAAGTGGTCCAAAAAAACCTTTGGACAACATGATATTAGTATTAAGAGACATACATGTTGAGATAAGAATAGGTGGAGAGACAATTATAATCATAATGAGGTAATGTTAAATATCTAGCAAGTTACACAAATGTTGGATCAGTAAAATGTTCATTGACATGAAGGAAACCGAACTTTACTCGACCTTCCTTTCAGCATAGGACGTGCGGGTCCAGGAAACAGCTCTGCAAAGCCTCACAGAGGACACTAAATAAAAGGTTAGTGACAAATGGCCAGTTTATGACAGGATGGGCCTCCACTAATCGGATAAACTGTCAATACTCCCACATTTTCAGGATGTGGCCAGGAACTTCACAGCGCACCGAAAAAGAAGAACTGACTAATTCATATTAATTATTATCCTATGTTTAACCAACCATCTGAAAAGGTTTTTGTTGTAACATGATGATGTCTGATCTAGAGACAGTAAACCCTGAACTAACAAGAACTGGTTCCGTGTATCCACTCATTCAGACAAGATAAACACAGGGTGTGAGTAATTTTTCATTTAGCTGATACTGTAGAGCCAGTGAATTGACCATTGCTGGTAATAAAAAAGGATTTAGTTGAAATGCTACCCTGCCTGACCCACTGACCCTCAGAGTGCAGATGTGTTCATATGTCTTGATTTTCTGTGTCGATTTTTCAGCAGGGCACTGTGGTCGTCACTGTTGCTCTCTTTGAGGGCAACCAATCATATGTTTGATCAGACGGGACTTATCACCCTGAGAGAACGAGAATAGAATTTAGGAGAAGCTTTTTCTGACTGTGTCTGCCTATCCTGAGCTTTATCAAACAGAAGCCGAGACAGAAATCATAACAGAGACAGAGAAGCCCATTTGTAGGAGCAGACTGTCTGGGTACTGAATGTTGCTGTTGAGTGTTTTGTGCATTAGAAGATAATTGTTGGCTGTGTAGTCAGCCCTGTGTTACCACAGCAAATGTCATTCAAAGTCTGCAGTCTTGTGCACTACTTTAAAGAGTGAGAAATGTCGAATTTGAGTTGGGGTGTTCAGGTGAGTCATCCACGGGACTTTCCCCCCTGGAGACATACGTTCTCCACAGTGTGACAAAATAGTCAAGAGTGCTTACATGACGTGAGTGGCGTACTTACATCTTTTTTGTTAGGTGGTGTGAGTTATGTCACTCAGGTAACTTCCTTTGAGTAAGTTACAGGGCTGAAAGTAGTTATTTTATCCCAACATATGATCTTTTCCTAAACCCAACAACATAGTTTTGAGGTCTAACCCTAGCTAAACAATGATTGTTTGTGGAACGTTATAGGTGCTGTATCGCTACCTGTTGAATTGATACAGCCAACAAATACAGGCGTAGATAGCTTATCACCAGAGTCATGGCCGTTTCTGTCTTTTTGGGGGCCCTATGCAAGATGATGTTTGGGGGCCCCTATTTTGTCAAACTATGACGGATAGATTCCTAACCCTTTTAGGTGATCCACAAAGATGCAGCAGTCTATTACATTTTAGGGGAAAACAGGCTAGAGGAGTGAAAAACTCTCTCAAATTAAAATCAAACATCTTAACTTGACCCATCCAAGCAAGTTGAAGTGATAGAAAATGATAATACAAGGTAAACAATGGAGATCCTCTATAGGTCAATACATGATGCAGTGTTCCTCAAAATTTTATTTTAAATAGTAAAAAGAGGTTCTTAAACATTAAACAACATTAAACAACATTAAACATAAGTATAGCGGGTTAAGTAAAGCGGGTTAAGTTTATTTTAAGCCTAAGGCCAGTGACCAAGCTGCCATATTTGATGAGTTCTGTGTTGCAAGGAGACAGCAATGATTTCTTCTCATTCTTTTCGCTGTGTAATGTCATGTCAGTCAATTAAATTACTTGGGTAAGGGAAAATCCTGGGTTAGTGTTAATGAAATGGCAAATTCTAACTGGTAGACCTGTGACGGAATACAAACTTCTGTTTACTATATCAATTCCTTACCTTGCTACACAGAGAACACTACTTTCTACATTGGCACTGACCATCACCACAATATAATTTCTGTGGATATTGGGATGATAAATGGTCTTGTGCCAGGTCTACAGGCAGCAAATGCAGTAACCGTCCGCTGTCGGAAGACATCTTTAAAAGCCGCAAAACTCCTCCAAGTTTCCTGTAACCATGAATCGTCCATCCTTTCAAAAATGTTACCTTAATAGCCTTTAACTAACCATCAGTGTAGGAAGTAAAATCTCAGCAGAGCCTGTTTGCTTTGAAAAAAAAAATGAGAGAGTGATAGAAATCGAGATAAACGGTTCATACTTGAGCTATCATTCTGTCGGACACCCTCCTAATGGTTGTATTGATCTGTCAAAATCAAGTGACTCCTCACTCCCTTTGATCCACAGAACATGACACATTCTGCATGGGCAGATGGAGCAGATGTGGGGCATTTTGGTGCCATCACATGCATCAAAGTATAGTTGTAGAAAAGGTAATGTGGTGACTCGCAGGTAACTGATACCCCTTGAGAGCCAGCTTCTGGTCTGTGAACCAGACAACAGCATGGATCTGATATCAATCAAAGTCACATTGAAAACAATCAGCTGATATGATACACCGCGCTCCGACCGCAGGAGAGATTGGAGGAAGAGGCCGGTGACATGCCGCTGGTATAAGACGTGGTGTGGGATCCATTATCACATCTCCCCTTCAGAGGATGTCACCTGCCATTTTACACTACTCAGGGTATTGATCATTTTGCACCACATTTAGAGGAAATTCCACCCAAGGTGACATGAGAAAACACTAGAGAGAGGCTAGGACTTAATCTTCTCCTTTGCAAATGAGCTCTTAGATGAGTTAATTTAATCCCTGGACTAAACAAATTAGAGTTAGGATGTATCATGTTCTCTGCCAAGTCCTAATGGCCTCATCGTTTCTGAAGCGCCATGCGAGAATGGGAGAGTCCCTCGGCACTGCCTCATAAAATGCAACCTCAAAAATCAGGTAAGTTGCTTTCTCATCCATTAGTCACTCAGCTTTATCTAATGGGCATGCTATGAATAGACACAAACTCCTGGCAACCAGCGTCTAAGAGTAAACACACTTGATACTTGTTTATTGAATGAGTAACTGCATAAAGATATTTTTGCTAATCATTAAAATTTCTACATCATGGGGATGGCACAAATTACTACTGTCATTCAGATAATGTGCTGGGATTCCTCCAGTGCCAACACTTCTCTCTTGCAAAATTGCTGTTGGTTATTACACACTATTATCCCATTATGTGCTAAAGTTAATGTTTGCAATTCAGAGATTATATTTAGCTGACCCATCCAAAACCATGCTTTTATCATTTGTTTTTATCACTTTATCCATTTAGGAGTCCACCTGGAAATACAGTTGAAAATACTGACGGACTGTCTTTAGACATTGTCTGTTGAAATTGTGCACAGCTCCAAGTATAGTAGATCATACCTGGCAAAAGAATGTGTCTCAGTATGTGCCTTGAGTTTCCACTTGTGTCTTCCCGCTCTAAATGGAGATAAATACCTACATCACTGTGACAAAGTGATCTGATTTCATCAACAAAGAAAGAAATAAGATGAACCGAATTTACAAGAATGCCCAAATAATTAGGAATTTGTCACAGACAATGTTTCACAAAGTTTAAATGTATTTCCTTAAAACATGTAAAAAGCCATTCAACCATTTAGAATTTAAATTTGGAGCTAGGTTCACAAACTGTGTTTCACTATTTCTGTGTTCAGGATTTAATGGGCGGGGTTACGTAACGCGGCCATGATCACGGCCAGGTCACGTCCTCGTGCAGTACACGGAGGTGGCTCCCCTCCTGCAAGTGGGCGTGATTCCTGCGCCTCTATCTGACACGCCCCCAGCGTTTCACAGCAGAGAGAAGTGCTTGTTTTTCCATGATTTTGAGACCTAATTTTATAAACTTGGCAATTTTTTTAATCTTTCAAATTTGGCTCAGTGGTCAATGACACATGTTTCTGTGGCATGACAAACTCATAACACAAATTTATTTCTGCTTTACACGGACTTCAGTATGGTTCTCCTAACGCAACACCTCACAGAATTCAGCATCTTTTTAAGGGAGTCTGGGGACTGTCTCCACAGGCAAACAATGCATGTAATACATCTGGGCAGAATGATGAAACAGCAGCTAAATAAATAAAGCACACACTTTGTATAAAGGAAAGAAGCAACTAAATTTATATTGCACTTAATGCAGAATTTTAAGGGAGAAGAAAAGCAGGAATGATGTGAATTTGCTGTGGATATGCCACAATGTTTAGTAAGTTTCTACTCATTGAACAACTCTTAAAACTGTGCAACTTTTAAGGGATTCTCAGGATATTGTGGTTACCAGTTAAATAAAGGCATCCGATGAAATAGTGTGTTCACATACACCTGCTGCTTACAGTGGCAGGCAAGGAAAGCCAAAACATGTCATCTGCATTACAATTCTGCTCGCATTGATGGCGTCCTTGGCGGGGACACACCAGGACACATTAGTGTCTACAATACAAAATACATGTGCTTCAATGCACCCAGGACTACCTTGTTAAGCGGTTTTAGCGATCGGATCACAATGTGGCTCGGTGGTTGTTTAGACTTGATTTAGAGCTGTCCACTTGTGTTCAGATCACCTGAGATGCACGGTAATGCCAGCCGAAAACTGCCTAATTGCTTAATTAACAAATTGGAAAATGTCCACCAGCACATGATTTTTTGCGTAACACTGACAACTCCAAAATCTACATTTTCATTTAATTATACTGCCACTACGAGAGTTGCACCGTCTGACGAGTGTGCTTACTGGATTCTTAATGTAACTCCTTGGCTGGCCGCTGCAGTGCGAAAAGTGCATGTGAAAGGCATCTGTGCCCCGTAACGCTCTAAAAAGACTACTCCACTCACTTATTACTACATCCATATAACATTTTCAAGTCAAAAAGGAAAGGATCAAAAGCAGTACAAAGGCAAATTGAACATTTCAGTTTTCCACAGAGCCACAGATATCTACAACACAGGACCAAACACAAGTTTATTCAATCATTTAGTCTAAAATATAAATGAGAGGAAGTTTTTTCCAGGTGGCTGTATGCCAGACAAAATTGTATAGTGATAGCGCGGAGCTTAATAGGGAACCAGTGTCACTGCTCATGCTTTCATTATTGTATATCCATTACATTGTGCAATCAACGTTTACTTCTTAATGATATGGTGAAGCAGAAAACTTGTCCATTGGCTGTTTAAGATCAGGGGTCTGCAATGTTTGCCGATATAATAATCATAATAACACATCACATTGTGCCAAAGCCATTAGTATTTCTTATTAAGATATGCTGCAGTTGAACAAATAGAACATAATCAGAGATAGGCCAACAGAACTTTTGAAATTAGCCTATGCCTATATGTAGAAGTGATTTGGATATTGTTAGTACCTATGCATCTAATCATCAAAAGTGTTCTAATGAAAGAAAAACAAGCACTGACAGATTTAACAAAGGAAAATAAGGTAAACATCTAAACTTTCCCATTCTAAATAACCTCCTAATCCACCCGAGTACAGATTTCTGAGTTTATGAGGTGCACCTGAATGCACCATGAAGTCTGTGTGTGTGTGTGTGTGTGTCAGCCTCTGACTCAGACAGCAGAGGAGAAAAGTCATAGACATGGAGAGAAGCAGCGCATCTGTAAATGACACCAAAACCTGGACCTGGATTTGAGAAGCTCTGCTCTCGCCTCAGGCAGAGATGAGGCCTGAGCTGCAGAGGTCTGATAAGATCACTTCTTTCTTCTTCACTTCTATTTCCATTTTCATTTGTACTTTTTTAGCCCCAACAGACGCTGACTCAAGTGACATCAGTCGAGGCAATTTTGTGCAGCTCAAAAAAAGCTGTGCCCCAAAGAGATTTTTAATGTGTACAAACTGCAGAGTTCCCCGTTAAGACAACCATACCCACCCGTCAGTCAACAACTAGGCACATGCAATTTAAGAGGAATCAGTAATGAAATGTGTAAGCAACAGCAAATTTGTGATGCTGCTGTTTTCCCTCAGGTGGCTTTGTCTCAACTTTCACTCTTCTGGCAGCCTTGCTTCACTTTTTTCAAGCAGATGTGATTGACTGAAAGTTTTCTGACAATGGCTCGATTGCTGCATTGGTAGTCCGTACACTTTTGTCCAAACATATTAGTTTGAGTGGGCTTAACCATGTGTACTTTCCACAGGCTGAGGGCCACTCATTGTCTGTCAAACTATCTATTCAGCCGATTTGAATGATGTACTTGGAGCATTAATCATGTTTTTTTTTTTGTTGTAGGCCTCTCCAAGGCCCTCACCTTACTGAGGTCCTGATTGGTTTGAACAGCACCTGTCATGATCCTGGTTGCGTTATTCTGTTATTTCCTGTTTTATTTTAAAATTGTGCCCTCATGTGTCACGTGTTGCTCTTCAGTTCCTCCAATTGTGTGATTTCCCTCCATCCAGTGTTTTTCGGTCCTTTCCCGGCCTCGCTCCACCTGCACCTCATCCCCTCGTTTGTGTGTGTGTGTATGTGTGTGTGTGTATAGCCTTTGTGCTCCCTCTTATCCCTTTTGACCTCATAGTATATTCTAGTTTTTTGTTCCTTGTGTTTCCGTTGATTTGTACTTTGCTTTTGTTGTAATTTTGTGTTTTTGTGCTTTTGGCTTATTTTTGGTTCCCCTGGATTCCCGGTTCTGTTGGATTTCAGCTTTTGTTTATTAAAGCTCACCTTTTCCTAGTTCCTGAAACCTGTCCACCTCCCGTGTGTTTCGGCATTTGGGTCCTCACCTTCTCTCAAAATTCTTGAAAGCATCTCTCTAAAAACCCCATGCTGTATTCAACCCGTTCGAAGTTGCCCCCACAAAAATGAAGACCTAAAAAAAAATGTCCCAGTGTTCTACCACATATACAAACTGAAGTGCTCGGAAGCACTCAGAAGCACTCAGACACAACCACAAGTCACTGATAACTGCTCTGAGATGCTGGTACTCAAAAGGGGAACACATTTGTTGTCTTTTTACATCCTTAGCAGTAAACATGGTGAGGTAGATTTGTAAAGTTATGTATCCGCCTATTAATTCTTCAGATTAGCCACTTCAAAAGGGACTGCAAACGGAGTGCAAGACCACCAGGCTTATAGAGGGGTCATCATTGGAGAGACACACCAGAATGGTTTAGACCTTGTGGGTAGATCGTGGAAGGTTGTTGTCAGGCCTTTAAGTCCTCAAATCACAAAAATAATAGGTGCAAAATATTTGTTATAACAAAAAGGAAACCTGCCTCTTTTACAAAGTGTACAAGTAATTATTTCATTACATGATGATATTATAAGTAAGTAAATAAACTCCTAATAGATTTTTGTTTTTGTTTCAACTGAAGTAGCATGGTTACTGATTACAAAGCTTAATGGTTGTAATCTCTATATACTTTGCTCTATGCTTTGCTCAATCTACTGCTGGGCTGTTTTTTACTGCAAAAAGTGAAGGAAGAACTGCGACACAAGGACGCCTTTACTGCTATTCTGCAACCAAAACAGGATGAGGAATTGTTTTCCCTGGTTGCTATACCCAGGTAATGGTGCAACAACTGGATTAACTTCATACTACAAAAGAAAAAGTACCCTGCTGATGAAGGAGGCAAAGAGAGTGAAAGAAACAGATGTAAAATAAAACTGAACAGATGGAGAGAACCTGTGTTATGTCAATGTCTGTTCCCACTCTGACGTGTTGCCTTTTACCAAGGGGAACTTGAGACGGTTCAGAACCGGCATTCTTACTACTATATCAGTGAGTGACAAAATCTGCCTATTTGTTCTTTAAACGACAGGTGTCTAACTGCCTTTTCGGAGCACTGAGAGCAGAATTTCAAGGGATAGCTGGACATTGGATAAGTGTTAAATAAAATGCAATGAAAACATTTGCCAATTATGATGTGGAATGATGTGTGTTTTAAAGTTTCTAAAGATTGCCTCACTCCCCCTCCATATGCCTCACAGTGGTTTGGTCCAATGCCAATCAACCTGCACCTCACACACCTGCCTCTGTGGAGCGTTTCTCAGCAGGGTGCTGGTGGCGCCGGCGGGCCACGGTGAGTAGATGGTTTGCAAAAGTTAACTTGAAAGAAAGGTGCAATTTTTCTGTTGTCACAAAGTTACGGGTGTAAGCACAAAAAAAATGATTGGTTATGGTTGCAAAATTCAAGTGTTCTGGCTTAAAATAGCTCAAAATAGTCGATAAATATAGTCAAATTGCGGTTTTCATTCTTGTTTTCTAGTTTGGACACGGACAGTAGTCAGGCTGCTAGCGGTAGCCATGTTGTTGTCACTTGCTTTGCCAAAGCAGGGCCTACTGTAACACCACATAGGAAGGGGGGGAATGTGTGTATTTCCAATTTAAGTGAAGTTTATTGTATATAGCGATAATTAACACATTCATCATATAATGTAATAATTTCCACAATGAGGGCAGTTCTTCTGAACCTGCAGCAAACTGAAAGATCTTCATGCTAATGCTACTCTCGGGGGGCTGTAGCTGTAGCAAGATTAACGTGTTTTGCCACTGACCGTCCACTCCACAATAATCCAAAATCCAATTCAAAAACCCCATAGACTTTTTACAGAGGGAACCAGGGCAGTGCTAAGTTTTGTGCTAGCCAAAAAAATATGTCATCCCTACAGCACTCTATCACTTGTGTGCAGGAGGGTTCTGTTCTTTTTTCCTGTGCTGCTGGTTTGGGACACTTACATATCATTTCTCACAAGCTTACTTTATGTAGTCTGTTAGCATCCGCGCTAGCTTCTGGCTCTCACCAGAATCCCATGAGTCACATTAGCAATGTTGTCGGGATAAGACCGATTGTGTGGTCGCAAGTTTTGAAATTTAAAGACAAGGCTGAAACAAATTGAATTGTTTGCCTACAAATAGTATTTTTGCTAGTTTCAAGGGAGTTGCTTTATTTCCAAATGCTTAAAGTGTACATAATTAAAGGTACAACATGTGAGAATTGACCACCTGTTGGTGTCAAACTCAATATATACAAACAAATAGCAGGCAGCATATCACTGGAGTAGCTATCTCTCATGGAACACTTTCCATCTTGCTTTGATGAAAACAGATTCTCTACTTGGAATTATACTGTATTTGTGTTTACTGCAAACTGTACATGCATTTAAAGAAATGTTGCAAATTTTTATTATCAGTTCTACTAGAGCAAATCTGAAGCAAAAATATTTCCTAAAAATTCCCTCCACCCCTGGGAATGACAGATGGAGAGGTTTACAGATTGTACCATAAATGTTGAAATATTATAGCAACTTGAAACCCAGCGTACAGTATGTAGGGCCCTCACCTGCACCTTTAGCCTCAGGCAAGAATTCACAAATAGATGCTTCACACCTCAGCCTGCTCAAAATGTCACCGTCTGACAACTTTAAGCAGCTTTCCGTATCTTTTTTTTTTTTTCCCGAACCGAGCTGACACCTGTCGCCTTGTTTAAAAAAGAAAATAAATCAGCCTCTTCATATGCTAAAAATATGCCGAATGAACGTAACTGCTGCTTCCCAAGATCTATAATTAATGTGGTCACATCCAGCGCGGGAAGAGGAAATCTGATGTTCCCCTCTCCTCTCCTCCTCTTCTCCAGCGCCGTCCTCTGCAACCCAATAATCCCTGAGAGAACAAAGCGAGCTGTGAAAGCATAAATATAACCGTCGTATCAAAACTTTCAAATATCTGCCGTTACTGTTCTGACAGCTGCCTGCACTAATTAGCCATCAAAGGGTCTCCCTCTTCCACCAACAGCTAACACCAGTTCAGTAACGTCGCTGCTGTCAGAGCATGTTTGCTTGTCGCCGGTTGTGTCTCTTTACCATGGGCAAAGTGTAGGTAGAGGCAAGAAAAAAAAACAACACGATTAACAAAGTTTGATCTGGCTGTATGTATGAAATCAAACAAAGATCACAGCCTTTGGATAGTCAGGAAGAACAAAGGAGAGATGATAAACGGTAACAGATGAAATTATTACAGGTCTGTTGGGCTTTTAGGGCAACAATGATACGTGTAACCGCTTTCTTTGTCGTGGATTATTAATCGGCAGACATGAATCACTGTCAGTCGTTGAAGGGCCGAAGCGTATTATTTGTTTGGTTTGACTTTATCAAAGCGTCTCCCACTGTGACAGGTAGACCATATCCCTTACATTTGTCACTGATGATAAATATGGCCCATTTAATCCCCAGTCATCCTGGGGAAACCAGAGGGGAAGACGAACGACGCCAGAGCTCACTCACTCTGAGGCTGAAATCATCGTGTTTGATGGGGTACAGGTGGTGATTCACCTAACTCGATTTGCTCATTAAGACCCTCCGATGGTCTCGACGCCATCCAACTCTGAGGCCACGGGGGGGAAAACCGGTGTATTAAATCAGCGCCGACTCAGCTGTTCGGCTTCCTGAACCCACCATGTCGCCCTGTGAAACCTCTCATCTGGGCTGTCACTTTCTATGAATACAGCCTGCAGACAATCTGATCAATTATGTAAATAGTGAATAATATATAAAATCAACATGAATTTCTTATAAGCATGTAGCATGAGAGACCCCTGTTTTACTGCTTTAGTCTGTTTGCTACTACCAAGCTAAGAAAAAGCATTTGATATCTCCTGTAATGCAGAACAGGACATAAAAACCGAGTGCACAATGTAATGGCACCATCTGCATATAAAGGTTCCTGAAAAGCCTCGCTTTCATTATGCTATTTGGGCTGACGAATGGTGGATTCAAGTCAAAACTGAAGTAGCAAAGGAGGTGCCATCGCGTAGCCAAAACAGTAAGAGGCATTATTTTTCCCGGTCGCCATCCCCAGGTAACGGTTGAACAACTGGATTAAGTGTCGAAATGCTACACTGCAAAAGAAAAAGCACCTCGCAGATGGAGGAGGCAAAGAAGGTGAAGAGGGGAGTGATAGAAGTTGAGGTAAAACAAGAGTGAATGGATGGGCATTCACCCAATGGAGAGCATTCCAATGTTTCATTCTTTCCGGAATTTACACTATGAGGTTGGAAAAGAATATCAGGGATTTTATCTTGGCAGCAGTGCACTGAGGTTATTTTCTCATCTGATATCTTGGTGACTTCTCATGTGCCTCAGTGGATCCAGAGGCACAGTAAGGGGTGTGGTGATGTCAATCTAGCACTGCCATGTCGGTAACAATAATTAGTCCTTCTCATTCTGCCATCATAGAGCAAGTCGACAGCTCGGCACTTATGTTCCACAATGTTTTGGTCACTGTGGAAAAAACACACCCATATACACTTCTATGGGAGTTTCAGAACCAGCTTGACATTTGATCACACAGACAGGCACTCAGTAGACAGTCCCTTTTTAATTCTATCAAGCCTAATCCAATGTCAAACTGGCTAGCACTGTATCACTCTTAGATTTGAAACCACCTATAACTGCTTCACCATAATATACACTCATCAGATTTAGGATCCGCATCACGTTATACTCGCTCATAGATGCCAGCCAGCTAATTACATCCGATTTTTTTCATTAACATCCATTCGCCGAGAAAGGAGTGAAATGTTGCTCTGTCCCTCAATTTTAAAGAAAGTGAGAAAATATTCCTGGATCTGTCTCTTTATCCAGATCCACGCAGATTAATGGGAGCCATTCTGGGCTGAGACCTATCCTGCATCCAAGCTTTGAGTTTTGTGGAAACCCACTCAGTAGTTTTTGTGCTATCCTGCTAACAAACCAACCAGCTGGAGGAAAAGATAAACTCCTTAGCAGAAGTAAAAAAAAAAGAAAAAAAAAA